>CAJHNH020000946.1:12500-295000 GCA_905116865.2 Candidula unifasciata | reverse complement strand
GTATTAACTCTTTGAGTCCCAGGAAACGCATCATACGTTCATATGTTCTTATCTAGAAGCACAATAAACGCATGATGTGTCGATTTTAGTGTCTCTTAACTACCCAGTGGGCCTGTGATGCTAAACCCTCTGGGACTCAAAGATTTAATGTCTCTACATGTGTCTTTGCTGATTTGTGTAATGTGATGATGAAGGTTCTGTGGCCGCAACGTTGCCTTTTCCGTTTGTGTTGTGTTACACAGAGAAGCTCGCTAGTCTTCTTTTCGTTTAGTTGTATGTCTTTACATGATATTTTTATTTTGTTACTACAAGTCACCAGCATCCTGTAGCAGATCCCTTATAGAAACAACATTAGAGTATAGGTGGACAAAAAAGTGCCTTTTCCACACAACTTTGGAGACAACTGCACAACGGAAGTACATTGAAAAGACAAATGTTAAGTACAAAATCACCCAGAATGAAAGATGACTTTCTACACAGTGTGCACAGTGAAATATTGAGATTAACTTTTTCTGTCCCGGGTTTTCCAAAAAACAACCCAAACGACACAGTAACCACCGTGATATAGAATCAATTTGTTACTTTCAAACTGGCAAAATGTGATGTGCTGCATATTGAAATATTAGGTCAGAGTTCTTCAGTTTGTTAAGACCAAATGTAAATGAAATAATTATACACCATTTGGTGCATGATTTACACAGGCGATAAATGAACACATATGGTGCCTTTCTTGGTACAGAAATATATATATATACAACAGGAGTAAACGCAGTTAAACGTTACAAAATCTAGCAACTGAGGTAGAGGAAGTAGTGCATAAGCAGGACATTTAAATAAAAACATTGTGCAACATAACCAAGTAACTCGAAGGAAGTGTGGTATCGCTTTTAAAACAAACACATTGCCTCTGAAATCAAACAATAGAACGGTGGTTAAGCTGGGGAAACAAACTGGAAAAAAACATCAACAGGTAACATACCACTGACTGAGATCTCTAGAGAAACATGAAAGCCTGCCCCGCTTGATAGGGCACATGATGGTGATGCTGAAACCCGACACTGTCTACCTAGGACACCCAAGAAAAATGCGAGTGTCAATGTGTATGGTCATCTTCATTATCGTCATCATGTAGCAGAACGGTCTCGAGGTTTGGCATCCGCCTCGAGTACTGGAGGTCCCGAGTTAAAACCCTGTGAAGTCTAGGATTTTTTTTTCTCACAGACTTCTAGAAATCTTCCCTGGCCTCTGGGTAGTAGGACCGAACGCCCGTGTGTATTTTTGCGCACGAGAAAATTACTTGGCAGTTGAAAATCGAAATAGAGCAGCCTAGCAGCGCTGAACGAGCAAATTTTGAAGTTAAAAATCTACCCAAAAGGTATTTCAGGATCCTCGCCGGTGCAACGGGGTTCGTGCACTGCGTAGAGAAACTGCAGACTCAGGCTTGAGTTAGAAGTAGAACGGGGCACTTATGGGTTCACATCCCTGTGCCATGATGTTGATCCGTTGTCTAAACTAAACTAAACGTAGCAGAACATTAGTTTCGTCAGGGCACGCCGGAAAAGAATAGGTCAACTATCAACTTTCCCGCTTCATCATTTGTTATAATCAAGGGCATCCTTCGTGTCCATTATTTCCCGTCTGGGTTTCGGTGTTCAGTTTCGAGGAAAACAAAAATAAATCCACTGCTCCCTAAAAAAACATGTCGTAAAACAAGGACCAGTTAGGGGTGTGCCCTTTGAAGTCTGAATGCATTTGCCTGAAATAAAGGAACCAATAACGGAAAGTGAGGGTCCTTTTTCCACATCTTCAGGCGCATTGGATATATAGGTCTTAGCCTATATTTTGTAAAACAAAGGGCATTCTTTGGATCGTGTGGTCAACATACACCGGCCGCCTTCACCTCCCAATACTTAACCTAGTACTCTTTAAATGAATAATCGGCCAGGGAGCCAAGGTCATTAAAAAAAAAAAAAAAAACATCGAGCTCCGTCAAGACCTCAACCCACGACCTTGGAATCCACAGACTAGCGTCTAGCCGCTACACAACAATGGCTCTCATTGAATCAATAGTCTGCACACAAATAAGCCAGATATTTAAAATCGATGTGTACACAGAACAAGAATAAAGTCCGAAGCGGACGAAAAACCAGAACTTTCTGCTTGAGTTAACAACTGATGAACTCTAAGGAGAAGAAGGTTTCTTTCATTCTCCTATGGTGCTGGTCTTCTCCTGCCTCTTCTTCCGAAAGCGTCCATCACTGTTTTTTTCCAAACCATTTTGTTTGATATGGCCGAAGAGCTACCGGCTGAGTGGTTACCGTACGGATCTTTCATGCCAGAGACCCTGTTTTCTGGGCCCCACGGTGAGGAATACTGTGCTACACGGTCATGACACATTTCCAGCCCGACACCACGTTTTTCCTCCCACACGGCCCTAAAAGTGGTAAATCCGCGCAGCAATTACAAGTTTGTATGGCCGGAATATTTCCTTTTTCGAGAAACGATACAGTTTGTGAGCTAGCCCCTCCATATACAGATTCTACAGAATTATAATATATAGATTAATACCGAATGCTAATCTATTCTAGTGTTCTGATTCACAAGTTTATCATAAAAGCATGTACTGTAAACATCTGAGCTCACTCAAACAGTATTCTTGAATGCACTTGTTCACACCATGCATCTAGATTCTTCCTGGCTACCGTGCATTGTCTATTTGGGATACACACACAGAAACAGCTGGAGTAAATTTGTAAACACAGATGAAAACCGGTGCAGGCATAAACATATCAGTCACCTGTGGTTTTCTGGTTGTAAAGGATACATCCCCCTTGTTGAACCTTGTCTTTGGTGTAGGGTCAAACACGGACTATGTGGTCGTGCTTGTGTCTCTTTATAGAGAAAGGGTAGCCAACGCGTCGGTCAAAATCGACTAGTGGATTGGCAAGCCGTGATTGCTACATCGTATGGAGCTATGTTGTATTGTCTTAAATGGAAATTGGTTTTGGTGTTTGACTTCCTCTAGTGGACTGATGAACTGACTAGTCTGTCGACAACTGAACTTTAGTTGGATTGGTGGGCAGTTACTCGCCAACAAGTTTAAAATCGTACTTACCAGCAAATATTCTAGAAGGCTTGGGATACCTTTCTGTCGGCAGCTTAATTGCAGATCTTCTGGAGGGTCTAGAATGTCTTTCTGTTGGCAACTTGCTAGCAAATATTCTGGAACATCTAAAATGTCTTTCTGTTGGCAACTTGCTAGTTAATATTCTTGAACGTCTAGAATGTCTTTCTTTTGACAACTTGCTAGATAACATTCTGGAACGTCTTGTAAGGGAATTATACAACGTGCTTAAATTACTCACCTCTCAAGGAAGAAGGCATGCTGTTTGCACTGAGACACTCTGGTTCGAACCTCTGGACCACGGTGGGAGTCCCAGGCATGTTTAGAGCGACAACATCACACTGATAGCGGCAAAGAGCCACAACTCTTGTCACAACAAACCATTCAAACTATTGCATTTTGGAGCATAAAAAATAGACCACAACTGTAACTGAAGTTGTTTTCAGGAAGGTTGAACGTGTTAATTTTTTTACCGACAAAAATTAACTGTAACACAGAGTTAATATAAACGTTAAATGCCCTGGGTATCCCTACGCTGCCTTGAGCTACCTCGGGCTGCCCTCAGAACCCCCTTTCCACTTCATGTTTTTTTAAGTCGGCGCCCCAGGATTCTTGTATGTGGTGTGTGTGTGTGTGTGTGTGTGTGTGTGTGTGTGTGTGTGTGTGTGTGTGTGAGGGGATTGGCAGATGGGGGTGGGAGAGGAGAAAAGGGAGGAGGAGGGAGGCTAAACTGTTCCTGAAATGTGATGTCAAATATATTTTAGATCCCGAAGAAAATCCATTCCTCTTTTCATTTTATCTCTGTTTCTCTTTGTTCTCTCTTTCCCTCCCCCTCTCTCCTTCTTCTTTCTATCTCTTTTATTTGTCTCTCTTTTCCTGTTTTGTTAATCCTCTCTCTCTCTCTCTCTCTCTCTCTCTCTCTCTCTCTCTCTCTCTCTCTCTCTCTCTCTCTCTCTCTCTTTGTCTCTTTCTGCCCCCATCTTTCTTTCTTTTCTATTCCATGTCTCTGTCTGACTCTTTCTCTTTCACTTACTCTTCTTCTCTTTCTTTGCCTCTTTCACTTTTTTCTCTCTATAAGTTTCTTTCTTTCTTTCTTTCTCTTCCTCTCTCTATTTCTCTCTCTCTCTCTTTCTATATATATATATATATATATATATATATATATATATATATATATATATATATATATATATATATATATATATATATCGCTTTGCCTTTTTTTCTGTTTTACTTTTCATATCTAACTCTATTTCCCTGTCTTTTATTTTCTTACTCCGTCTCTATATCTGACACTTTCCGTTTCTCTTCCCCCTAATCTCTTAACGAGCGTACCATTTAGTAGTTTGTTTCATTAGCATATCAGATGGGTTTATTAGATGATCATTTCAGGCGACAGTTTATTTGATGAAAATGTCAGACAGATAATTCGATAAACACACCAGATGCAGTTCATTTTATATTCATTGCATTTGGCAGTTGACCTGGTGAAGATATTAGATGGAAGTTTATATGATTAACATATCATATGGTAGATTACACACATACACACACATAAACACATACATTCAGACAGACAGACCCACAGACATCAACACAAACTCGTATTTGTCTATTTGTACTCAAGAAATTTACCATCAAATTACACCATTTTTTCCCCAGACTGTCTTTCTTTTACACAGTTACGTTCATTGAGATGATGTGTGGTGTGTGTGTGTGTGTGTGTGTGTGTGTGTGTGTGTGTGTGCGGGCGTGCGTGTATAAGTAGGTAGGTAGTCAATACTTCTCTCTCTCTCTCTCTCTCTCTCTCTCTCTCTCTCTCTCTCTCTCTCTCTGGTTTTATAGATAGGTACACAGACTGGTCGGTGTGTATGGTATTTATAGATAGGTAGGAAGACAGACTGGCACGCGCGCGCGCGTGTGTGTGTGTGTGTGTGTGTGTGTGTGCCTGTCTGTGTGTCTGTGCGTATGGTATGTATAGATAGGTAGGTGAAGAGACTGGCTGGTGTGTGTGTGTGTGTGTGCGCGCGCGAGCGCGTCCGCGTATAGGTACGTAGACAGACGCATCAGTTTTTTACAGAGGTGCTATTACAAAGAAAACTTTGTGGATGCAAGGAGAACGGGTGGGTGGGTGGGGGGGGGGGGAAGAAGCACTTCAGAACCTTACATTTTTTTTAAGGAAGGGGAAATGGGTTCAGGGCTCAATGACTAGTTAAGTTTGTAATAATAATAATGTTCTTGATTGTATAAGTAGAACTATCTAGATGTATGATTTCTATGTCTACATAGCTCTATTAATCTGCACATATCTAGTGTGCCTGTTTACCATGTGTGAAGCCAATGTAGGCTCCTACAAAGGTCATTTGGCGGACACCTACCTGTGTTTTCAGGCTGCTATCTGCTGCCACCAGTGTATGTCTAGTGTTGTGTGATATGTGTGTGTGTCGGGGGGGGGGGGGGGGGGGGGTTTACAGCTGAATCTATGATTCCACCTGAGGGTTGTTTAGGTTGTGTTGTTGAATATATTCTTTGGTAAATGTGGGGCTGTCGGGTGGGGGTGGGGGTGGGGAGATATACCAAAGAGCGAGACAGAGAAAGATAGAGAGAAGTAAACAAGAGTGATAAGAGAGGAGAGAAAGAAGCGTCATACGGACAGATAATGAGGAATTGGGGGCGAGGGAGAGATGAGAAGGCTAGGCTAACAGAATGAGATTGACAATGAGAGATAAAATGTCACAGAGATAAAAGACTTGAGAGAAGTATAAGAAAATGACGGAGACTGACGGAGACTGAATAAGATACAATGGCACATAAAATGAGAGTTACATGGAAACGCAAGGAAAGAGGGAATCGTCTTCTTTTTTGCGTTCCCCAGCTGTAAACCCGGTTGGAAAGTTCTTGTTGCTCGTCCACTTCTAGACTGCAGTCCTATTCTAGAACCTGAGTGCTGCGGGTGCATCCGTTTGACAGATCTGACTCATTTGTATGCATACTGCTAGTTCTTTGCCTCTCAGGCAGATGCACTCTGACTTCCAAGGAAGGTTCCAATTAGTGGACTCTCACAACACGCTTTTGGGTAGGCAGTGGGTCTATTCTTGTTTTCCCTATAATAGGGTCCCGGAACCCCCCCCCCCCAAAAAAAAAAGGGGGGGGGGTGGGGCGGGGCAGAAAGAGAGAGAGAGAGAGAGAGAGAGAGAGATAGAGAGAGAGAGAGAGAGAGAGAGAACATATATTTGATGTTAGTATATGTCAACCATTGGTATAACCAGAAAAATATTCAATAAAGGGGTTATAAGCTGTTACGTTTAATATGTGCGGTTGCGGCTGTTCTGTGATGTCATAGAAGAACTTCAGATGTAACAGTAATTTTTACAACTCAAAGACAATTAGAAGTAGACTATGTCTGAAGCTAGGGAGACCAGACGCCCCAAGCCAGGGAATATTTAAGTCAAAGGTGGCCCAAACCCCCACCACCACGCATAACACCCTATCTCTCTGTCTGTCTGTCTGGCTCTCTCTCTCTCTCACACACACACATACACACACACACACACACACACACACCCTCACTCACTCACTTAAAAAAGTTACATGTAGTGATAGCCAGGTCGGATCATAGATGAAAAAATTTCATTGGGAATAGAACTAAATTTGTTGTGAAAAGGTACCAAAATGCACCGAAAGGTACCAAAATGCACCGAAAGGAACCACATTTTTAATTTTAAAAAACAAAAACCCACCCTTAAAGCGTCTTAAGACCCACACACAGGTGCACACACACATACACACATGTATGTGTGTATATATTTTTGTGTGGCTTACCTTATATTTGATCAGAATTGATATTCTTTGTCCAATACGTCATTGTTGTGTGGCGGCTTCCGGTCTGTGTAGTTCGTCAGCAGTTGTTAACCTTTAGCAGTAGTATCTGCATCATTATCACCACTTTCTGGACAAACATTTATATTTTTAGGCGCTCTCATATTAGGAACTTTATTAGAAACGTATTAACAAAACGTCACAAAATACTTCGAGGACAAAAAAATACCGAATAAAAGAGACCTATCTGCCAGTTGCATGGACAAACATTTCTACATTGGCCCTTACACTGATAAAGCGTGCAAATAACCAATCACGTCAAATGGTATATTTGTATCAACAGCTGTATAAACGTTTATGTTCACTAGCCTCCCAATCTTCCTCTTCTTTAGTATTCCGAGCCCTCGAGGTTCATTGCTGCAAATATCACCCGCCTCCCCTCATCTTTCTGGTTGACTTTCTCTTTCCAGTTCTTTTTCTTCTTCTTCAGCATTCAGAGCCCTTCAGGTTCATTGCTGCAGATATCACCAGCCTCCATTCATCTCTTTAGTTTCCAGTTGGTGACACTAAATTTTTGCAGGTCTGTCTGGACATTATCTCTCCATCGTCTTCTTGGTCTGCCCCGTGGTCTACGACCATTCATCTCCCTTGTGTGTAGTTTTCACTTCTCTGTCATCTGACATTCTTTCAATATGCCCCAACCATTTCAGTCTATTAACTTTAATGATGCCAGTGATCAATAGTGATTTACACAGATTATGAATTTCGTTGTTGCTTCTCACTTTTCATTTCCCACTGTTTGCATATTTGATTGGTCCAAAGATTCGTGGTAAGACTGTTTTCTAAAACCTGTAATAAGGCTTCATCTATTTTAGCTGTGCTACACGTTCCAGAGCCATATAGAACGACTGGTCTTATCAACGTTTTATATATATTTTGATTTTGTTGTAGCGAGATAGACACTTTGACTTCACAACAGCCAAAAAATGTTGCGTTTCGTTCTGCAAAGTCCTGTAAAGAGTAAGCAGCTAACTTTTATATGTTTATCAGCAGCCAGATCTCCCCCTTGGCTCGCCGGTGGACGGCTTCGTCGTCAGTCGCGACATTATTTGGGTCTATATCTCTTGATCGCACCAACACTGCAATAGTCATGTTCATGGCTACTTGGTGGCGAGCAATGCTAAGCCGTTTTATGTGGTGCACATAAACCTAGTCACAATTATAACCAAAAGCTTCCCTTTTGAGAATGATGGTCGAACAAGTCAAGACTATTTGTTTATACGTTTCATATTAGTTCATATAATTTTTATCATATCAGAACAAAATATTGATGATAATAATAATAATAACAACGAGTATTATTAGCACTGTGTACTTAAACAATGCTAAAGCGCGGCGCTCGTCCCTCTCCCTCTTCCGTCCCACAGCACACACACCAATCACTTCTTTCTTGCAAGACCACACATTTTGAATACAGCCACTCATTTACTTGTAAAACAATGCGGAGATGGAGATGTAAAAAGATCTCAGACAATGCAAGCTTCAAGCCTGGGTGTCGCCCAGAACCTTGAAACCACTTACTTGTCTTCAGGCTGGAGTTACGGGAGCTGACTTCACTCTGCGGGAATGTTGGCTGCCATGTTTCCTTTGCGTGCCGCGCTTGGTGCCGCGCTTGGTGCTGCGCTGCGTGTCGCTATGGGTGTCGCGCTTGGTGCCACGCTGCGTGCCGAATTTTCTCCTCTTTTAATCACGCTGGTAGCTGAGGTAGCGTGACTGATAGTCGTCCGTCAATACTTTGATTTCAGACGACGAGATTATGTTTGAAATTTCTAGGGATTTCCTTTGACAGTACCATATTACTGGAAGAGGGAGCGGGGGTGTTAGGGTAGCAGCTAGTGTTAAATAAAAAGCGGCTAATGTAACCCTAACCCTTCTCCCCCCACCATACTGTAAGACGTCGTGGAGATTTCCCTTTAAAATCTTCAGAGCCGACGAGATGGGGTTTCCTAAAATAACAGTACCCGCTCGCCTGCCAGCTAGAAGGGCTTTGTTTCGATTCGGCGTCGAGTCGTTCCGCTTCAAATTGCAGCACTCCGTCCTTATCAGTAAAATTCCGTAAACCTTATCCGAAGTGAAAAAAAGTACATTTAGACCGCAAAATTATTAATGATCCACCACGTTTTGAATACACCAAAACAAACCCCCCACCCTCGCCATAAAGTGGTGGTCATAGTCTTATGTGAATAGTTATGGCCCCTGGTACTCCAACGGGGGTATTTATTCCCCCCAGCCCACTGTGTGGGCATTCTGCTGAGAATCCATCGACCCAGCTGCTTCGAGATACCAGCTAAGTGAGTTTGTGTATTTGTGTAGTATCGTTTGATTTGTATGTGCTGATGAAGACTCCATAGCCGCAACTTTCACATTTTGTTTGTATTTGTTATATTCTGAAGCTTTGCTAATATACTTTTTGTTCGGTTTTATATCTTTTCTTGAAATTTATGTGAATACAGACACGAGAAACTGAGAGGATGTTATGGGCAGAAAACATTGATCAGTTTTCCCTTCCCTGCAAAGGGGGCTGCGTTGTCTCGAGGCAGTGTGTCCGCCTCGAGTGCTAGAGGTTCCGGGTTCAATCCCCGGTCAGGGCTAGGATTTTTTCACGTGGACTTGGACTTCTAGTAATTCGCCATGGTCCCTGGGTAGTGAGATCGGATGCCCGTGTGTATTGTTGCGCACGTAAAAAATCCCTTGGCAGTTGGATACCGAAAAAAAAGTAGCAATACAGCGCTGCCCGGGCAAAATTTGGAGTTTAAATTTTACTGTAAGTATTTCGGTATCCTCGCTGGTGCTACAGAGTATGTGCACTGTGCTGAGCTACTTCGGACTCAGACTTGAGTTAGAAGAAGAACGGAGCACTTATGGGTTACACCCGTGTACCATGATGTTTATCCGGTGTTCAAAACCCCAAACCATCTCTGCCAGATGTTAATATCAACTCCTGAGCTAACCTGGTAAAAAGTTGTAACCTTTTCTTATGTAAGTCAAGTCATATTAAAGTACCCTGTGCCACGCCATCAGGCGCATTGGGCATACAGTGTTAGACCTATATGTTATAGGAAAGCTGACACTCTGTGGGTTATGCTGTCAACAACACGCCGGTCGCCTTTACCTCGCAAGACTGTACCTGGTACTTGTTGAAGGCTGGGTCGATCTGGGAACCAGGGTGGTTTTTTTTTTTTAAACCGCCTCTGTCAGGACCTTCTTTTCTTTCGAGTAAATTTTATTACAGTTGTATTAGTATTTCCTTCACCCCCCTCTCTCTCTCTCTCTCTCTCTCTCTCTCTCTCTCTCTCTCTCTCTCTCTCTCTCTCTCTCTCTCTCTCTCTGTCTCTCTCTTTCTTTCTCTCTCTTTCTCTCTTTCTTTCTCTCTCTCTCTCTTTCTCTCTCTCTCTTTCTCTCTCTTTCTCTTTCTCTCTCTCTCTCTTTCTCTCTCTTTCTCTCTCTTTCTCTTTCTCTCTCTCTTTCTCTTTCTCTCTCTCTCTTTCTCTCTCTCTCTCTTTCTCTCTCTTTCTCTCTTTCTCTCTCTCTTTCTCTCTCACTTTCTCTCTCTCTTTCTCTCCGTCTCTCTTTCTCTCTCTTTCTCTCGCTCTGTGTGTTTGTGTGTGTGTATGGGTGTGTGTGCTGGCGAATGCTTTCTAGCCGAAACGACCGTTCTTTCATTCGTGATTGTGTTTTTCTAAAGCTGACCAGCTCTAGTTTTCATTTTGTTGACTAACATTTTTTTTAAAATTTAGCCATATTCCGATAGTCAGTTAAAACCCACATATATCCGTGTTAGGCTGTGGGCACATTTCGTTGGGGTTTACAACTAGCCTGTCACACCTGTCCCTTTCGGCCCAACATATCCGATTTAGCTCTTTCAGGACGGTATTTTTTCTGGGGTTAGGAGGTAACTAATTTTGAGCTGAATTTCTTTTAATGCAACATGCCGAAGCTAAAACCTTCCTGAAGAAAAAGTATAGGCTGTATAGTGACATAAAATATATCAAATTAAAGAGAAATGATTTCAGAATATACTTTAATTAGACACCTTTCCTGACATAACAGGCGAGAGACTTTCACCCATCCCAAAATGTATACAAAAATAAATGAATTGAAGGAGCCTGATTTTAGCAAACGTAAAGTAGAAGCATGATTAAAGTAAAAGTAAGGAAAAAGCATGATTGAGATAAATAAACTATAAGAGCCTGATTAAAGTAAAAGTAAAGAAAAAGCATTATACAGTTAAATGTAATGTAGGAGCGTGAATAAAGTAAAAGTAAAGAAATTTGAATGCCCCATAACATGTACAACTGACCCCAACCCCCATACCCCACACACTGGACCTAGGTCCCTCGAGACAGTGCATTCTTCACCTCTATAATGTAGACCAGCCTGACCAATCATCAATGGCAGGTCAGCTAGTATGTAGCTGGGTGGCGGTGGGCCTGAGTTCTTTACCAGTTCCCAAATTTGTATACCCATCCTTTACTCACTAAATCACTTTCAACAACACAGACGTTTTGGGGCGGGAAACAGCCAAACGATCAATCCCTTTGTTAATGATCTAACTAGTCAGTAAAGTAAGGTAAAGGACCCTTTTCTACGCCTTTAGGCGTATAGGGCATAAAGGGCTAGACCTATATTTTATAGACCAATCGGCACACGATGGGTGACGTGTCAGCATCACGCCGGCCGCCTTTACTTCCGGGGACTGCACCCGGTACAAACTCAAGGCTGGGTCGACCTGGGAGCCAAGGTTATTTTTGAAAAACGTCGACTCCCTAACTTGTCTGGCTGCAGGTAAACAGACAACGCCCTTAGGTAGGCTTTTGCTAAAGCCATTCCCCAAAGACATGCTGATACGTGCAGAATTCTCTATTTGGCTTGAGGAAAGAGGGGTTATGGGAAGTGAATGATCCTCTTCTTTACAAACTGTAAACTCTGGTAAAAAGTCCTGGTGTTTCGGCTGCTTCTGGACTTTGGTCTTGTTCTAGAACTTAAAGTTTGCAAGCGCATTTGTTTTACAGATCTGGTATACTTGTATGCAGACTGTTGGTTCCTCGCCTCTCAGATGCACGCCAACTCAGAAGGAAACGCCCCTTCACAGTGTGCAATCTTTCGATTTCTGAATGGCATAGGGCAGTGGTCACGCCAGTGGCCCCGCCCCCCCCCCCTTCCTGAGTATATCGCAAGACCCCCTTCCCCCTCCGGTATATGCCAAGAACCTCCACCCCCCCCCCCCCGAGTATATGTAAGGTCTCCTCTTTTTTTAAATATGTGCCGCCACCCCCCCCCCCCTCCTTTTTCATGTGATTACAAAGAGGAGGCCTAGATTCCGCCACCAGGGAAACACAGAGCATGTAGATACGTTGTTGTCAGAATGTGTTTTTAATCCATAATTAAATGTCTGTTGTTTTAACAGTAATTAGATTTTTAACTGTAGATATACAAAGTGCCTGTGAAAACAAAAATATCCTTGGCCTTTTGTTTTATGAATATTTGTTTTTTTTATTATTTTATTTATATTATTTTTGAATTTATTATAAGTAAACTGAAACAGTAAGTCAACAAAAATAATTAAACGGATTATTACAAAAACAAATGCACTCAGTTTCAAAACTGCTTGACCATTACCCCTCCCCTCCCCGCCCCGGCGGCCGCCCTTCTTTTTTGGAAACCTCCTGCCCCCTCCCCGAGGCTGAAGACCATTCGTGTAGTGTGTCCTCGTGTGTCTGTTTGTGTGTTTTCGTAAATGCAGGTCATTATATATTACATTTCCTTCTTCGTCTCCTCTTCCTCCTCCTTCTCACTATTATTCTTGTCACTATTGTTGTTGCTGTTGTTGTCGTTGTTGTTGTTGTTATATATTTTCCCTTGGAGGAGCATTTGGTACATTGCGTTATGGTTTACAGTTGGGAAGCGATTTATGCGTCTTTCAGCCCAAGATATCCGATTAGGCAAACTTTAAATTGGCCATGCCTTCAGGCGTGTTGGGCATATAGGGCTAGACTTATATTCTCTTCTTCTTCTTTGCGTTTACCAGCTGTAAACTCTGGCGGAAAGCTTCGGTTGTACATCCACTTCTGGACCGCAGTCCTGTTCCAAAACCTGATTGTGGCGTGTGCATACGTTTTACACATCTGGCTTAATTGTATGCAGACTGCTGGTTCCTTGCCTCTCAGGCAGATGCACTCTGACTTCGAAGAAAGTTCCCTTTTAGTCGACTCTTACGACATGCTTTCGGGTAGGCAGTAAGTCTATTCTTATTTTCCCTATAATAGGGCCCGGAACTTATATTTAATAGACCAGTCCGTATTTGGTAGGTGATGTGGTCAGCATCACGCCGGCCGCCATTACTTCCCATGACCATACCTGGTGCCTATTCAAGGCTTGGTCGACCAGGGAGCCAAGATCCTTTTTGGAAAAAAATTGCCATTCCGATCATCAGACAAACGTTTAGCTGCTACACGACAGTGGCTCCCTTCTTAATTAGTAGTCTTTTAGGACATGCTTCTTAAGGGACAGTCGATTTCTTCTTTTTTTTTTTTTTTTTGCCACTCAAACTGGGGCTGACAGAATTCACACTCCTGTGCACATTTGCTCCGTTGCATTGCGCAATATGTTTGAAAACAGCGCTGGCTCTGCCAGTTCAGGGTACAGGGGATTTCTATGGCTGTCACTTAGTTTATTTACGTCGATTTTGTTGGTTTTCTTTGCACCTGCATCAGGCAGAAAGCCGATAATGATCTGTTTCTGGGATTTATCTTTGTTATTTCCACAAGAAATGCATCTGTAGACTTCAGATTAAACAGGGATAATAAAAAAATTATCTATCTATCTATCTATTTATCTATCTATCTATCTATCTATCTATCTATCTATCTATCTATCTATCTATCTATCTATCTATCTATCTATCTATCTATCTATCTATCTATCTATCTATCTATCTATCTATCTATCTATCTATCTATCTATCTATCTATCTATCTATCTATCTATCTATCTATCTATCTATCTATCTATCTATCTATCTATCTATCTATCTATCTATCTATCTATCTATCTATCTATCTATCTATCTATCTATCTATCTATCTATCTATCTATCTATCTATCTATCTATCTATCTATCTATCTATCTATCTATCTATCTATCTATCTATCTATCTATCTATCTATCTATCCATCTATCTATCTATCTATCTATCTATCTATCTATCTATCTATCTATCTATCTATCTATCTATCCCATCTATCTATCTATCTATCTATCTATCTATCTATCTATCTATCTATCTATCTATCTATCTATCTATCTATCTATCTATCTATCTATCTATCTATCTATCTATCTATCTATCTATCTATCTATCTATCTATCTATCTATCTATCTATCTATCTATCTATCTATCTATCTATCTATCTATCTATCTATCTATCTATCTATCCATCCATCCATCCATCCATCCATCCATCCATCCATCCATCCATCCATCCATCCATCCATCCATCCATCCATCCATCCATCCATCCATCCATCCATCCATCCATCCATCCATCCATCCATCCATCCATCCATCCATCCATCCATCCATCCATCCATCCATCCATCCATCCATCCATCCATCCATCCATCCATCCATCCATCCATCCATCCATCCATCCATCCATCCATCCATCCATCCATCCATCCATCCATCTATCTATCTATCTATCTATCTATCTATCTATCTATCTATCTATCTATCTATCTATCTATCTATCTATCTATCTATCTATCTATCTATCTATCTATCTATCTATCTATCTATCTATCTATCTATCTATCTATCTATTATGTATGTGTTTATGTATGTATGTGGGTGTGTATGTATGTATGTATGTATGTATGTATGTATGTATGTATGTATGTATGTATGTATGTATGTATGTATGTATGTATGTATGTATGTATGTATGTATGTACATACGTACGTACGTATGTATGTATGTATGTATGGATGAATGGATGGATGGATGGATGGATGGATGGATGTGTGTGTGTGTGTGTATGTATGTATGTATGTATGTATGTACGTACGTACGTATGTATGTATGTATATATGCATGCATGTATGTATGTGTACGTGAGTGGGTGATCGTGTGTATGTGGGAGTGTGAATGTGGGTGTGTGCATGCGCACGAAGGTTTTTGCCTGTATTTTACACCCATGCTTGTGTGTTCTTTTATGATATTCATAATATGCAATTGCATCATATGATCATGGCATGCTTTATTAGTAAAATACAACGGATGTGCGAACGATGATTGACTGGAAGGGCCGAATGTAAGATGGGTCTGCGTGTCCAATTTGAAAATAAAGTTCGTTCGCTCGTTCTATCTGTTTGTCTGTCTGTGTATCTATCAATCTATCTATCTAATTATTTATCTGTCTGTCTGTCCGTCCGTTTATTACAAAATTGTCAGAATACATATCATTAAATGTTGTGTATGGGTCATACGAAATCTCCAACAACTAAAAAAAAGAAAACGTCTTCAAAATACAAATCAGATTTTTTAGGGCGTGTATCATACGAGATTTTTTTTTTTTTTTCAAATCTTGAAAATACATACAAGATAATGAAGTGCATGTGACATACGACATTTTCAACAGCATAAAAAAACAAATCTTGAGAATACATATCAGATAATGTAGTGCATATGTCATACGAGATCAACAACAACAAAATCTTGCGAATACGTGTCATGTGATGTTGAGTGTGTGTCATATGAGATTTTCAAACAAAATCTTCAGAATACATATCACATAATTTAGTGCATGTGTCATATGAGATTTTCAAACACAATCTTCAGAATACATATCACATAATTTAGTCCATGTGTCATATGAGACTGTAAAACAAAATCTAGCGAATACATATCACATAATTTAGTCCATGTGTCATATGAGACTGTAAAACAAAATCTAGCGAATACATATCACATAATTTAGTGCATGTGTCATATGAGACTGTAAAACAAAATCTAGCGAATACATATCACATAATTCAGTCCATGTGTCATATGAGACTGTAAAACAAAATCTAGCGAATACATATCACATAATTTAGTCCATGTGTCATATGAGACTGTAAAACAAAATCTAGCGAATACATATCACATAATTTAGTGCATGTGTCATATGAGACTGTAAAACAAAATCTAGCGAATACATATCATATAATGTACTGCATGGATCATAAGAAATTAAAATAAAAACTTGGGGGAGGGGGAAATTGGGGGGGGGGGGTGTTAGTGGGAGGGAGGGGGTTGTGAGGGGGATCAGATAAAGCATTTTGTAGATAAGGGATACCAGATTTATAAAAGCAAAAATCTTGAAAAATGTTACATATTGTAATTTGTGGAACTGTTATACGAGATTTTAAAAAGAATTTAAACCCCCCAAAAATTCAAAGAGTTTATTATGAGTATGTGTTTGTTTAAAGAGATTTAAGTGAAAATGATTTAACAAATCAGAGAGTGCAAAAGATGGATGGGGATACGAGGTTCAAAAATTTGTAAAAATAAATATCAGATCACATACTTTGTGATTGTGTCATACATGAATTAATGAACATTTATTTTTGAATAGTCAAATACTGGAATGTGTAGAAAGGAGAAACGATTTTGTATCACCTTAAAATGTTTAAGATAACGTCATATGTTTTCCTCGCCTTTATGCGTATTGGGAATATAGGGCTAGATATATATATTTTAGATCAAACGGCACTTTGTGAGTGATGTGGTCAGCATCACACCGGCCGCCTTTACTTCCCAGGACTGCACCTGGTACCCAATCAAAGCTGGGTCGACCTGGGAGTCAAGGTCATTTTTCAAAAACAGCTTGCGTTGTGGATATGGCGTACGAGATTTAACTAAAAACTTAAGAAAATATCAGATATTATGTTTGTGTGTCAAATTATATTTAAATGGCAGTCTCAAAACAACAACAACAAAACCAATAATGATTCATGTGAGTAGAGGATAGGAAATTTCGAAAATTAGAATAACCTGAAGAAAAAAAATAACATGAGACAATTTATTGTGTGGATATGGAAAAAAATCCCCCCCCCCCCCCCCCCCCCCCCCCCCCCCCAAAAAAAAAAAATCGGATAGTGTATGAAATACAAAAGTGTGGCATGGGGTTAAGTATCAAATAACGTAAGAGTTTGCTGGCATATGATATAATACAGTGAAAAGTTGTAGTGTGTCAGATAATGGGATAAGCCATACAAGCTTACTTACTTAGTCGCTCCTCTTCTATCTTGGGGTGTAGAGGTTTGCAAGAGAGATCGCCAGACGTCTCTATCAGCAGTTTTCATACAATCTAAAACTCTTCTAATCCTGCGATCATCCGAGAGGTGACTTAGTTCTGCACGTTTACAGCAAGGATGCGATATTTCAACGGCCATATCAGACTTCGTCAGGCATTTGCTCCCCAGGTTAGCTTTTACTGAGATTAAACACGTGGCAAATATCAGACTCTGTGGCATACGAGATGGTAGGTAGGTAGGTAGGTAGGTAGGTAGGTAGTTAGGTAGTTAGGTAGGTAGGTAGGTAGGTAGGTAGGTAGGTAGGTAGGTAGGTAGGTAGGTAGGTGGGTAGGTAGGTAGGTAGGTAGGTAGGTAGGTAGGTAGGTAGGTAGGTAGGTAGGTAGGTAGGTAGTTGTACCCCACCAGGACATCACACAAGCCAATAATTTAGGGCCCCCGGCAGAAGCTAGGATGGAGCTTTGAAGTAACAAAAAATTGCATTCCACAAGGGAACGACAGAAATAGGCCAACGAGATTTTTAAAAAAGCTTAAAACACAACAGATGATGTAACCATCTTAACTGGACATTGGAAAGTAATGTGTAAACTGAAAACATATACGATAAAAGGTAAAAGATCAAGTCGGGAGATTTGAACCAGCGTCACTGCACACGGTTATAAACCATAAGTGCTCTGCCACCAGTACGGACAGCTGATAAGAATTGTCCGCCTGTGTCGCCGTCCACACGTAACTCTGTGGCTACAGCGACGTTCCTCCATTTACCCCAGTGTCAACTCTGATACCCACTTCCTAGAGGCTGGGTGAACCCCGGGAGCCGCCCTATTTTGAACACCGACCTTGGGCTGCAGCGAGTCTCAGCTGGATTTGAAAGCGAGTCTCTTTTCGACTGCGCTAACGCGGCCCCATTATACGATACTATGGTGAGAAATAAGACGGGGGCCATGCCGTGCTATGATGCAGAGATTCGGCTGCAACAGGCGGCACCGTAAGGGACGAAATAAGCAGCGAAATGAAAATACAGTCTGAACCTTTGATCTGACATCGCTTATCTATTGTTTTTGTTTGTCATATACCACTTGGCCGCTCCTAATAACTGAAGAGGGAATTATCACAAAATGCCAGTTCACGTGTTACGTGTTGATAGCTTTGCATTGGGCTAACTTTTCCTGACAAAATTTTATTTTAATGTCCTGGTCTCGAGAAGTGGCAAGTTACTGTGTTATGTTCAAATCAGGGGCGGTATTTTTGTGTTTTAGGGAGCGCAATTTCGAAGGCTTGCATCACAGTGAGAAAATTTACTGCACGGCCACGCAAAACCTCAGACAAATACTATCAAATAACCACTGGTAGAAAATAAGAGATTAATGTAACAGTAAAAGGAAACATCTGAGATTAAGTAAACACTTAGCAACTCTAAGATTAGAAGAAACAACTCTAAAAGTGGAAGAAACAACTCTAAGAGTAGAAGAAACAACTCTAAGAGTAGAAGAAACAACTCTAAGAGTAGAAGAAACAACTCTACGAGTAGAAGAAACAACTCTACGAGTAGAAGAAACAACTCTGCGAGTAGAAGAAACAACTCTAAGAGTAGAAGAAAGTACTATATGGAGAGGTAAACAGAGCAGCAGAGTTCACACCTTCAGAAGAATTCCTCCTTCAACAATCGTTTCGATCTTTTTATGTACTACAACGCCCGGCTCTCTAGCGTAGTTGGCTAGACCGGATTGCGCGGTGACCGGGTGACGAGCTCCTTGTGGTCCGGGTTCACTCCCACATTTCTCCCAGATTTTCGTTATTTACAGTGAAATCAAGGCCGAAAGGTTGCGATATCCATAATACCAAGCCTAAGGGTTAACAACTGATGGCTTCTGGATACTAAAACAAACAACAAACATGTACTACAACCTCTCATGAATGAGCCATGTAATGTCATGCCTCCAGTGTCTCGGCGCTCTCCTGGTGTGATCAGAAATCTTTGCTGAAAAACGAGACATTAGTGACCGCATCTGTCACTTGCTCTATGATGGTCACCGCTCAAAGTGTAATCTTAGTAATCTTAGCTTCAGCTTCAAAGCACATGTGTATTCCCATAGTTGCTCCGCTCCTGTGCCGAAGAAAAGCAGATAGAATGCCCATCATTGTCTCTTGTGGAAAATTGACCCATACTGTAGCCTCAGCATATCCACTAGCATACACACGCATGACGTAAGCAACAGTTACAAACAGATCAGCAGTTGTGCAGACGATCAGTTTTAATCACAAAAGGCGTCACCAGTTTTGTGGCAACAAGCCACGCGCCATTGTCTCAAACCACAGCCACAGTCGAAAAAAACATTCCAGACGAAATCCGCAGCTCACAGTGTCGCCCTATGCACTCAACTCTGTAGCTGGGCGATCAAACTGCATTAGAAAAAAACAAACAGTGACCCTGACTAGCGTCCACTTTTGACCGAAAGGGCGCTGGACGTGTATGCCTAGCAGTCACCCTGCCTTTTGGAAGGTGACCTTCGTTAGCACTGACCTGGTGTGGGTCAGCTTGTCACATTGGTCAACGACCTCGTCGCCAGCCTGCCTCATGGTCGCTATTATATCTGACTACACAGATGCCTTGTTGCATATTACCTTGTTGTGGCTCCGTCTCAGCTATTGCCCGAGACACCAGCTCTTCTCCGGGGTGGCAATATAACATCTGGTAAGACATTAACGATTAAAGCAGAGACTTTAGCATATAAGATAATGCAACGTCTCAAATAAGGCAATGCAATATCTGATTAACTAGTGGCTTGAGAAAAGTCAATGAGACTTCCTCCACGAGATTCGTGTTTTCTACATGTTGGTAAATGCCTGAGCAGCTAGTGTCAGTTCTGTTGCAGACCCTCGGTGTGGGGAGGGACATTTGATCTAACCTAAATCGGACATCATGGACAGTTAGTCGAACATTATTTGGGAGCCTCGGAGATGTTGTTTTATAGGCGAATGATGAAAATACACACGACATATGAAAAGTGTAATGAAGATGTTTAAAAAAAAAAAAAAAAACTCAGCCATGAAGAAAACTGACTGCACACATCAGAAATAGACAAGCTACATTTTTAGATCATGTCAGTAGAAGGAGAAAACTGAAGTAAATAATTTACAGTGGGAATGTTAGAGGGGAAAAGAGGCCGAGGAAAACTGTGAGAGAGAATGCTAAACATTTTTACATCATAGAAGGAAGATCATCTGTGTCAGAACTGATTAAAAGTACACAAAACAGAAGGTTGTGTATAGACCTGACTACAAACGCGACACGGCATGCACTATATGAAGAAGCAGAAGAAGAAGCAGAAGAAGAAGCAGAAGAAAAAGAAGAAATCCCAAACCTTACACACTCAGGACTAGGACTGCTGGTTACACGGTGTTGTTGCAGATTCTAGTGCGCTAATTATAACTTCTCTGGGGGTTGTAAGCGGTCTTTGTTATCCACCTTTCTCGTTCCCCCCCCCCCCCCCCTTTTTTTTTTTTTTTTTTTTTTTTTTTTGTTCCTCTATCTCCCCAGATTGGCAATTTTTAATCACATGATGGTATGGTAAACCTTTAGGACTCAGCTCGGAGGAGCCAAACAGACCGAACGATCGATTACCGTGAACAGTTCGTGGCGAATGCACTTTTCATGTGGCTCGAAATCCTCCATCATGCATTGCGATAAAAATGTGATAAACAAAGGCAGTCAAGTCCATGCATCTGCCAACGAATTTACTTTCTCATTCATCTTCTATTCCCCGGCTGCAAGCAGACATCCATCCCCTCTTAATGTACTCCGTCTCCGGCAGTTACCTACCTGTACTTGTCCACGGAGATCTACCGAAATAGCTATCCCTCTCACCTATGGAGCCAGGCACACTTTTCCCACTCCCAGACAACGACCTCTTCCGTCAGTGCTGCATCCAGAACATACAGACGAGTTTAATCAGACACACGTGCAGGTACTCCCTCCAGTGCGTAGACTGTTCACGCTGGTGCAGATCAACAAGGGTTGTGCTGGGTGTCTTGCAGACAGTCTGTCTGCATGGCTGAAGTTATCATGGCATTGTACGATTGGGCCGGGGGGAGGGGTGGGGGGGGGGGGGTCTGAGTATTGAGTCTGTAGGTTAGACAAGGGTACAGATCCATCGACAGCCGGGTAGGGGGGGGGGGGGGGGCTCTCTAAAAATTGTAAATGGGGGGGGGGCCGTCAAGTGGCAACCTTGTTGTAGTGCATAAATGTAATAATATTTTGAGTGGTAAATAAATATAATTATGTATTTCAAATAAACTTTGTATCAAAGTAACAAATATTATAAAGCGAACTTCAATATATGGTTGAGGAAAGTAATGCTTAGCCTGATTACAAATGTTTGGGGCTTCAACCACCCCACTCCCCCTCCCCCCACCGACCTCCCCACCTCCATCATCTTTAGCTGGGGCCTACTGATCAAGGGGTCTAAACCGTTTGAAGGCATTTAGTCTGGGACACACTAAGGCATGAGAGTCTTGTCTGCGCAGAGGCAAGAAGTTTGCTTGTCGTTGCTGTGGTTATGTGCTCGAATCCTTTTGGAAGCAGAAAGTGTGTGAGTGCGTGTGTGTGTGAGTATATATATATATATACAGCGATTCTGTAGTGGGTCTTAACTCAATTGTAGGCAGCAGAAAATTCTGAGGTGGCACGCCAAAAAATGTCTTGTAAATCATTTAATTGTAGTCTATAGAACGGCCACTTGGTTAGCTGACACATGAAGTAACGTGATATCGGATTTCACATATAAACTGTTGTATACATTTGTTTTTGTTTCTACCTGCAGTTAGCTGCTAGTTGGGACGTGAAACAAGGTCCCTTGTTTTGATGGGCTGCGAAACAATTGTCCCTTATTTTGGTGGACCGCGAATCAATTGTCCCTTGTCTTGCTGGGCCTCGAAACAATTGTTTCTTGTTTTTGGTGGACCGCGAATCAATTGTCTCTTGTCTTGCTGGGCCGCGAAACAATTGTTTCTTGTTTTTGGTGGACCGCGAAACAATTGTCCCCTTTTTTGTGGACCGCAGATATGAATAGGTTGAGAAACACTGCTTGACCATTTTCTTAGTAAGCTTAGATAACGGACCCTCGAATAACCAACAGTCTGCATATAAATAAGCCAGATCTGTTATGTGGATGTGCACACGTAGAACTCAAGTTCTGCTTGTTTATCCACTTCTGGAGTTTAGTCTTGTTCCAGTATCTGAGTTCTGCGCGCACATCCATTTTACAAATCTATTCCAGGTACACGTAGGGAAAGGGCCTTTCTGTTACTTTTGCATATTCACAGTACCCGTAGGGAAGGGGTCCTGACTGTTACATATTCCTTGTACCCGTAGTGAAGGGGTCCTTACTGTTACTCTAACATATTCCTTGTACCCATAAGGAAGGGGTCCTTACTGTTACGTTGGCATATTCTCAGTACCCGTAGAGAAAGGGGTCCTTACTGTTACTTAAGGGTATTCCCATACTCGTAGAGAAAGGGCCTTTCTGTTACTTTAGCATATTCCCAGTACCCGTAGTGAAGGGATCCTCGCTCTTACTTAAGGATATTCCCAGTACTCGTAGAGAAAGGGCCTTTCTGTTACTTTAGCATGTTCCCAATACCCCTAGAGAAATGGGTCCTTACTGTTACTTTAACATATTCCCTAAACCCGTAGGGGGGAAAAAAGCCTATCTGTTACTGTAACAAAGGGCCTGTTACTTTAGCATGTACCCAGTACCCGTAGGGAAGTAGTCCTAACTGTTACTTTAGCATATCCACAGTACTATAGGAAAGGTCTCCTTACTGTTACTTTAACATATTTTTAGTAGCCATAAAAAGGGAGTCCCTAATGTTACTTTAGCATATTCCCAGTACCTGTAGGGATGCGGTCGTAACTTTAGCGTTTCCACGGTACCCATAGGGAATGGGTCATCACTGTTACTTTAACATATTCCGAGTACCGCTAGAGAGGGAGTCCTTACTGCTATTTTAGCATATTCCTAGTACCCTTAGGGAAGGGGTCCTTAATGTTACATTAGTATATTCTCAGTTCCAGAAGGGAAAAGTCCTTTACTGTTACTTTAGCATATTTCTTATACCTCAAGGAAAGCTTCTTAACGTTAGCGGGCATTCAAAAACGTGGAAGTGTTATTTGCCTTACCCTTTATATCTGGGCCTGTTGTTGATAGCTTCCCATGATACGTCTTTGTGTGTTTAGATAACATTGCCCATACAGTTGTTTATGTACACTCCTGTGTGGGTGTGTTATTTTTCCTTGACTGGTTTGGTGGTAAATTTTCGCTGTCTGTATATTAAATGATAAAAGGTTTTTAATACTGAAAGATTTGTAATTATTGGAAGTTTTATCCTTTTTCTTCTTCTTCCTCTTTCTCCTTGCTTTATTCCTTTTCCTAACTCTCTTCCTAACATTTTATGCAATCTTTCTTCCTCAGCTGGGATGAGAAAGAGAATTCCTAAAAGCTAAATAAATCTCATCTTAATAACTTGAAATGAATCATGAACAGTTAGTAAATTAGTGAAACCTTTTTTGGAAGCTGCGGAGATGTGGTTGTATAGACGAATGATGAGAATACACCGGAAAGATAAAAAAGAGTAATGCAGATGTCTTGAAAGAAACTGATTGCAGACATCTGAAAGACATAATCGACATTTTTTGGTCAAGTGATAAGAGTACATCGTGACAGTAGGAAAACTGGAGGGGAAGAGAGGAAGAGGGGGCCCGATAGAAAAGATGCTGGATATACTGACATCATGACATTGAGAATCATCTGTGACATGACTACCAATGCACCAAGGCATGGACTTAAAGAAGAAGAAAAAGAACAAAAAGAATATGGAGAAGAAGAAGAAGAAGAAGAAGAAGAAGAAGAAGAAGAAGAAGAAGAAGAAGAAGAAGAAGAAGAAGAAGAAGAAGAAGAAGAAGAAGAAGAAGAAGAAGAAGAAGAAGAAGAAGAAGAAGAAGAAGAAGAAGAAGAAGAAGAAGAAGAAGAAGAAGAAGAAGAAGAAGAAGAAGAAGAAGAAGTAGAAGAAGAAGAAGAAGAAGAAGAAGAAGAAGAAGAAGAAGAAGAAGAAGAAGGAGAAGAAGAAGAAGAAGAAGAAGAAGAAGAAGAAGAAGAAGAAGAAGAAGAAGAAGAAGAAGAAGAAAATAAAATAAAAAAGAAGAAGAACAAGATGTTGATGATGATGATGAGGATGGTGATGATGGTGATGATGATGATGATGATGATCATGATGAAGTAATAAAGGAAGGACGATGGAGGAATGACAAGGGGTATTCGAATGGAAGCAGTGGGTCTACAGAGCAGTAACAAAATGAAGGGGAAAAAAAGAAGCGTAAGAAAGTAGGAAGATGGTGGGTGGAGTGCAAAAAAAAAAGAAATAATGGTAAGGAAATAACAAGAAACATAGAGTTCAAGAACACACCAAATGAATTAGAAGTCAACTGTATTTAAAGCTATATAACCTATCTTTTCCTTCTTATGCTCTGTTTCAGAGACAAGAAAGACAAAGGCCCATCATTGAAAGATACCGACAAGGCCACTTGTCAAGATCACGCAGTTTGTACATCTCCCAATGCTGTAAACCTTCGAACTCAAGACCACGCTTCGAGTTCTGTCAATCCCAGCCAAGTGGGACTCCGTGACAGAGAGGGTTCTTTATGTTTCCTTGAGTCGTCCCACGATAGTTCCACAGACTGCCTGACACCATCTGAAGCGGGTACTCTTTCATTGAGCAATGTTTCTGAACTGTTGACTTCTACTGCCTCTGAATCCCATAACAGCTTGAGCCGGGCACTGACAAGGACACACCCTGTGACATCGAAAGAAGTGTCCAGAGCCAGACAATCTGCCCAGGAAAGAACAAGTGGTAGAAACTGGAGTGGACTTTTAGGGAATGTAACAGATGATATTCAGAAAACAGAACTTGAGGCTGAAGGATACAGTGATGCGGATATGGAGTCCAGACGTAGAAGAAGACTGTTGGAGAAAACATCTGACCTGTCTGCCTCAGAGTCTTCCAGCTGGAGGTCCAAGGTTTATCAGAAAGAGAACACAAACAGTTCAAATGCTGCGTCCTTACAGCATAAAGAAACGCCACGGATTTCTTTCAGAACTCTTAGCTCTATAGACAATCATACTCAAGAGATGGACCCCCATATAGAATCCAGGCGAAGAAGATCGGAAGATTCGAACTGTGGTGATTTATCTGAGAGGTTGGCGAGAAGGAGAGCGAAACGACTGGAGGAAAAACGAGGTAGCCTCAGCATTGACGGGTCTCTTGATGGCCAGTACAATGTCGAACGGCAGTGGAGCAGGGATAGTAGTCTCCGATCGACGGATAGTTTTGAAGCAGCTGATCACGAACATAGTCTGAACGAAGATGTTCTGAATGGTAGGAGAGGCAGCAACAATACCTACGATAGTCTGGTGTTTACAGGGAACGTAGATAATCACGGAGTTGTCAAGGACAGACAGTGGCAGAGACGAAGAGATAGCGAGAATTCTATCAGCGAAGAACCACAAGCTGCTACATCCAAAGTTGTGTCCCGCAAATGGAGCAGTAAAGACAGTAACTTTTATTCGGCAGATAGCACGAGCAGTTTCAGATCTTACGATGATGGAAGCGGTAGTAGTGTTGCACTGCATCGTCCGACCTCGCTCGGGCAACAATCTACAGAACGCGAAACTGTTGACTGTAGTAGGAGCAGGAGAAGAACCTTTCAGAATTGGTCTGAAGATTCCGCGTTTTCGGAAATAAAAGCGAACTCCGAGGACACATTGAACACAAATAACAATAATGATAAATCAACTATAGTTAACCATGGAGATATTCATAGCTCCTTACTAAAGCGTGGAATAGAAGATTCTAAAAGCCAGATAGGAAATGTTTTTGGGTCAGCATTGAAAACACTGGAATCTTGTGCTAATGGAAGCACGCAATCTTCGAATAAAATACAAAGAATCGTTGGTGATTTCAGTAACACAGGAAACTTTCAGCTCACTTCGCAGGATAGAGCATATCCTCAGTCATCGGAATCGCTTTTATTACAACACCTACATGGTGGCATGATGGCAACTGACAGGGATGATGACAGTACTAAAAGTGATATTCTTAACTGTGAGAGAGGCAGATCACATATCTCACCTCGGAGAATGGTATCAACCCAGGCTGGGTGCCACGAGACAGTTGAGGTAGGTTGCACTTAGGATTTTGTAATCATTATCAAACATAATCATCAGCATCAGGTGTTCTGCCGTTTATGCTTCGACACACCTTGTTTGGCTCTAGCAGCATGTGTCATTCTATGTGCTGACAGCTTTCCATACCGTGACAGCAGAACGTCAAAATTATCCTCGTGTTTTCTTCTCTATTCGTAAATTGTCCCAGGCGTCATAATTTTCTTCTTCTCATGATGTGGTCACAAAATACGATAATGGAGAACTTTTTCTTCACACTTCTTTGTGTTTTTGACCCTTTTTTCAAAACACGAAGATTATTTGTTTATTTTGAATGTGAAAGGAATATTTAGCATTTAGCTTCAGATTGATCTTAGAGGATTTTTATAATTATTTATTATATTTCTAAGACACATCCATATTTTATTGACTGCGATATTCGTTAAATGTCAGTGAATCAATTACGTTAGAGATCCCATAGCATTATATTTTCAACGACTATATAAGCTAGTCGCTATCATTTAATGAACGCTACAGAACAACAGTCACTTTTTGGCTGCTTGGTTTTACATTAAGTAGCTTGCCTTTGTTTCTGAGCGCACTGCTCTTCATGCCATTGTTGATATCAACGAATTGTGGCATGCTGTCAAGACAGCTGGTTTTGAACCAGATATTTTCTAACTACGACGTGTTTTTACTTCACCAAACCTACAGACTGCAAAGTCTAAAGACATAGAAACAGGAAATTAAATTTACTTTTCTTAGTTGACCTCCCCTCCTCTCCTCACTATTAGAGACAATATTAATTATAAATAATTCAACGAATTTTTATTACACACTGCAACAATCAGTAGGCCCCTTGAGCCACGCACTTTTTATGTGGGTTTCGATGTCACATTGCGGGGGAAAACAAAAAGTCCCACTGTCTCCCTGGCAAGCATATCGAAAGAAACAATTGATAAATATTTACTTCAAGGATGGCATGCATCTGCCTGAGAGGTAAGAAACCATTGATAGATATTCACTTCAAGGTTGGCATGCATCTGCCTGAGAGGTCAGAAACCATTGATAAATATTCACTTCAAGGTTGGCATGCATCTGCCTGAGAGGTCAGAAACCATTGATAGATATTCACTTCAAGGTTGGAATGCATCTGCCTGAGAGGTCAGAAACCATTGATAGATATTCACTTCAAGGTTGGCATTCATCTGCCTGAGAGGTCAGAAACCATTGATAGATATTCACTTCAAGGTTGGCATGCATCTGCCTGAGAGGTCAGAAACCACTGATAGATATTCACTTCAAGGTTGGCATGCATCTGCCTGAGAGGTCAGAAACCATTGATAGATATTCACTTCAAGGTTGGCAAACATCTGCCTGAGCGGCCAGAAACCATTGATAGATATTCACTTCAAGGTTGGCATGCATCTGCCTGAGAGGTCAGAAACCATTGATAGATATTCACTTCAAGGTTGGCATACATCTGCCTGAGAGGTCAGAAACCATTGATAGATATTCACTTCAAGGTTGGCATACATCTGCCTGAGAGGTCAGAAACCACTGATAGATATTCACTTCAAGGGTGGCATACATCTGCCTGAGAGGTCAGAAACCACTGACAGATATTCACTTCAAGGTTGGCATACATTTGCCTGAGAGGTCAGAAACCATTGATAGATATTCACTTCAAGGTTGGCATACATCTGCCTGAGAGGTCAGAAATCACTGATAGATATTCACTTCAAGGTTGGCATGCATCTGCCTGAGAGGTCAGAAACCATTAATGGATATTCACTTCAAGGTTGGCATGCATCTGCCTGAGAGGCCAGAAACCCTTGATAGATATTCACTTTAAGGTTGGCATGCATCTGCCTGAGAGGCCAGAAACCATTGATAGATATTCACTCCAAGGTTAGCATGCATCTGTCTGAGAGGTCAGAAAGCAACAGTCTACGTACAAAAAAGCCAGATCTATAAAACAAAAGTGCATATTAAACTCAAGTTCTGAAACAAGACTAAAGTTCAGAGGTGGACCAACAATCAGATATGCCCGCTGGAGTTTACAGCCGGTTAACGCTGGGAAGAAAAAGAAGAAGACGAAGTAGAAGAAGAAGAAGAAGAAGAAGAAGCAGAAGAAGAAGAAGAAGAAGAAGAAGAAGAAGAAGAAGAAGAAGAAGAAGAAGAAGAAGAAGAAGAAGAAGAAGAAGAAGAAGAAGAAGAAGAAGAAGAAGAAGAAGAAGAAGAAGAAGAAGAAGAAGAAGAAGAAGAAGAAGGAGGAGGCGGAGGAAAACGACGACGACGTGAAGAAGAATAACAAGGTGAAGAAGACACACGCCCCCTTCGAAATTGGAAGATGCCCCCCCCCTCACCTCCCCCTCCCCCTCCTTTTTTTTTTTTTGTTCGCCACAAATTTCTTGTTGGTGTCGCTTCTTACAGTGCCAATGTGTGCATTAGGTTTTTAATTTGCTATAATTACGTTTCGGGATTTACAGGTAAATACATAACTGATCTGGAAAGGGCCGTTAGGGAAACTGACCGATGAGGTCTGGACAACGAAAGGACCTGTTTTGCACGTAGTGCGGAAGCACCTCGTAGTCCTGAAAGGAAGTGTTGTATGGATGGGCGCGAGTCAACTTCTGACGAGTGTATCTTTCAGGTTATCCTCTCGTCTGTAGACTAGTCTAGACTTCGCACTGCCGAGGTTGTACAAGTGGAGAAAGAATAATTCGCAAGCAACCACATTGTTGAAAAGAAGAGTTACATTCAGTTTGGGTCCATAACTAGTTGAACTGCATATGGTGGGCAGAGCATCGCTCCGGTTGATTGATAGTACTTTGTTCAGAATCTCTTGCAGGATGTACTCAGAATAGAAAAGGAAAAAGTAAAGTCAAAAATTTCTTGTGATTTATGTAACAATTCAGGCACACCATGCATAATCGAAGCAGCTGCGAATAGGGTAAAGATTTTTTATAACGCAGTTGGTGAAACGACGTGCAGTGAAGATAGCACTAAGAATCCGTAGGCTTGTAGAAGGCTGTGGTCTTTATAGACGGGAAATCGATGATGGCTGTAATGTCCAGAAAATGTACCGAAGTGCTAGAGATCAGTGAGATGATTTTGATAGCCAGGTTGAAGTTGTTGATGAAAAGGATTTGTCAAGCTTACATTTGGGCATTTCAGTAACACCAACCCCATTATCTGTGTACCTACTGTGTATCTCCACAAATGTGTCTTGCTATGTTGAACCAACCCCGTATTCAAGGTGGCCCATAAAGAGAAACGCGTAACTGGGACCCAACTTGGTGCCCATGGCAACCACCCTGATCTGGTCAAAGTACTCAAAATTAAACTCAAAGGAGTTGAGGGTAAGTACCAGTTAGGCCAGCCGGACAAGTACATAAACGGCTTGCCGGTTAGGCATGCTTTGGAAGCGTTCCCTATGAAATACAGGAAAGTAACGTGCCCTTGACTTTCTTGTTGTTGGATACTGGCGGGTCTGCACTACTGGCTGAATAGAAAATATGTTCCGAATTGGATGCTGCTTTATTGAACGTAGAGATCCTTTATCCAAACGATCATATACAACACCCCTCCCCACCCACCCACCCCACCCCTTTTTTTTCTAATCAGCAGCTTTTATGAAAATGTCATACCTCTCTCCGAGAGATGAGTGTACACCCCATTCACTAGGGAGAGGTTAGATTTGGATAAAGGCCTGTGTCCAACTGCTGGACAGCGTGAAGGGTGTGGCTGATATACTAATAAAGATCCTTAGATTTACCCCTAGGGAAAGTCCACTGTGAATGGAGCTTGTTGACTGTTAAATATCAGATTCATGCTAACGTTTTTTCCTAAACTGAAATGCATATTGAATCTTTAACTGAATAAAACTGAAGCTCTTTCTCTAACTCAGATTCATGCCGAAGAAGCTGCTAACAGACACACAGACAGGGAATCTGCCCAGACCGCCTCCTATCAAGGAGATAGTGTCAGTTCTAGCGCCAGTTCACAGCAGACCACGGAAAACACTGGTCGTAGGAAACGTCGAACACGGAAGGACAAAAGTGCTCTGCGCAAGTCAGTTCTGAATATGGCGGACGCTCCGGTGGAGCCTGGAGGTGAGTTAGGATTTTAATCCTTTTCATCGTTTTCTTCTTCTGCTTTCATCGTCGTCATCATCGTAATCATATTCCTTTTTGCTGTCACCCTTCGTGGGGAGGTGAGGCTGATTGCTGGTGATCCAGAGCTCGGTTGGTAGTTCTTGTTATTGTTATCCCGTGCGTTTGGGCAGTGTTGGCAGTCTATGTTTCTTTTCCTCTTGCTTTCATAGATTATTAATATAAAGTGAATAAATGGACCTCGGTTATATAATTCATTAATCAGGGATTTATCCGGATGTTACTGAAAGAACTACCAGTATCCAAATATGTTTTGTTTTCGTATATGAAAGGACAAGATGTATTGCTCAAAGTGCAGCCAAACAGTTGCTAAAGTTCACAGTTTTTATGCTGTAATAAATCACTCGGTCGGAAGACGTAATCATTTATACAGTTGGATCAGTGATCCGTGTCGAGCTGTCTAGGTGGGCATACACTGTACATGTAAATGGGAAGACAGTAAAGCAAGAAAGTAATACATTCAGTTCAATTAGGTATAGCAGTATGGTGAAGATTACCGCTGTCATATGGACACTTATATATAAGACTGATGTAATCTAAAACAAATCAGGCATATAAAGTGACAGACTCAGTGAGTGTGCCTAAAGAAATCCAGGTTGACAGAATTTCCTCCTCAAGAAATTGTCTTGGCAGTAAACACGCCAAAATATGCTGGGGTGAAAAGAAATAAAAGAGCTGACAGGCAGGCTGTGACTGCTGCGGTTAGGGCAGGAAGGGGTGTGGACAGGGCAAAACATAAAATAGCGCTGCGTTCCAGAGATGTTGAGATAACGGAATCAGAGACGATGAAGCTCCTGTCGGTAACTGGTGTTAGACGAGGACAAGCTTGTAGAAGCCAGTGGTGGAGCAAAGAATGAAGATACGCCAGTAAACTCCTACTGGGTCCGGTGAGCATGGAGACACGGGGGATGACTGCTTTTTTTTTTTTTTAGTATCCAGAAGCCATGAGTTGTTAATTTAACCCTTAGGCTCGGTATTATGGATATCGTAACCCTTCGGCCTTGATTCCATGATAAATACCGCAAATCTGGGAGAAATGTGGCTTATCTGCCTACCCCCGGGCGTGAACCCGGACCACAAAGAGTTCGTCACCCGGTCACCACGCAATCCGGTTTAGCCAACTACGCTAGCGAGCCGGGCATGGGGATGACTACTACATTGGGGAAAAGAGCCACGAATGTGTTGGACCGATGTGCAGGGATGTCAATACTGACGGGTAACAAGTTACGAGATAAGCTGTGATACTTGTCACATCAATATAATCATAGTGTTCGTAGGGGCTATAGTGCATTCACAAATTCCTGAACGACATTCCGAATTTTTTTTTTATTTTTTATTATTGTGTTTCAATTCTGCGTTCTTTTAACTAAATGCTTTAGAAATTGTAAGAGGGAAAAATCGATCATTAAAAAAATGTTGGAAGTGTCTTCTACTGCATAACTGTAAGTGAATTATGAAATGTGCATTTTTGCGTGTACGAGTGAGCATTCCTTTAATTACATAAAAAAAAAGAGCAAATGTTTATCTTACATTAGCCACAGAACTTTTCCTACAAAGCAAGTACAGTAAAACTAAAAACTTCGACCGTAAAATCTATATCTAAGGACAATATAAACATCAAGAGAATTACACAAAGTATGGGTTAACAAGGAGATGGGGCCGCGATTGATTAGCGGCTAAACGCTCGCCTTAACACGAGTACCAGGCAAAGTCGTAGGAAGTAAAGGCAACTGGTATGAGGTTAGAAATTATGAGTAGTGAAGGCGATGAAACTATCAACTCTAACAGGATGGTTAACAACAACAACAACAAAATAAAAATAAACAAGACTGGAGTAATTGGCCTAAATGAAGTAGGGGTATGGAGAAATATAAGAAAATCAGATGTGGTAATTATCACAAGAGCTTCAGTTACATTATTGTGATTGCGTTTTGTTGTTGCTAATGCGCCATTTGTAATAGTTGCAACTACCGTTGGCAGAACCTACCTAAATCACCGCGGAACTTCTTTGTCTTTATATTAGTCGTGTTGTTGTTGTTGTTGTTTCTTCTTCTTCTTCTATTTCTTCTTCTTTTCTTCTTTTTCTTCTTCTTCTTCTTCTTCTTCTTCTTCTTCTTCTTCTTCTTCTTCTTCTTCTTCTTCTTCTTCTTCTTCTTCTTCTTCTTCTTCTTCTTCTTCTTCTTCTTCTTCTTCTTCTTCTTCTTCTTCTTCTTCTTCTTCTTCTTCTTCTTCTTCTTATTCTTCTTCATCTCTTCTTCTTCTTCTTCTTCTTCTTCTTCTTCTTCTTCTTCTTCTTCTTCTTCTTCTTCTTCTTCTTCTTCTTTTTCTTCTTCTTCTTCTTCTTCTTTTTCTTCTTCTTCTTCATCTTCTTCTTCTTCTTCTTCTTCTTCTTTTTCTTCTTCTTCTTCTTCTTCTTCTTCTTCTTCTTCTTCTTCTTCTTCTTCTTCTTCTTCTTCTTCTTCTTCTTGACTTCTCTTTCTGTCTTTCTGTCCTTTTTTCCTCCTCTCATTCAAACTTCAATGGAACATTTATCTCTCAACCGGTTTCCTCCATCCTCTTACCCCTTAGCAACACTTGCAAACCCACTTTGCATCCTCCCTATCCCATTCATTTTTGCTCTCTTATCTTCTTGTACATTTATTGGTCGTCCTTTTATTTTGAACCTGTCTTGGCCTCTATAAGTGCCAGTAAGAGGCATTTTACAACAATTATTCTGTTTGTGTTCTCTGTGTATATCCTATCCTGCGCCTAACGCAGGGTATGAGACCCTTGCCTACTTCACCAACAATTCCGTACCCTAACATATACTTAAATATTGCTTCCCACGGTGATGTCATTCCCACATCGGCGACCGGGTCGCCCACTGGATCGCCGATAGACGACTTTTTATCCAGTCGGGACAGTGTTTACGTCTATCTCCTTTGATCGCATCAACACTACAGGAGTCATTTTCTGATATCGTGTATCATCCATTGCATGGCGCACATAACCTAGCCCCAGTTACACCCTAGAGCCTCCCCCGAGCCCTCACACTCCTTTTAGGGCTTTGAAAAAGGCTGCCCGGCCGAAACGTTACGTTGTGTTGTTTTGTGAACGTTTTCCTCTTTCCCATTTTGTCGAGCTTTTTAGTCAAATTTCTCTGGAATTCCTTGTATTAGATTGACTGCAGTCACCCCCATAGTTTCACCATTTTTGGATTTTCACATCGACTGCGCCTGACCCACGTTTCTGTTTGTCACTGTACAGGTTGGGTTTATTTTCCGCGCCTCCGTGACTTGTGTTTGAAAAAGGCTGCCCGGCCGAAACGTTACGTTGTGTTGTTTTGTGAGAGTTTTCCTCTTTCCCATTTTGTTGAGTTTTTTAGTCAAAATTCTCTGGAATCCCTTTCAGGGATGCAGGTTGAACGCCACTGTTTTTGTTGTTTTTGGTTTTTGTGTTGTGTTTGTGTGTGTGTGTGTTTGTGTGTGTGTGTGTGTGTGTGTGTGTGTGTGTGTGTGTCTTAAAATCACCTACTTACCTAACGATGTCATTTAATATTTGTTTCCCCGTGTGCTGGTTCCGCGACACTGTGGCTGAAGGGTGGGGATATTTGTTTAGGGGGGGGGGGGGGGGGGGCAGCAGTTGTAGTAGAAGCGGAAGTACAATCAGTTGTAGTAGAAACAGTGGCGAGGACCAGCTGGCTTCTTTCATGCGGTTGACTCAGTTTCGACTGTTGGTAAGATAATTGCATTTGTCTGAAGGTAGCAAAATTGAACACCCTAAACTGCACAGCGGCCCTTAATCCTCAGTCTCGCGACATTCCTGTCTACACCGACCTTGAAAAATGTAAATACAGATAGCAGTAACAGTTTAGCATTAGTGGTAGCAGTTGTAGTAGTGTCTAGTGATGGTGGTGGTAACAGGGAGAGCAGTATCAGTAATAAATGTAGTAAACGTTTTAGCGGCAGCCTCTCTCATCATTTACGAAAGCATATATTGAACATGTTCAGGTCCTGGCGTTACTGGACTTTTTTAAACATAACTTTGGCTTCCAGGTTGACCAAGCCCTGCGTGCGTACCAGGTGGGGTCCTGGGAAGTCAAGGCGGTCGGTGTGGGGCTGTCCATATCACCCACTAGGAGCCATTTGATCTATAAAATTTAGATCTAGCCTCAAAAGCCCAATTCAACTGAAAGCGTGGAGATGTGTCGGTGCTTCCATAATATCCTACCCCAAACAGGGAAAATCCACAGGTTACGGGACAGTCTAATATTTCAGGGGGTGGTAGATAGGCTGCATGCAGCCGTGGGACCTAGATTGCGTGAGGTCTTGGGACCTAGGTTGCATGCAGTCGTGGGACCTAGGCTGCACTCTTTCGTGGGACTTAGGTGGGCTGAGCCAGTTCTAGATGTTTTGGCTTCGTTAAAAGCATCAGAAAGCCTAGAAACCCTGTCTTACCACCCTCAAAAATGTTGGATTTTCCTGTGACGTCATTTGTTGTAGGATATTACAAAAGAACCAAATTGTCATTCATTTTCTTATTGTATATTACCGATTACATTTCTATTTGCTATAGTGCTATTTGATCTCTCTCGCTATCTCTTTTCTTTTTCTCTTTTTTTTTCTGCCTCTGCTCTTATTCTCTCTTGCTCTCTCTCTCAGTTTCTCTCTCTCTCTCTCTCTCTCTCTCTCTCTCTCTCTCTCCTTCTCTCTCTTCCCTCTCTATCGCCGCCCCGTGTGATCTTCTCCCACATTCTGAGAACCATTGACTATAATTCCCCCTACATGTGCTGTCAATTACTTGAGCACTAAATTCTTGACTGCATTCTTGCTTTCGTTTTATTTCCATACACTATTTTTAACTCACCCATACATGCCTGAGGAAGTAAGTCAAGAATTCTTCTATTGTGGGTGAGTGTGGTAGTTTGGTATAGTGAGCTTGTGTGTGATTATGATGTGAAATGTTCATTCCCTTTACTCTTTGTCCTTCGTATTCCAGAGATAAATTTAGTTGCTACTTCACAAAGTTGTTGGTTGCTGTGTTACTGCAGAGGTTGCAAGTAAAGAAACAACGAAGAGGGAAAAACAAAGAAGCAGAATATGAAGATGATGATTATGAAGCCCACACACACACACAAAGGGAAGAAAAAATTAAAACAAACTCGATTGATTGATTGATTAACGTTTAAATCCACCAGGATATCAAACCGAGCGAAAAACACGCGGTGACACAAAATGCCACCATTCGGACGAGGATCACCTGGGGACAAATCCCAGAAACCAAGTTCAACCTACAGTTTGGTTTATATTAGTGCAAAAGCCTGAGTGGGGCTTTGAAATAACGAAAAATGGCGTCCCTTATTTGGACGGTTGCTATGAACGAAGCACGTTCAATGAATGAATGAGATTCAAACCCAACAGGACATCCACCAAGCAATAAACACCCGGTGACACTAGGTGCCCCCATGCGTATGAGGATCACACCGGCAGAGGTCCCAGAAACCGCGTTTAACCGTTAGGTTATATTAGCACCACCGACTACAGCCGGTGTGGGGCTTTGAAATACGAAAAAAATGCGTTCTGTATCAAAAAGAAAGTTGAGAAACAGATCTCTCTCTCTCTCTCTCTCTCTCTCTCTCTCTCTCTCTCTCTCTCTCTCTCTCTCTCTCTTGTTGTATACCACCAGGACATCGCAAAAACGATAAACCCCCAATGACACAAAGTGCCACTATGCAGATCACCCGTGGAGAGGTCCCGAAAACCCTGTTCAGTCTTTATTTAGGTCATATCCATGGCCCAGCTATATTTTAGGGCCCCGGCAAAAACCAGGATGGGGCTTCAAAAATAACAACAACAACAAATTACTTTCAAGAAAATACGGCTAAATAGAAACATCTGACTGACTGACTGACTTTCTACCTCACTAGGATATCACACAAGCGATAAACACCCGATGAAACAAAGTGCCACCATGGGGATGAGGATCACCGTGGAGAGGTCCCAGAAACCGCGTTCAGACAATTGGCCATATTTATGGCCTGCCTATATTGCGGCCTCTGGCAAAAGCCAGAGTGGGGCTTTAAATAACAACAAATTACATCTATGAAAGGACGTAAGGAATATATGAAAGAAACATCTCTCAAACACGAAACAGTGGAGTAAGATCAAAATGAGGAATGCAGCTGTCATTAAATTTGTTACGATGGTGAGCAGAAAGAGTGAATGAAGAAAAGACAAGGTAAAAGATAACGAAGAGTTCTAGTCTGATTTCTTCTCTAAGCGTTCGCTGTATTTGCTAAACGATACAGTGAATTTCTTTTTTACAATTTTGATGTTTTATGCCAAATAACAATTTATTTGTGGTTGTTTCCCTTTGATCGCCAGTTTGCTGCACATTGCAATTAATAACGAGACATTAGTATTTTTGTTGTTGTTGTTGTTGTTGTTGACAGGGTTAAAACCTAATGCAATGAATACGCGCGCGTTGGGTGTGGCATTCATTGTGCTTGTGAGCGAGTGAACATATTGAGTGTCAGACCTTAAATGTATGTGCGTGTGTGTGAGTGTGTGTGTGTGTTTGTGTGTATGTGAGTGTGTGTGTGTCTGTGTGTGTGTGTGTGTGTGTGTGTGAATGTATATATATATATATTAAAGGTCAGCTGCGTATCCTTTACAGGACGTTGCAGAACAAACCCCAGCAGCCCTAGCTGTTGTGTGATTTCTCTGGGCAAATTTACGTCCAGTAGTTTGCCATTGCTTTTTGGACTGTCAACTTCTTGATGCCACTGTCGAAACCAACGCAAGGCGCATGGCCCACAACTGGGATCGAACCCGGCACCCCGGCATTGCGAAAAAAAAAAGGCTGGGTTTTATTTTACAGGACGTTGCAGAACCAAAACGAGTAATTCCTAGGCGGTTTAGTTCATCGACGACTGGTCGCCTATAGGCTGTCAGGGGCATCCACTCATACACACACACACACACACAAAACATAACTGGTTTGGGGGGGGGGGGGGTTAGTGTTTAGAGAATAATTAAATGTTAAATACAGTGTCAGTGGGATGTTTTACGTGTCGCAATCTCATGACTGAAGTGTTAACCCTGCCAGCTACAATCTTGGAGGGGACAAGCAACGGAAACAACACTTTAGCTCACCCTGAAGTGTTAACCCTGCCAGCTACAATCTTAGAGGGGACAAACAACGGAAACAACACTTTAGCTCACCCTGAAGTGTTAACCCTGCCAGCTACAATCTTAGAGGGGACAAACAACGGAAACAACACTTTAGCTCACCCTGAAGTGTTAACCCTGCCAGCTACAATCTTGGAGGGGACAAACAACGGAAACAACACTTTAGCTCACCCTGAAGTGTTAACCCTGCCAGCTACAATCTTGGAGGGGACAAACAACGAAAACAATACTTTAGCTCACCCTGAAGTGTTAACCCTGCCAGCTACAATCTTGGCGGGGACAAACAACGGAAACAACACTTTAGCTCACCCTGAAGTGTTAACCCTGCCAGCTACAAACTTGGAGGGGACAAACAACGGAAACAACACTTTAGCTCACCCTGAAGTGTTAACCCTGCAGCTACAATCTTGGAGGGACAAACAACGGAAACAACACTTTAGCTCACCCTGAAGTGTTAACCCTGCCAGCTACAATCTTGGAGGGGACAAACAACGGAAACAACACTTTAGCTCACCCTGAAGTGTTAACCCTGCCAGCTACAAACTTGGAGAGGACAAACAACAAAAACAACACTTTAGCTCACCCTGAAGTGTTAACCCTGCCAGCTACAAACTTGGAGGGGACAAACAACGGAAACAACACTTTAGCTCACCCTGAAGTGTTAACCCTGCCAGCTACAATCTTGGAGGGGACAAACAACGGAAACAACACTTTAGCTCACCCTGAAGTGTTAACCCTGCCAGCTACAATCTTGGAGGGGACAAACAACGGAAACAACACTTTAGCTCACCCTGAAGTGTTAACCCTGCCAGCTACAAACTTGGAGGGGACAAACAACAAAAACAACACTTTAGCCGCCCTCATCTCACTGCCAGTGTGGAGGGAAATTCTTCTTCTTCGCTTTCATCGGCTTGAAACTCGTGTGGAAAGTTTTGGTTGTTTGTCCACTACTGGACTTTAAGTCTTGTCACAGCACTTGAGTTTTGCGTGAACATCCATTTTACACATCTTTTTTTTTTTTTTACACAACTGTTAGTTGTATTTGGTTCATGTTCCACTTTTTTAGATTACAGTTCGGTTTGTAGTACCCCCCACCCCCCCCCCCCCCCCCCTTTTTCTCCCTCAGTATGACTGACAAAATTACCGTCCACTAGTCTAGCCAAATCTGCATATTTGAGTTATGGAATAGATTCGTCTCCAAATGTAAGCGGTGCAAAACTGTCACACGCCTCATCACTAGTTACATTTCAGATACTTGTTTCGGTAAATATGTTAAAAAGGGGAGCTAACTAATACCCTATATTTAATCTCCCATGCACTACTACTTCGTTCCTTGTTTTCATTACTGCCCTATATTACGTCTTTACCCCTAAATGCACCCCAGGAACTACAGCCTGCAGTATTACTAACACTAGTATTTAACAATTTGGCAGACAGACACATGTGTTGTTTATTATATAGTCAGAAGAAGACAGTCGTTATTTTTCGGCCATGTTATGAGAAGAGGGAAAATGGAACATGTGGTGACCGCTGGAAAGATCTGTGGAAGGAGGGAGGGATAGAGGAAGACAACGAGAGAAGATTCTTGACAGTCTTGTTGCATGGCATGACGATGTGTCAGCACATGAACTAATACATGCTGCAGGAGATCGCAGATTGTGGCAAGGCATAATCCCCACGCCAGTCGGTAAGGCACCTGATGATGATGATGATACACTATTCGTATTCGGCCGAATAGTTGATCCCGCTATTCGTATTTGGCCGAATAGTGAAAATCACTTTTCGGTACAGCCCTAGTTTTCAGTATGGTACCGTACTCTTTGATTTAACGCTCAGCAGAAAGAGAAGTATACGTCTTATGGTTGCACATTATAATGTGACACATGTTGGGTGCGATATGTTATTTTTAAAATACATTTCCTGCAATATTTCAGTTATTTACAGTGTCGCACCGTCTTTGTGAGCTAGGGAAGAACATGAAGAGAACAACCATTTTGATTTCCCATTTTAAAATAAGAAATACAGTACAAATATTAAGCATACATTTAGAGTGATACTGGAGCTATTCATATTGTCATTCTGTACTCTGTGAGTAAACGCTTAACAGGCAGAGAAACGTTACTCTGTGAGTAAACGCTTAACAGGCAGAGAAACGTTACTCTGTGAGTAAATGCTTAACAGGCAGAGAAACGTTACTCCGTGAGTAAACGCTTAACAGACAGATAAACGTTACTCTGTGAGCAAATGCTTAACAGGCAGAGAAACGTTACTCTGTGAGGAAATGCTTAACAGGCAGAGAAACGTTACTCTGTGAGTAAACGCTTAACAGGCAGAGAAACGTTACTCTGTGAGTAAACGCTTAACAGGCAGAGAAACGTATGTCTCTTGATTTTAACATGACATTTATTGGGTGCACAGATTGGGTTGAGGTGTAACAATGTGAGGTTGGCTGATCGATACTGCAGCGATAATCCTGTATGTTATCTTTCTTGTGGTTATTGATTTTTGTGTGAAAGCAAAGAGTTGACGTACTTTGCTGCATACATATCTTGCATCTCTCTCTGTCTCTCTCTGGCTCTCTCTATTTCTATCTCCCCCTTTTCCACCATCTCTACCTTCATGCCTATCAACACAACTATCTATGTATATGTATGTATATTTATACACATATAATGTGCTGCAAATTAATATTATTTTTTTTTTTTAGTAAACCTTGCGACCATAGAAAGCAATACTATTTTCAGCTCTTGTTTTCTAACATACAAATCACCTCCCGACTTCACACTAGGCTAGATTTGACCTTACACCTTGACCTCAGAGGCTAGGAGAAAGTCACGTTTCAGTACAGACAGTTTTGGAGAGGGGAGAGAGGGATGGGGTTCCGTTCTTTCACCACACCTGATCTTGTTTGCACGGATGCGGCACCTGGTCTTCGGGTCACGGAGACCTACCTGCACGTGACTGAAAGCGTCATTCTTCGTTGATGACGTAATATTCACACCTCTCCAGTATTCGGGGATTGAATTATTCATGATATCGCCTGACAGGAGTCAGCTTTGAGATCTATGGCAATTTTATTTATTAGTGAAGATAAGAATCTGTATCATCATCATCATCCTCATCATGATCTTCTTCTTTTTCTTCTTATCCTTTTTCTTCTTATACTTCTTCCTATTATTATTATTATTATTATTATTATTATTATCATTATTTCTTCGGTTCTTAATTTATAACGTACCCCAAACACGAAATTCCCGTGGGAAATCCACAGCTGACCTGACAGTCCATTATTTCAAGGGGTGCAAGTGTGCTGTTCTGTGGTGGTGTTTTTTAGTGTTCATCTAGTGTCTTCTAACCCTAACCCTAACCCAAAACTTGGCTGTAGATAAATCGCGAGAAGCTACAACCTGAACACCCTAGAATTTATTGGGAATGTCTCCCCTGACGTTGTCGTGACGTCAGGGGTAAGTTATAAATTAAGTACAATTTCTTCTTCTCCTCATTCTTATACGTCGTCGTCTACTTTTTCATACTGCTGTACTACAATTGCTACCACAACCACTACTACTATTGCTGCTGACGCTGATACTATACTAATACTATTTATTATTAGCATACTTCAACTATCACCACAACTATCACTGTCTAATTAATTATTGTTACTATATAATTGTGTGTTTGTTTATTACAGAAGTAACGAATCCTTTATTTTCTTCGTCTTCCTCTTCTCCTCCTTCTCCTCCTGGTTTTTTCTACTTTTATTTCTTCTCCTTCTTCCTCATTCTTCACTGCCTCCCCCCCCCCCCCAACCACCAAACATAGCATAGTCCTTCATCAAACATACTCTACGCGAAGCCTTTCGGATGGTTTGCCGCCTTGTACCATCTGTTGTCGTTGCCTATCCTAATTCTCTCCATTTCTTCACTTCTTCATGCGTGCCGCCCCACACCAGCCACCCACCCCGCAGAGCCTCACATATTAACCTTGTGAAACAGCCTAGTTAACGCCATCTTGTCCGTTATGCAGTAACTCATCCTGAAAGAACAACAGGCAAGTTATAATCACCATAACAGAACTTGAAAACGTCACAAGCTTTTAGCGTTGGCAAACAATTTAGCCCCAAGATTGCAGCAAATCAATATAACGGATTAGGCTTGTGGTTTCTTTCTGGATGCACTCCGCAGTAGCATTTAGTGCTCACCATCTCAGGCCAAGTTTTAATTTAAAAAAAAAAAGGACTTTGTTCCTGCTCTTATTATATTTGTTTTATCATTTGTAGTAAGGATGGGGGGGGGGGGGGGGGGTTAGGTATTTTCATGATGCAAATACACAGAAGAAATATTGCCGGTGCTAGGCAAAGTGGGTGGTGGCTGAATTCGCCTATGTTTAGTTCAAGTGCACAGTAATAATAATAAGAGTGTGCTGAATGGCATGGTTGGGGGCAGTGCTGGATTTAGGCTTAAGCTAACTAAGCTACATATTAGGTCCTCACAGTCTGCAGGGGCCTAAAATCATTCCTATTTCTTTTCCACGAATGCAGATTCTAGTAATATATAAGGTTTTCGAAATTCCCCCGGAATGTCTACTACAAGTGTTGCTTATTTGTATAGGTTTGACTCTCAGCCTTTAAGTGTTAATCGTATAGAATGCAATCCTGGAGTAGAAAAACTGTTTCCCTCGCTCGTTTCATGTTAAGGCTGAATATTGTTGGCTGCCCTAAGTGGACGTTTCCTCGGCCCACCATTGAACGTTTCCTCGGCCCACCAGTAGACTTTAATAGGCCCACCAGTTAAATTTACACAGGCCCACCAAGGGACTTTACATAGGCCCACCAGTGGCCTTTACATAGGCCTACCAGTGGACTTTTCATAGTCCCACCAGTGGACTTTACATAGTCCCAACAGTGGACTTTACATAGTCCCACCAGTGGACTTTACATAGGTCCAACAGTGGACTTTACATAGGTCCAACAGTGGACTTTACATAGGCCCAACAGTGGACTTTACATAGTCCCACCAGTGGACTTTACATAGTCCCACCAGTGGACTTTATATAGTCCCACCAGTGGACTTTACATAGGTCCAACTGTGTACTTTACATAGGCCCAACAGTGGACTTTACATAGGTCCAACAGTGGACTTTACATAGGTCCAACAGTGGACTTTACATAGTCCCACCAGTGGACTTTACATAGGTCCAACAGTGGACTTTACATAATCCTACCAGTAGACTTTAATAGGCCCACCAGTTAAATTTACATAGGCCCACCAAGGGACTTTACACAGGCCCACCAAGGGACTTTACATAGGCCCACCAGTGGCCTTTACATAGGCCTACCAGTGGACTTTTCATAGTCCCACCAGTGGACTTTACATAGTCCCAACAGTGGACTTTATATAGTCCCACCAGTGGACTTTACATAGGTCCAACAGTGGACTTTACATAGGTCCAACAGTGGACTTTACATAGGCCCAACAGTGGACTTTACATAGTCCCACCAGTGGACTTTACATAGTCCCACCAGTGGACTTTATATAGTCCCACCAGTGGACTTTACATAGGTCCAACTGTGTACTTTACATAGGCCCAACAGTGGACTTTACATAGGTCCAACAGTGGACTTTACATAGGTCCAACAGTGGACTTTACATAGTCCCACCAGTGGACTTTACATAGGTCCAACAGTGGACTTTACATAATCCTACCAGTGGACTTTACATAGTCCCACCAGTGGACTTTACATAGGTCCAACAGTGGACTTTACATAGGTCCAACAGTGGACTTTACATAGATCCAACAGTGGACTTTACATAGGTCCAACAGTGGACTTTTCATAGTCCCACCAGTGGACTTTACATAGGTCCAACAGTGGACTTTACATAGGCCCACCAGTGGACTTTTCATAGTCCCACCAGTGGACTTTACATAGTCCCACCAGTGGACTTTACATAGGCCCACCAGTGGACTTTACATAGTCCCACCAGTAGACTTTACATAGGTCCAACAGTGGACTTTACATATGTCCAACAGTGGACTTTACATAGGCCCACCAGTGGACTTTACATAGTCCCACCAGTGGACTTTACATAGGTCCAACAGAGGACTTTACATAGTCCCACCAGTGGACTTTACATAGGCCCGCCCTTGGACTTTACATAGGCCCACCAGTGGACTTTACATAGTCCCACCAGTGGACTTTACATAGTCCCACCAGTGGACTTTACATAGGTCCAACAGTGAACTTTACATAGGTCCAACAGTGGACTTTACATAGGTCCAACAGTGGACTTTACATAGGTCCAACAGTGGACTTTACATAGGCCCACCAGTGGACTTTACATAGGCCCACCAGTGGACTTTACATAGGTCCAACAGTGGACTTTACATAGGCCCACCAGTGGACTTTACATAGTCCCACCAGTGGACTTTACATAGTCCCACCAGTGGACTTTACATAGGTCAAACAGTGAACTTTACATAGGTCCAACAGTGGACTTTACATAGGTCCAACAGTGGACTTTACATAGGTCCAACAGTGGACTTTACATAGGCCCACCAGTGGACTTTACATAGGCCCACCAGTGGACTTTACATAGGTCCAACAGTGGACTTTACATAGGCCCACCAGTGGACTTTACATAGGCCCAACAGTGGACTTTACATAGGCCAAACAGTGGACTTTACATAGTCCCACCAGCGGACTTTACAGAGGCCCACCAGTGAACTTTACATAGGCCCACCAGTGGACTTAACATAGACCGATCAGTGGACTTTACATAGGCCCACCAGTGGACTTTACATAGGCCCACCAGTGGACTTTACATAGGCCTACCAAGGGACTTTACATAGGCCCGCCCTTGGACTTTACATAGGCCCACCAGTGGACTTTTCATAGGCCCACCAGTGGACTTTACATAGGCCCAACAGTGGACTTTACATAGGCCCAACAGTGGACTTTACATAGTCCCACCAGTGGACTTTACAGAGGCCCACCAGTAGACTTTACATAGGCCCACCAGTGGACTTTACATAGGCCCACCAGTGGACTTTAGATAGGCCCACCAGTTGACTTTAGATAGGCCCACCAGTGGACTTTACATAGGCCCACTAGTGGACTTTACATAGGCCCACCAGTTACCTTTACACAAGCCCACTAGTGGACTTTACATAGACCGACCAGTGGACTTTACATAGACCCACCAGTGGACTTTACATAATCCCACCAGTGGACTTTACATAGGCCCAGTAGTGGACTTTACATAGGCCCAGTAGTGGACTTTACATAGGCCCAGTAGTGGACTTTACATAGGCCCACTAGTGGACTTTACATAGGCCCACTAGTGGACTTTTCCTCGGCTTGCCAGTGCACTTTTTACCGACCCACTAGTGGACTTTCGAGGCCCAGCAATGAACTATTTCGCGGCCCACCAGTGGACTTTTCATCCACCCACCAGTGGACTTTTCCGTGGCCCACTAGTTGACTTTTCCGAGGCCCACCAGTGGACATTTCATCGGCCCACCAGTGGACTTTTTATTGGCCCACAAGTGGATTTTTTCTCAGCCCACCAGTTTCTTTTCCACGGCCCACCAGTGGACTTTACCGCGGCCCACCAGTGGGCTTTTTATTGGCCCACAAGTGGATTTTTTTATCGGCCCACTAATGGACATTTCCTTGGCCCACCAGTGGACTTTTCCTCAACCCAACAAAGGACTTTTTTGCGGTTCATGGATAGAAGACCAGCTGTCTAAAATACCGATGATGATTCACCTTTCGTGCGTTTAAATCAGAGAATCAGAACGGAAGTCTTCAGCGTAAACACATGAGGAAATATTTTCTTGAGAAGATCAAGGATACTTGTGGATATGTCTGATGTGTAATGAAGCTACTCTCGTTTCCTCGGATGACGTGGTAAACATATCTCAGCATGTAATGTTTGTTTAAGGTTTTCCTGTGTAGTTTTACGTTGGCTGGTGTAGTCTATGGCAGCCATCGTGGTCTAGCGACGACACACTTACCTGCGGACTCGAAGGTTGTGGGTTCAAATTTGAACAGTGCTGGGTATTCTTAAAAAATGTATATGGCTCTTAGGTCAATCCAGTTTTAAATGGGTACCCGATAAAGTCCTGGGAAGTGACGACGACCGGCGTAACGATGACCATATCCCTTACCAAGTGCCTATTGGTCTCTAATATAATAAGAAAAACTCCACAGGGGAGCCTCCAAAGCAGCAGTCCATCGGTCATCAGTAGAGAAATCATTTGTCGAAAATTGTTTCGGCCCATTATTTCCCTAAATAATCTCAGAATGTGGCCAGGCCTCGTTCTTCCCCTGCTGCACTTCATCGGACTCGAAGAGACAAGACGATATGGTAACTTTGCATATTTTACTAGTGTGAGAACCCAAAGGGCCAGATTATACAAGGTCCGACAATTAAGTAGTGAGACTGATTTTATCATGGCTAAGAAAAAAATTCCATCTATAAAGCAAAGCATGGAAACTAAATAGGCAACATCCATCTATGATCTGGCAAACAAGCCGCCATTTTGTTGACCTAGTCAGAGGTGCATTGTCATGTAATCAGAACGGAGCAAAAGCTAACATTAAATTCTTTTTAAAACTTATAAAAGGAGCCATTGGAACAGTTGAATTGATGCCGACAAAAAATTATGGGGATAATTATTTATCTGGTGCATAAATTTGCAGGTGGAATTTATGATTCAAAAGTGGTGTGGACATAATAACAAATGCACCTAGACCTGGAAGCCAAATTTATGTACGGAATGATGGACTCAGTGCAAAAGTCAGAAAATGGGTATACAAGAAGATCATTGTTTTACCGTGAGGATGATGGCAGATGAATTTGGTTTTAACAGAGAGACCATCATAACATTTTAGTGCAAGATTTTGGCAAGAAAAAAGTCGCTTGCCGTTTTGTACCACATTCGTTGTCTGGTGACCAATAATATCAAAGGGTTGAGTACCCAAGAGACATCATCAAAACAAGAATTTTTGGTCTAAAAACAAGTGTGTTCTCACCCTTCCACCCTACTCCCCAGATGTGTCTCCCTGTGATTATTTTAACGCCACATTATGTGGACTATAATATTTAAGGTTAGTTGCGTATCCTTCACAGGACGCAGGCCCCTAGCTGTTGTGCACGTCCAGGTTACGTAATTTGGAGTATTATATTTTGGTAACATCCATCGCGATGACGAACTTGAAAGAAATTATAGCAGACAACTTCGCGTTATGAGAGAGGGGTAGGGACCGACCAGCACAAATATGAGCACAGAGCATAAATAACTCTTTGGGTATATAAGTGTACGAGGCAGAAGAGCTGGCGAGAGACCGAGTTTCTTTCAGGCATATCATGATGAGAGCGACGTTCTGCAAAGGAACTACTACATTGTGATGATTGTGTGGAATATTTGCCGCAAACTTTGCAGGTTAAGCATTTTTTTTTAAAGTACTAATTTTTACTACCGATACAAAACATTTCCGTCACATCATATGGATTCTAGCCTTGGTCTCTCAGCTTTCTAGCTGCTCTGGCAGCTGCTTCCCAATTGCCATCAAATGGATTTGTGGAATCTTCTGCTAGTGCAATATCTATCGGACCTGCCCTGTTCAGTTGTTCGTTTAGTTGTCTCAGTTCGGGCATCAGTTCGCTGCTCATCCCAAATGGATGACATTACAAACAGAAAGAACCCAGCGACAAGGCATCATCAGATGTGTCAGAACACACTGGATGTTTCTTATAGAGCACTTTTATGTGTGCCTTAAAAACGGTGTATCCGATGTTAACTGTGTTATTTCCCAGCGCCTTATACCAGGATCAGAACACAGAAAGAAAGTCAGTCAGTTAGTCTGTCTGAATGTCTGTCTGTCTGTCCGTCTGTGCCGTATATCCGTCTTTCCACCTGTCTATACATTTCTCTGTGTTTGTATGTGTGAAGGTTTGGCCACCCTGGGATTACAAAATTGCAGTCTCTGTTGCAAGCCAACATGACAATCTCAGATACCCCTTGAACTCCCAAAGAACTTATAGTTAGAACAAATGTAATAGTTCATACCAGGCATAAGTAATCTGAATTAGGTCTTCGTGGAGAAGTAGTCAAGCCGTTAGCCTCGCGCTCTGAAGGTCTTGGGTTCGTTTCACGGCTGTGTAATTCAGTTCATGAGTGCAATTTTTACAGAGATTCCAGGGGATCGTCGCCGGAGCTACGGAGTTGTATGATGTTCTCTGCAGGCAGATAGCTGTTCTATGGAGAGAAACCAAGCCATATGGGATAAAACCTGGTACAGTGAAGTCGATCCTCTCGACTTTAACATGGACAGGTGATGATCTACGAGGGGAAGTCAATAAGTAAGTCACAAATATTTATGTGATAGCAGGAAAATGTAGTTGGTGGTTTCGAAAGGTATCATTAGTGACAGCAACATCGAACTTCGTTTGGTGGCGCTAGCTGCTGCATGCGCATTCGCAACACAGAAAAAAATGGCGACTGTACTTGCGGAGGTGTAGCCTCAATGAACATCGTTCTATTGTGTGGTTTTTCGGTTAAAAGGGCTGCCTGCAACGGATATTCATAAGGAAATGCTTCCTGTTTGTGCTGACCAATATTTATCTCCTAAAGCGATGGTAGTTGGATGTTTTTTTTATTATTATTATTCAGCATACATCAAAATGCATGATCGATTGAAATTTAGGAAAGTGTGCTCAAGGTGGGTACCCTGAAAATTTACGAACGAAAACATAACGAACCGATTAGGCCTGTCCTTGCAGCATCTTTGTCGATACGCAGATGAAGAAGACATTTTGGACAGGATTATTACTTGGGACAAATCCTGCTTCATTGCAGTGGAAACATCCTTCTTCGCCTTGTGTTTCAGAGTTTAAGGTTATGCCATCCGCAGGAAAGATTATGCTGACAGTGCTCTGGGATTTTCAAGGACTGCCTTTAACCAATTTAAGAAAAAGAGAAGGCAACAATGTCAATGATGATTCATACTGTCAAGTTCAATCGACGCTTCAAGGTGCATTTCAAAGAAAACTTCCAAGTCTGCTGAGTAGAGGAGTACTGCTCCTTCATGACAATTCCAGCCACATACGGCTTTCTTTAACTCAGGAGAAAATTAACCATCCATCTAGGATGGGAACTTCTGAAACATCCACCTTACAGCCCCGTCTTAGCCTCTAGCGATTTCCACCTGAAAACCCACCTTGTCAGGAGACATTTCACGAATGACGCAGACGTTGAATGTGAAGTGAAAATATGGTTCAGAAAACAGAGCAGGCAATTCTATGCAGCAGGTTTAGAAGGACTGATAAACCGATGAGACAAGTTCATCAATGTTGGTGGCAAGTATGTCGAAAAAGAAAGGGACAGTGTATGTGTAGAAGAAAACGGTTTTCAAGTTTTTATCATCTTTTTTTTTTTCCCTTTGTAATCAACCATTTGTGACTTAATTATTGACTTCCTTTCGTAAAACATAGACTTTACTTCGGGTATTTACAACTGTTAGGGAGGTGTTGAACAGGGTATCGTGCCTCACCACACGAAATGCTACTAGAGCAGTGTTTCTCAGACTTTTTTTTTCGCCATGGCGTCCTTGTCGCGAGAAAACTAATCTTAGAGAGGATAAAAATACTTTGGAAAAGAAGAAAAATAAGTAGTGCAAATTCAATGTTCATTGTCTTTAATGCGTCGAATGAAACTGTCTAGACGAATCAGTCATTATTTCCTTTATGTTTAAAAGAAATTTTGCTAAATATATTCTCAGATCACTTGAAGACTGTTCCTGTATCTTTATTTTTATGTATGAAAGCGTACGTTGAGAACGCACTGCAGCCTTGCAAATAGCACTGTTTTCTGAATACACCTGCGTCCAGAACTCTTCTTAGTTTCATTCATAAAATTTTTGTTTTAAACTGCTGTTTTCGCTGGTCCCAAGCATATTTTGACAGATTCTTGATTAAACCCGCGGCCTCTCTGGCATACGCTGTGCTAGAAGTTATCCGTTTGAAAATCTCCGCTATTTAAATGGTTTATTTAATATAACGCTGGGTGCGGAAAGGGTTAAATCGCCATGACTGTTCTAGCAGCCGATATCGATCTGTCGTTACGTGTCCCCAGTGATGAGTCACATGAATGGAGATGAAACAGGGAGTTCCATGCAGTATTGCTCTCGACAGACAAGTCGAGAGGGAGAATACTGTCGGCCTTTCTGCGATTCCCGTCGTCTGTGCAGAAGCTAGCGACAACGGAGCCGACAGTCTCTCAGGGGCGTCGCTACAAACAGATCACGGGGGGAGCGGGAGGGGGTGGGGACACTAAGCCTCATGTAATAATCTAGGCACATGTGGGAGCGCATTGAAGTTTACCAGCAATAATTATTACAATAATGTTGATTATTGTTATTATAATTAAGTATTATTATTTTGTGATGAATGACATATACATAAAATATATATATTTGGCTCCTTCGTCTTCTTCTTCTTCTTAACCGGCAATAAATTCCGACGGAAAATTCTGCTTGTTCGTCCACTTCTTGACTTTAGTCTTGTTTCAGAACTTGAGTTGCTTTTACACATCCGTTTTACAGATCTGGCTTATGTGTGTGCAGAATGTTTTTCTCTGACCTCTTGGGCAGATGCACAGCGACTTCGAAGGAAACCCCTCATTAGTCGATTCTTACGAGATGCTGATTAGCAAGGCAAAGGCAGCTAATCTACTCTTTTTTCCCTGAGGCCTGGGAACCCAAACGGGAAGTATATTTGATATGAAATGTATCATATTTTCACATTTCGGATCTATCCAAACCCAAAAACTGTTTTCAGTACTGTTTCAGCTAAGTAAAATATTCAAAATTGTAATACTATAAATGGTGGTCCAAAGGACGTTATGTTGAGAATCACGCTCTCCTACGAAATACGCCTGGCCCAATCAGAAGAGCTGAAACCAAGAAGAAAACATCAGAAATGAAAGGGCAAGAAGTACTCAGTTGACAACAGGATAGGGAATGAGCTGTCTTACATGGAGAAAAGAAGCACTAGGTCCAAAGACGGCCAGAATACCAGAACTTTAGCCCCGAAATAAACAAGACCACAAATATAGCCGGAGACTATTGGCAGCTTCGGCTAGCTAGCAGCAAGTTGAACGAGGCTGAGATTTTGATTGTTTCTTAAAAGGAATTCATTTGGAAATGTATCAGCTACTTTTAATGAGAACGTGAATACGTGGTTCATTACGAAATGAAGGGGGCGGACACTAAGGGGGTGGGGGAGGGGGGGCCCTGACCACCCGTGATCATTCGCCCCTGATCTACAACAAATCTTGAGTCCCATTGATCGGGCCTGTCGGGGCGGGAGAGATCGTGCTGTAGTCGAGGCTGTGTGGCAGTTAGCAGTCTTCTTGTGTGTAGGTCTCCGTGCTGTAATGTATTCGTCAATGTCTTGACTCGCCGATGCATGAATGTTTGTCGGCAATGGCAAATATAAGGCTTGCAAAATATTTAGGTCTACTTTTGGTGTCCCTATGGCGTGTGCCGTAATTTTTTTTTTCTAAGGTTATTTTATTCTGACTGGATTTCTGACTGGATTTCAGACTGCGGCACGTGATAATGGTTTCTGTTATTGTGATTTTAGGACGTTTGCCTTTTAGATTATAAATGTGACTTTTGTTTTAAGATAACGTAAAATTTGTGAATATTCATTTTTTTTTTCTTTTGCCTTCACATTTAGAACAGCCGTTTGCATGTTGCATTGTTGTTACGGCAACGATGTGATTATCTGCGTCATTCGGCTCAACGCCGGTTGTAACGTAGCTCTATGGCTTAGTATTGGTATAAAGGTTAGTTAGTTGCGTATCCTTTACAGGACTTTGCAGAACCAACTCCAACAGACTCTGGCTTTTGTGTGGGTTTTCTAGGCAAATTTACGTCCAGTAGTTTGCCATTCTTTCTGGACGGCCGGCTTTCCTGATACCTCTGTCGAAACCAACACAAGGCGCATGGCCCGCAGCAGGGATCGAACCCAGCATCCCGGCATTACGAAGCGTTCGCATCGACTTAGCCACAGAGCAGTTGAATAAACACGTTTTACTATCCCTGATTTACTGAGTTTCCCTCGATCTACTGTAGAACACGTGGGACCCGCACCGCATGAATGTATCCAAAGATAGTAGTGGATATCGTGACCACTGCAAGTAGCCTACATTGCGAAGACGGTACATACAAATGAATAATTGATACTTGAAGACTATCATCACCAAACGGTTGAGAACGTTGACCTCTTACGTGAAACACACAGGTTCGATTCCTCGGTAAAGTCATGGGATTTTTCTTTGTGCCCGGCGTAAAATTAAAATCCCACCTGGACAAGAGTCAGCGATGACTGCACTAGCCATGAAGACCTAAATCCCTAGGCGCAAAGCTCCACTCCACTGCGTACACCGCAAACGTGGCATGCACAGGCAACAATCATTAGATAGTTTTTGACAGATCATTACAGCACTCAGAATAGATCTAGTGGGCTCTGATCACGTCCTGGATGCCAGGCTGGCGTAAAACGACCGAACACGCCCATAGTTTGCTGATTAACCAAACACCTGATGTCCCCAACAGGGAGCAGCCTCGGTGTAGCTGCTAGACGATCGCCTGCGGATCGGAAGAGCGTGGGTTCGGGTCCTGACGAAGCCCGATTTTTTTTAATGACCTTGACTCCCAGGTCCACCCAGATGTGAGTGGGTACTAGGTACTACTAGTCCTGGGAATTAAAGTCGGCCAGCGTGACGATGACAACATCACCCAACAACTGCCGACTGCTTTATAAAATATAGGTCTAGCCCTATATGCCTAAAGGCGTGGAATTGGGTCCTTTACTGACTTTACTTGTGGCCTTAATGAAACGCTCGACTCCGAGACTTCGGGTTGCTTTTCCGTAATAGCATCACTAGTTTATCGTTCTGTTTGAACTCGCAGTGAAATTGCCTGATCTGCAAAGAATTAAAAAAAAAAAAAGAACTAGACACAAATAAGCCTGATCTGTAAAACGGATGTGTACCTTGCATTCCTTAAGTCCTGGAACAAGATCGAAGTCCAGAAGTGGACGAACAGCAATGACGTTTCACGAGAGTTTACAGTCGGCGAACGCCAAAAAGAAGAAGAAAAAGAAGAAGTAGAATAAAAATAATAATAATAATAATAATAATAATAATAATAATAATAATAATAATAATAATAATAATAATAATAATAACAATAAGAAGTTGAAGAAGAAGAAGAAGAAGAAGAAGAAGAAGAAGAAGAAGAAGAAGAAGAAGAAGAAGAAGAAGAAGAAGAAGAAGAAGAAGAAGCTAAGGTTATTTTAAAACATGTAGAGCATAAGTTTATGGTTTAGATTGATAGTTTTCTTATACGAATAAAACAGATAAACCGTAAACTATGCTACTTGTTTGTGTATAGTTTACTAACATATAAGTCATCTGCATTGTTAGCTTGCTTGTTAGCTTTCTCAAATATGGTACTGTCCATGCGTCTGTATAGTTTGCTCACAAACGGTTATGTTCATGCGTGTGTATAGTTTGCTCACAAAAGGTTATGTCCATGCATGTGTATAGTTTGCTGATATATAATAATGCTAATATGTATAGTTATTTTCCTTACATATAGTACCGTCCTTGCGTGTGTATAGTTTGCTCACAAACGGTTATGTCCATGCGTGTGTATAGTTTGCTCACAAACGGTTATGTTCATGCGTGTGTATAGCTTGCTGATATATAATAATGCTAATATGTATAGTTATTTTCCTTACATATAGTACCGTCCTTGCGTGTGTATAGTTTGCTCACATACTGTTGTGTCCATGCGTGTGTATAGTTTGCTCACATACGGTTACGTCCTTGCGTGTATATAGTTTGCTCACAAACGGTTTTGTCCATGCGTGTGTATAGCTTACTATCATACGGTTATGTCCATGCGTGTGTATAGTTTGCTCACAAACGGCTGTGTCCATGCGTGTGTATAGCTTGCTCACATAGGTTATATCATGCGTGTGTATAGTTTGCTCACAAATGTTTATGTCCATGAGTGTGTTTTGCTTGCTCACAAATGGTTAAGTCCATGTGTGTGAATACCTTGCTCACAAACGGTTATGTCCATGTGTGTTTATAGCTTGCTGATATATGATTATGGTAATTTGTATTGTTATTTTCCTCACATATAGTACCGTCCTTGCGTGTGTATAGTTTGATTACAAAATGTTATGTCCGAGCGCATGCATAGCTTGCTCCAGTATAGTTATGTCCATGCGCGTGTATAGCTTGCTCACAATTGGTTATATCCATGCGTGTGTATAGTGTCCTCACAGATGGTTATACCGATACCTGTATATAGTGTTTTAAAATACGTTAGGGTTATTGCGTATGTATATTTTGGTCAAATATGGCTCTGTCCTTGCTGTTGCATAGTTTGATCAATTATGGTACGGATCTTGTGTATGTAATGTCTGCTCAAATGACATTGAAGCCGCAGTAGTGTTGTGATTACCCACTCGCCTGCCACTTTGGAGGCTTTGAATTTTAATTCCCATAAAGAGGATTTAAAACAACAACAACAAAAGTAATTGTCCTGTTCCCAGAAGCTCTGCCGCTGGTTGGTCAACAGCATTTGATATGACTGTGAAGTCCTGTGTGTAGTGATATTTGCTATGACTGTGAAGTCCTGTGTGTAGTGAAATATGCTATGACTGTGAAGTCTAGTGTGGAGTGATATTTCCTATGACCGAGAAGTCCTGTGTGGAGAGATATTTGCTATGACTTTGAAATCCTGTGTGGAGTGATATTTGCTATGACTGTGAAGTTCTGTGTGGAGTGATATTTCCTATGACCGAGAAGTCCTGTGGGGAGTGATATTTGTTATGACTATAAAGTCTTGTGTGGAGTGATAGTCTCTGCTGCCCTGCCTGCATAAACACGTGTTTCCCTCCAAGGATCTCTGCTAGAATTCTCACTGTAACAGACCATGCAGGCCATATTGTCTGTCTGTCTGTCTGTCATGCATGCGTGTGTATGTATATATGTGTGTGTGTGTGTGTGTGGGTGGGTGGGTGGGTGGGTGGGTGTGTGTGTGTGTGTATGTGCGTGCGCGCGCGTGTGTGCGCGCGTATGTATATGTATTTTTGTACGTGGAGTCTGCTTGGGGATTTTGCAAGACGCCCTCAAGTGACCTAAACCTGTTTATAAGTGTGCAATTACACACACATACACGCGCACACACATACACACGCACACACATACACATGCATACACACACATACACACATATACACACATACACATGCATACACACACATATACACACGCACAGATATACACACACACGTACAAACACACGCACACTCATACGCACGCACCTACGCATACACACATATATATATGCCTCTGTGTGTATGCATGTATGTATGTGTGTTTGCGTATGTGTGTGTGATAGGTGATGGAATCTGACGGCTTAACACCTTGTCTCCCCTCCCCTGGGCTAATAATCTGTAAGTAAACTAACCGGTTCTGTTCACAATGTATAGAAGTTGTATGTTTCAGTATCCGTCGATACTATCCATATTACTTCACATATACTTTTATATTGCTATTCAGTCCTCCATTACACACAGAAACACTGAGGCATGTATGTGTGCGTGTGTAGTGTGTGTGCGTGCGTACTTGTGTATATGTGTGTTTGTGTGTGTGTGTGTGTGTGTTCATGTGTGTCTGTAAGTGTGTATATGTGTGTGTGCGTGTGTGTGTACGTATGTATGTGTGTCTGCAAGTGTGTGTGTACGTGTGTGCGTGTGTATGTGTGTATGTGTTTGTGTGTGGTGTATATATGTGTGTAATTACACACTTAAAAACAGGTTTAGTTCACTTGAGGGCCCCTTGCAAAATTTTCAAGCAGACTTGGGCCTCCTCTTGCTGGAATGTTTTCTTGGCGTCGTTAGTCCTCTATGGTTTCCATTATCTGTATGTTTAATTCTGTGTATGCACGCGTATGCAACCACGCATAAGACGTGGCCAGTCACAGCACACAAACAGTTGACTGAAAGTGTCCCTGGACTAGTGATTCAGTTTCCCCTCCACCCGACTGATACATTATCTGCCTGCATGCCCACATTGACGAATTATATCGCAGTTTCAACAGAACATAAAAGGACGTTACATGAAATTGAAAAGAACCGCTTTTGGGCTAAATATTATAGTTTTTGTGCTATAGGGATTTCAAGATTTGAAAACCTGCTTCGGGTAGCCGGCGATGCTGATGTGGATTTGATATGCAGGACATTCATGTCATGTAGTTTAGGGCAAGAAGGGCGTCGGCATAGAGAACATTTTATGGAAACTGGAGGTGCAGGGCTCAGTTCCCCTTACAAATGTTCCGGAGGACTGAAGGTGGTTAAATCTATCTATCTATCTATCTATCTATCTATCTATCTATCTATCTATCTATCTATCTATCTATCTATCTATCTATCTATCTATCTATCTATCTATCTATCTATCTATCTATCTATCTATCTATCTATCTATCTATCTATCTATCTATCTATCTATCTATCTATCTATCTATCTATCTATCTATCTATCTATCTATCTATCTATCTATCTATCTATCTATCTATCTATCTATCTATCTATCTATCTATCTATCTATCTATCTATCTATCTATCTATCTATCTATCTATCTATCTATCTATCTATCTATCTATCTATCTATCTATCTATCTATCTATCTATCTATCTATCTATCTATCTATCTATCTATCTATCTATCTATCTATCTATCTATCTATCTATCTATCTATCTATCTATCTATCTATCTATCTATCTATCTATCTATCTATCTATCTATCTATCTATCTATCTATCTATCTATCTATCTATCTATCTATCTATCTATCTATCTATCTATCTATCTATCTATCTATCTATCTATCTATCTATCTATCTATCTATCTATCTATCTATCTATCTATCTATCTATCTATCTACCTACCTATCTATCTATCTATCTATCTGTCTGTCTGTCTGTCTATCTGTCTGTCTGTCTGTCTGTCTGTCTGTCTGTCTGTCTGTCTGTCTGTCTGTCTGTCTGTCTGTCTGTCTGTCTGTCTGTCTGTCTGTCTGTCTGTCTGTCTGTCCACCCGGGTTTTTTGTCTGTCTGTCGCGACAATCTCTTCCCATTCTACACAGAACACACATGATTAGCGTGCCTGCACGTGCCCCCCCCCCCCCCACTACAGCGTGCCGGCTCTTGTCCCCCACCACCCCCCCCCCCCAACCCATCTCCCGTGCACCGACAGAAAACACGTAAATCCCAGTCATCGATCAATAGGGAACACTGGATCGTACACGGCCCGGCTCCTTACGACTTCTGGCTTTTGATTCTAACAAAACGATTATCCCGTATCCGCCTGCTGTAGCGCCACGTTCAATGAGTCCCATGATTTTCCGTAATGCAAGTGAAATAAAGAACAACTCTGTGATTAGGTTCTGCTTCACCGGAGGTCTGTGGTCTTGTTTGACACAGGTGTCAGATTTGGATGTGGAATACACTCTTCCAGTGGCATTTAACTCTTGAGGTTTTAGATATGTTTTAATTATGATACAGTATGCTACTACAGTAGCTATTACTACCGATACTACTACAATTTCACTTAGTGCTGCTGCTGCTGCTGCTGCTTCTAGGGCTGCTGCTGCTGCTGCTGCTGCTGCTGCTACTTCTACTACTAGGATGTTTTTCCTGTTACAGCTGGCGCCACAAATGCTATTATAGCTAATACCACCACAACCATCACCACAACAACAACAACAACTACTACTACTACTACTACTACTACTACTACTACTACTACTACTACTACTACTACTACTACTATTGCATCTACTGCTATTCCTTTTAATCTGACGACTATTGATGCAATAGTTATTACTACTATTGATCCTGCTGCTGCTGTTACTACTACTTGTACTACTACAGCTGCTGTTGCTAATACTACTACTACTACATGCTCTTCTTACAACTGATGCCCCGATTGTTACTATTGGTAATACTACTATTACTGCTTACTCTACTCTGCAACTACATCTACTCCTACTACTGCTACTACTGCTGCTGCTGCTGTTGTTGCTACTAACACTACCACCTCCACCACCAACACCAACACCTCTACTATTGTAATGAATAAAAACCCTACTGCTTTTAATTTGTTTAAATAATACATTTTATGCTGCAGTTGTTACTACTACAGCTGCTACTGTCTCAACTGCTGATACTAGAACTACTGTTATAACTGCAATTGTTACAACTGTTGCTGTTTATATAAGTGCTTTTATAAATATTTTTGCTATAGCTTGTACTGAGTGTCTAATTTGCTAATGGTTACCACAGAGCCAGGAGTTGCTGGAGTACAGTGGACGACGGAAACTGGTGGGTTAACCAGAAAACTAACATATAGAATTGTGGACTGATTTAAAAGCCAGCAAATGTAAATGGGCCGGGCTGCAAACGTCAGCTTTTAAAAGCGTATTTAAAAACACGGCTTTACGGTTTCTGTTGTGGCTTGTCGGGTGCAGTGAGGTTGGTTGACTGTGAATCTTGTGGAAGACTGACTGCGTTTAAATACTTGCCTTCATTCAGGGCCGTTTTTAATAATCTTGGAAAGGGTGGAGGGTAAGGAAACGAAGGATATGGCGAAAGGCAAGGGAAGGCAGGAAATTGGAAGCCAGGTAAGTGGATGGCTAGAAAAGGACAGGAATATGGAAGGTTGGGGAAGACATGACAGTCGAAGGTTGGGAAAGACAGGACAGCGCAAGGTTGGGGAAGACAGGATACTGAAATGCAAGAAAAGACAGGAAAGTGGCATGATAGGAAAGACAGGAAAGTTAAAGGCTGAGAAAGACAGGGACGTGGAAGGATAGGAAAGCCAAGAAAATTGAAGGCTAGGAAAAAAGCAAATGTAAGACAGCAAATAGAAGGCTAGTACAGGCATCAATGTGGTGGGCTGTGGACGACGAAAAAATGGAAGGCTGAGGAAGACAGGGAAATGAAAGGATTAGAAAGACAGTACATTGGAAGGTTGGTGAAGACAAGACAGCGAATGGTTAGGGAAGACAGGAAATTAAAATGCTAGAAAAGACAAGAAAGTGGCATGCTAGCAAAAACAGATAAGTGGAATGCTAAGAAAGACAGAAAAGTGGAAGGATAGAAAGAAAACAGGAAAGTGGAAGGCTAGAAAAACAGGAAAGTGGAAGGCTTGGAAAACAGGAAAGTGGAAGGCTAGGAAAACAGGAAAGTTGAAGGCTAGGAAAACAGGAAAGTGGAAGGCTAGGAAAACAGGAAAGTGGAAGGCTAGGAAAACAGGAAAATGTGGAAGGCTAGGAAAACAGAAAAATGTGGAAGACTAGGAAAACAGGAAAGTGGAAGGCTTGGACAGACAGGAAAGTTGAAGACTGTGGATGACGGGAAAAGGGGCGGTTATGGAAGACAGGAGAATGGAAGGCTAGGAAAGACAGGAAAATTGAAGGCTATGGAAGACAATAAAATGAAAGGCTAAGGAAGACATAATAATAAAAGGATAGGAAAGAGAGACAAGTTGATGGTAATAATATCAGGCTAGAAATGGAAGACTATGAACGACAGGAACATGGAACCCTGGGAAAGACAGACAAGTGGACAGTATTAGAATTGAGGAAAATGTAAAGCTGAGGAAGACGTAAAGTAATGGAAGACAGAAAAATGGAATGCTAGGGAAGTTCAGAAAGATAAAGAATGAGGAAGATAGGATACTGTAAATTGTGAACGGTAGGGAAGGAAGGAAATTGGAGGACGACAGACTAGTCAGTGAAATACTGCGGAAGCTGGTAGCCTGCAGAAAAGTTCAAAGTTTGGAAAAACAGTTGTTATAGGGCCGGAGGAGGGAAAAAAAGGGGGGGGGGGGCGGGGGGCAAAACACTCTGCAAAAATGGAAGGCATAAAAGTAGAAGGCTATACGAAGTCTAGGGGAAACTGGAAACTGTGAACGTATGGGGAAAGCTGTTGACTCGAGATAGTGTATGTGAACTGGGTACAGTGTATGGCCAAGGAAGGCTACCAGAATAGTGAACTTTTAGACCTGGGAGAGCCTGAGGTACTCCAGATGGAATGCACTGTGCTACAGGCTTGGTAGAAAAGTGCATTGGGCCTCATCTTATGACAGCATCTGGAATCTGAGTTCTTAAAACCAACTTGGTGACTCGTGTCGATTGATGTACCTCGAATAAAATGGCAAGTACCAGGCGGTCTATTCAAAGTCAAACAGCGTGACGAGGTGTCTGAAGTTGTCGACAAAATAACATTAAATATTCATGAAGAGAAATCCCTGATATATTTATGCAAATAGATGTCTGGTGCACTTGCACGCTTGTCTAAAGACCCTAGTTACCAGTGTGCACGCCGAGGCTTCTCAAATGTTGGAAGCTGCAGTGTTAGCCTGCGAATCCAAAGGTCCTGGGTTCAAATTCGAACGAAACCGTACTTTTTTTTTTTTTAAGTGATTGTGACTCTCATGTCGACTCGGCCTTTTGATGTTTTGATGAGTACTAGGTGAAGTCCTAGGAAGAAAAGGCAGCCGGCGTGATGTTGACAACATTACCCACTGAATACCGATAGGTCTGAAAATATGGGTCAAACATTATTTACCCAAAACGCCTTAAGGCTTGGAGAAAGGTCGTTTCACTTTACTTCTCACATTTTGTATTTAAGTAATTTCTAAATGTTCAGTACAAGAAGAGGTTCTTTTTCCACGCCTTTGGGCGTTTTGGCTAGACCTATAAATGTATAGACCACTAGGCACTTGGTGGGTGATGTGGTCAGCATCACGCCGGCTGCATTTACTTGCCAGGGCTGTATCTGGTACCCACTCAAGGCTGGGTCTACATGGGAGTCAGGGTTATTTTTGGGGGAAAAAATATGGCCCTGTAAGGACGCGAACACGACGACCTTTCGATCCTCAGGCGGGCGTCTAGCCGCCAACGGGTGTTCAGTATAGATGTTTTAAAAGTCTGTCTGTCTGTCTGTCGGTCGGTCGGTCGGTCTGTCTGTCGGTCTGTCTGTCGGTCTGTCTGTCGGTCGGTCTGTCGGTCGGTCTGTCGGTCGGTCTGTCGGTCGGTCTGTCGGTCGGTCTGTCGGTCGGTCTGTCGGTCGGTCTGTCGGTCTGTCTGTCTGTCTGTCTGTCGGTCTGTCGGTCTGTCGGTCTGTCTGTCGGTCTGTCGGTCTGTCGGTCTGTCGGTCTGTCGGTCTGTCGGTCGGTCGGTCGGTCGGTCGGTCGGTCGGTCGGTCGGTCGGTCGGTCGGTCGGTCGGTCGGTCGGTCTGTCTGTCCGTCCGTCTGTCTGTCTGTCTGTCTGTCTGTCTGTCTGTCTGTCTGTCTGTCTGTCTGTCTGCCTCACTTGGTGATGTAGAAGATAGAGGTCGGGAGCACGAAGAACTAGGACTGCGTCTCTAGTACAGTCGAGACGAACTCTGCAGATAAGCATTTTTATTTTGCCCCCGAGTGTTAATTTAAAAAAAAAAAAAAAATCTCACTTCTATGCAGAGGATCGAACCTAGGTCTCCCATACGAGAGCCAAGTATCTAACCACTCTGCCAGCCGCTCCTCCTTATGTGACATATTTAGCATATTTGGTCGTTTTATTCTGATAATCAATGTTATGTTTTTGCCTATCAAGACTCGGGTCGAGACAAGGAATCCTAAAGATTTCCAGCTATATGTCTAGTACAGTGTCCACGGTCTGTCTGTCGGTCGGTCTGTCGGTCGGTCTGTCGGTCGGTCTGTCTGTCTGTCTGTCTGTCTGTCTGTCTGTCTGTCTGTCTGTCTGTCTGTCTGTCTGTCTGTCTGTCTGTCTGTCTGTCTGTCTGTCTGTCTGTCTGTCTGTCTGTCTGTCTGTCTGTCTGTCTGTCTGTCTGTCTGTCTGTCTGTCGGTCTGTCGGTCTGTCGACCGGGGGCAATATAAAAATGCTTATCTACGACTGTAATGTCTGTCACAGAAATCAGGCCATTGGAAAGCTTCTGACTTTACTTGTAGACTTGTTGGACTGATAGGCAGGCTTCACCTTACTGGACCTATATTCGACGATGAACTTCTCTAGGCTACCGGATAACAGAACCCTGCTCCTTTTTGGTGCATGTCAAAAGTGGGACCACCATATTTGAACAGTTATTATGACGTCACTGTTTGCGTCTACAGCCTGAAGGCACCTGCTTAACACTGTTGAAATCCTCAACAACTATAAATATAGGCTACAAGATAGTGGCAAACTATTGTGATTTCTATTACACTTCTAAAGTTTCATTTACCTACTTCCCAATATATATTATAACGGAACAGAACCTAACATAAAACAGATTTTTTAACGTTAAAGAGTTAGGATTCAAAGAATGCAGCAACAGGCGTGGTTGCAAACGTAGGAATACAAAACTCTAGTCGTCTGTATTGCGTATCGTATTTGCTTTGCCTATCTGTGCTATCGAGTTTACTGAGAATGTCCGTTGCGTGCATAGAGGGCCAATACTAGAGCTCTTCATAGTTTGAAGACTCGGTTTTGCTCATGTTTGCCGAGGTTATCTGTTGCATTGGATGATCTGATCGAGTCAGTATATCTACTTAACTGCCTGTCAGTCTACTTACCTCCCTATCAGTCTGTTTATCTACGTAACCTACCTGTCAGTCTGTCCATCTGCTTACCTGCCTGTCAGTCTTTTTATCTATTTCCTTGCCTGTTAGTATGTCTGATTACTTGCCTGTCAGTCTATCTACTAACATTATGTCCGTCTGTTTGTCTACTTATCTGCCCATCTGTCTATCTACTTAGCTACTTGTCAGTCTACTGACCTGTCTATCTGTCTGTTTATCTACTTAACCTACATGTCAGCCTATCCTTCTACTTACCTGTATGTCTGTCTGTCTACTTAACATCCAGTCAGTCTGTCCGTCTACGTAACTTTCAGTCTGTCTGTTTACTTACTTGTCAGTCATTCTATCTAGTTACAAGTTGATCGTTCTGTTCACTTGCCTGTCTGCCAGTCAGTTTGTTTGTCTACTTCCCTGTCTGCCAGAATGTCCGTTTACTTACGTGCCAGTTAGCCTTCCTGTCTCCTTACTTGACGTTCAGTTAGTCTGTTTATCTGTTTAACTGCCTATCCATTTATCTAGCTAATTACCTGTCCATCATTCTGTTAGTCTATTGAATTATCTGCGTGACAGTCTGTCTCTGTACCTGCCTGTCAGTATATACATATATTTACTATTCTGACTGCCATTCTTTCTGCCTGTTTTCGATATCTCTGTCAACTTGCCTACATATCTTTCTGTCAGTCCGTCTGTCTGCTTACCTGCCTGTCAGTCTTTCTGCCAACTTACACGCCCGCCAGTATGTCTGTCTGTCTGCTCGTCTATCTATATCTCTGTGTTTTTTTTTTTTTAATTAACTGCATGCTATGTCTGTCTGTTTATCAATTTGCCTAAACTCTGATTGATCATTTATTTGTTTCAAACGGTGTTTGCCTGCTTGTTTATGTGTGTATACATACGGAGACAGAGAGACAGACTGAGGGAGGAAGGTAGCAGACGCACATACAAGCTGACAATAACAATTAATACATTAACAAGTCAGTTCCTTACCTGCGCAAGACTACATGCTATACCATCATGATATAGCCTTTTAGGGTGCCCCAATTTCAGCTTCTTCTCTGAACGAGGTATCTGGGATTTTGCCCCCTTGGTCCTCCATCCAGACTCAGATTTCTGATTTAGGGATGTCAAACTTTCAAGAAGCAGTCAGGAGGGGACAAACCAAAAAGCAGTCAGGAGGGGACAAACAGCACACGCATACATCAGAACATCCACGAGAACGTTTATAAAATAAAGTTAAGGTACACTTGGTCTTCAGCGTTGAGTCTAGAGCAGCCGTTCTCAAACTGGGTGTCGCGGCACCCTGGGGTACCGCAAACATTTGCCACGGGTGCCGCGGAAATAATATTTAGAAAACGTCGACTAAAAATTGTGAAATTATCAGAGAAAGCATGAAGATTTTTAAAAGTCAAATCAAATTTGAAGATATTGCTAGCGAGAATATAAAGGTGTGTTTAAATTACTTAGAACGATGAGCTGAACGAACGACGATTGAAAGGCGAATCCGGTTGCATTCGTTCGTGCCATTGCTTTAAAGACAGAACTTTAAATTTGCACAGTTACCCCCCCCCCCCCCCCCCCCCCCCCCCCCCCCCCCACCCCCCCCCCCCCCCCCCCCTTTTTTTTTTCCCTAAGTATTTAAACCGCTTCAACAGTAGCTGTAGCGAAATGTTTTCAGCCCGACGAGAGTGCCGCGACGAAAAAGGTTTGAGAACCTCTGGCCTAGAGAACAAGAAGTCAATGACTTACTGTTATCATAACCTGTGAGATAAACTGGTTATGAAGCTCGCTTACCAAACACCCTATCGAGAGATATCCAAGATGTACGCTATTTACTTAAGAATGCCATTTTAAAGTATATTTTATTTGATCTTTTTTTTTTTTTTTTACAATGAACAGGGAAGTAAAACTGCAAATTGCATAAGTGGTTAACTGAGAAGTACTGTTTATATGGATAATTGTGACATTTGTTAGAATTAACAATAGTTTTCGTGAAATGTGAAAAATCAAAACATGTCACGAACTGTTTTGTGCAAGATGGTAGACAAAGGGAAGCAACGTTGTAGTTGAAAAGTGACGGTGGAGTTGACTTTTATGTGGATTATCGTTTCCTAAGTCGCAGATTTTGGTTTTCAGGAGATGACATGAGCGTGAAAGGTATGTATAATGTATAGATAATTTATATGTGTGCGTAAATCTGGAGTTAATATGCGCGTTTTATGCTGTGTTCTTTTTGTTGTCTGTGCTGTTTGGCGTTAGTAATTGTGGGTGTTTGCTGTCTTCACACTCTTCGTGCAGATATCGTTGGCATGTTGTCGAGTCACCACTGTTAGGTTGTGTCTTCTTCTTCTTCTTCTTCTTCTTCTTCTTCTTCTTCTTCTTCTTCTTCTTCGTCTTCTTCTTCTTCTTTTTTTTATCTTCTTCTTCTTCTTCTTCTTCTTCTTCTTCTTCTTCTTCTTCTTCTTCTTCTTCTTCTTCTTCTTCTTCTTCTTCTTCTTCTTCTTCTTCTTCTTCTTCTTCTTCTTCTTCTTCTTCTTCTAGCGAAAAGCTCTCGGTTGTTTTCTTTTTAATCCACGTTTAGACTTTGGTCTTGTTGTAGAACCTGACTATTGCGTGCACATATTTTTGGAAGATTTGGCTTGTTTATACGTAGACTCTTGATTCCTTGCCTTTCAAACAGATGCGCTCCGACGTCAAGGCATGCCCCCAGTGTAAGCAGTGGGTCTGTTCTTGTTTTTCCCACAAAGGGGCCCCGGTATCCACACAGGAGTTTAGGAGAACTCATCTTATAAATTCTTACGAAGAAAGCTTTTTAATATCTGTTTTTGTTTGAAAGATGGAGCCTCAGGCCCCGTCACCTACAGTTTTTTTGGGCTGGGGCTTGAGAAACGTAAGCACCCCCACCCCAACCAAGAAAATATTGTCAAATGAGGAGACCCTTACCCCCCCCCCCCACACACTTATTTAAGAAGACTCAGTGGGGGTGGGGGATGACTGAGTCTTCTTTTCCCAACCACGTCCGTCTTACAAATAATTGGGAGTGGGAGAGAGGCTTAGGTCTTTGAGTCCCCCCCCCCCCCCCCCAAAAAAAAAAATTATTCGTGGGGGTGGGGGCTGCGGACTGCGCCCCCCCCCCCCCCAATAATTGTGTATGAGGGCTAAAATGCCCCTTTAAACTTGTGTGTGTGTGTGTCTATATATATATATAATGTATTTTACACTATTTCTCTTTACATTTAGTGTTAAGTCATGTAAATGTATATGTTTATTTGACATTCAGCACGTACTTATTATTATTATTTTTAATATTGAAATATACTTGAAATAATATGAAGTGTATTAACAGGTGCCTTAAAAAAATGTATGTTCGTGATTCAATGGGATCTCCCCTTACATAGTGTGCCCATATACACACAAACATTGGGGGATGTGGCTCATGGGGCTTGAGCACCCAGGTTGCGACGCCTATGCCCTAATAAAAGTAGTTGACGGTTATAGTGCATTTCAAAAATCTTGCCCAAACTTTTAAACAAATATCTCCAAATCTCTCTTACAGAACAACACGAATGTTTGTCTCCGGCATTGGATTCCCCATGTCCTTATAAATTACAGTCGCACAGTTGCTGCTGTTTTCTTAAGGCGGTGAACTGTTATTATCTTTGTTTGGCTAAAATTGTGAGTACGCCTTAAAAAAAAATTCTACATAAATTATTTGAAATGGGCATTGAGATTGTTTTGAAATGACGTCAACTGTGCTGCAATGCATGGTGATATGACCATTTCACAACGTAAGGCTTATGCTGGAGGTGACCATCTGAGCGTGAGACGCCTGTGAAATAGTGCAATTTAATATTTCTGAAAAGTTCTTTTTACCCAATAAGCCTGCTGTTTTAACCGAAAAAAAAAAGAAAGAAAAGGGAAAATGAAAGCGGATGTTACTTTACATTAAAAAAAAAAAAAAAAATAACTTAAATGGATTGATCACCAAGTTACAGATTTTAGAAGTCGGCATGACTTCTGGGTCAGACTATAGCCTGTATCACATCTCTTGTTACCGACCAGTCGAGAACATCACATATGTGTCGGTGGTGTAAGTGTTTGAACCCCTTGTCAGGTTGTAGACAAACGTTCTTAATGAAACACTAAGCGTAAACAATCTACGTGCTGATCGGCTGAGCTGTCTGTGGTTTGGTAAACAGTCATTTCCGGGGAAATAGTTTGCAGATAGTCAGTGCGATTACCGTGACACTGAATGGATTATTTTCAGTTTAGTAAGCGAAGTAAAGGATTCTTTTAACGTCCCTGGTGCACGGGCAAATGGTGCTAAACGTGTAGTCTTTTATAGCAAAAGTAGAGAAAAGTCTTAAGCGTACTTGTCACTAAGTAAAAAAGTAAAGTAAGGGACCCTTTCCTATGCCTTTAGACGTATTTGGAATATATGACTAGGTCCGTGTTTCCCGACCTTTTTTGTGCCATGCCTTACTTAAGTCTTTCTAGAATTTTCATACCCCCTATGTAACGTATACATAATATAAACTCTAGAAAAGCCATTTTTCGAAAATCCCTTTAACAAGTAAATTGCATCTTTAACAATCAAATTGCATCTTTAACAAATCAAATTGCATCTTTAACAATCAAATTGCATCTTTAACAATCAAATTGTCCCCTTTAACAATCAAATTGCATCTTTAACAATCAAATTGCATCTTTAACAATCAAATTGCATCTTTAACAATCAAATTGCGGCTTTAACAATAAAATTGCCCCCTTTAACAATCAAATTGCTTCCTTTAACAATCAAAACGCCTTCTTTGTAATGCCGTACCATCAATGGCATGCACTAGAAGAAGGAAGCGACTTAGATCACGAGGTAAACCAAAAACAAATGAACAGATAATATCAGGAAAAAAAACTGTAATCAGTACGTTGTGTTTGTGATTGAGGTTGTCAGAAGAGCACAAACTATAACCGTATATCTCATCGACACTCGAAACGGTATAGGATGAACCGAAGATGACATTCTTAGGAATAGACAAAAATTAGGAACTGCACACCGTGTAAAAAAAAAAATACGGTCTGGTACTGAATGTATTCAATGGCTACTGAAGCACACTATTGTCACACTTTCATTGTCTGATGGTTTCATTCCATGGCACTCCATTTAAATGTACGAGCCTTTGCAGCAATCAATAATTAATTTCATAATGCGAGTCATTTTTTTAATGAACAGGCGTTTCTGAGTTATTTTAGTTCACACAGATATTGTTATTATTCTTACGCTGCTATTGTTTTTTATTCATCTTCTTCCTCTTCTTCTTCTTCTTCTTCTTCTTCTTCTTCTTCTTCTTCTTCTTCTTCTTCTTCTTCTTCTTCTTCTTCTTCTTCTTCTTCCTGTTCTTTTTCTTTCTCTTTTTCTTCTTCTTCTTCTTCTTCTTCTTCTGCTCGCCCTTCTTCTCCACCGCCCCACCTTCTTTTTCTTTTTCTTTGTCTTTCTGTTATGCTAAGGCACATAGGATCTGAACAGATTTAAGCCAAATCTTCTTCTTCTTCTTCTTCTTCTTCTTCTTCTTCTTCTTCTTCTTCTTCTTCTTCTTCTTCTTCTTCTTCTTCTTCTTCTTCTTCTTCTTCTTCTTCTTCTTCTTCTTCTTCTTCTTCTTCTTCTTCTTCTTCTTCTTCTTCTTCCTCTTCTTCTTCTTCTTCTTCTTCTTCTTCTTCTTCTTCTTCTTCTTCTTCTTCTTCTTCTTCTTCTTCTTCTTCTTCTTCTTCTTCTTCTTCTTCTTTTTCTTCTGCTCCCCCTTCTTCTCCACCGCCCCATCTTCTTTTTCTTTTTCTTTGTCTTCCTGTTATGCTAAGGCACATAGGATCTGAACAGATTTAAGCCAAATCCTTCTTTATTGACAACTGAATTTTACAATCCAAGCTGTATACGGGATGGGTTATCCTGACCTGCAACAACTAGACTTATGCCATGCATGATGGTTACAATGCTTTTATTGACTGCTTCCATTTACACTCTCTGTAACACATGGACAGCATTTCAAACAGACAAAAGATTCCACATGAAACTGCGCATGGCAACTTATTTGTTGTTGACCAATGTTTATGCCTGCACTTGTACACCTCCCTATGGCATTTCTAACGTCATCGTTAACTTTCACTTTGCCATTAAACGATTTTGCGATCAAGATCTCGATGAGTAGCTCTGACTGTTTTCATTTCGTGTCAAGCTATTGAGGTTAGCTGCGTATCCTTTACAGGACGTTGCAGAACCAGCTCCAGCAGTCCCTGGCTGTTGTGTGGTTTCTCTAGGTAAATTTACGTCCAGTAGTTTGTCATTGCTACTGGACGGCTGGCTCCCTGATACCACTGTCGAAACCAACTCAAAGCGCATGGCCCGCAGCTGGGATCGAACCCGGCACCCCGGCTTTACGAAGCCCTCGCATCGACTTAGTCACAGAGCCGACTCCTGCGAAGCTATAATCCTTTCTAAAAGTCCTGTTCAAATTTTAAAAGCTGTATCTCAGTAACTGTTGGATATTAATTCTTTGAATTTGGCACGCAACCTGTTAATAATCATGTCCATGTAATATTAACAAACATCTGGTTTTTATTTTGGCTTCTTTGCTGTATAAAAAAAGTCAGAAACTGATTCAAAGCATATAGCATGCTTATAATAAATCAAAGTGCACGTGTTTCGGAGGTAATCATTGTAAGAAACTAAGGCGTACGTATTTTGAACAGTGAAATAGATGCACAATGTACTGCAATAATATTTTTGATTGGCTTATAAAAAAGTAAACGATTTGTGTCAGTTACTGTACCTTTCCTTGTGTGTGTGTGTGTTTGTGTGTGCGTGCGTGCATGCGTGCATGTGTGTGTGTGTTTAAAAAGTGGTACACGAATTATTTGTCCGATTAGTCCGACAATGATAAAAAAAATCCGCCACTGTAGGAAAACAGCAGCACCTGTGCAACTGTGAATTATGGAATCATAAGGATATGGTCAATATTCGTGTTGATCCATGTATCAGTTTTTGAGATATTTTGTTGAAGTTTAAAAGCACAACTTTGGGAACGGACTGTAGAATATGTCCTAGTGTCGTTAATCCGTTTTCATCTTGCACGCCCTCTTACTCTCGCATCAGATCTGTCACGCGTATCCTCTGCACTGATAGTTGGTGTGGCTGCATCATAATGATATGACCAGATCATTGAATCTTCTGCTTCTGGGTGGATCTGGTGCTAGGTGCGGTTCCAACAGTCTGGCTAATATTATCCAACCTCAGTCGGTCTCAGGTGGTGACGCAGGCAGATTTCCTTGAGCGTCTCATCTCATAGTTAATATCTAGATTATTACTGTCTTATACTCTGCCCAGGGGGCGTTAGCAGCCTCAATCAAGTGGATAAGTGTGTGTGGGGGGGGGGGGGGGGGGGGGCAATCCAGGGTGTATAAAGTAGAGAGAAAGAAGAAATGGTTTGAATAAATCCCTTTATGGTTTCGTCCTATGCCTGGGCGGGACAAGAGCACTGATCTTATTGCTGGATTCTGCTGATCGTCAAGGGTGGCGAATCATGACCACCTATGCAGATTGATGTAGCACATGATGATGATGATGGCTGCAAAGAGGAAAAAAGGGGTGTGGCGCTGAGCGATTTCAACACTGAAAAAAGGGGGAGATCTCACACAGAAAACAACAAGTTTGGTGACGTTTGGCTAGGCTTGCAAGCATACGGCCATGGCCGATCAGTGACTGATCTTTAAGGGAGATCACGAAGAACCATTCTGCGCTAACCGTGGTGACGCATAATGATGAAGCGTTCCCAGGGGCGCTTGAACGTGGGTGCTCGGGCAGGTTTGGCTCTCCAAACGTGTTCAGGGAAGAGAACTGAAATCACACACACACACGCACGCGCGCGTACACTCACACACACGTGCGCGCACACACCCCCACTCACACATATACACACAGAAGCACACAAAAACACATGCACTCACCCAACCCCCCCCCCCCATTCCCCCCCCCCCCCCAAAAAAAAAAAAATTGCAAGCAGGCTAAGAAACACCCATACCACCACCTACCCTGGTACTTCGAGGCACGAACCTAATTCCTTCTTTGACTCCGTTCCCGAACCGAAATGTTTGTGACCCGAAGCAATTGTTTCCGTTAGAAATCAAAGCAAATCCAATTAATCGGTTTGCCTGCCCCAGAAACATATTGTTTTTTCACTTTATTTAATGGATTTATGTGTGGTAAAAATATATCATCTAAATTATACAGCATAACTTGACCTTCATGGTTAAAAGTTTGTTGGCACATGTAGATGGTAGAAGAGGGGAAGGAGATTACTCCTTATTCCATAACTTCGTGCAACAGTGTAGATATTTCTGTGTTTTTTCTCCTTTTTACATCATGAAAAGTGGTTCAGTTGCTGGATTCGTGGCTAACAATAATGTTTCTACTTCTTCTAACACTTGACACCTTTGATTCATTAACATAATCTCTCCTTTAGCCTCATAAGCCATCTTTAGCGCATCTGTGTTCTTTCAGATAGCACAGATCCTTGAATTTGAGGTTGTCGTACTGCTTAGCGAGACCAGAAACACAATCACCATTTCCCGTGTTTATTTATTATTTCTTCTTTTTTGATACCGTAAAACGCTTAGGCTTCTTTACAGCTCTGTCATTAAAAATTGTCAGTTTCTTTAGAGCCATAGTGATAGCAATTTAAATGCAACACGCAACAGTAAGCATCGGGGGCCGCGTTAGCGCAGTCGATAAAAAGCTCGCTTTCAAATCCAGCTGCGACTCCTGCAGCCCACGGTCGGTGTTCGAAACCGGGCGGTTCCCGGGGTTCACCCAGCCTCTAGAAAATGGGTGCATGGAGGAACGTCGCTGTAGCTTCAGAGTTACGTGCGAACGGCGACACAGGCGGACAATTCTTATCAGCTGTCCGAACTGGTGGCAGAGCACTTATGGTTTATAACCGTGTGCAGTGACGCTGGTTCACATCTCCCGACTTTACTTTTTACAGTAAGCATCAGGAGCAACGCAGCCACAAAGAAATTGTTTACAGGGAGCAAACCTGAGTACAGCTGATGTTGGTCGCTAACCGAAATCATGGCGCCAAATGCATGTTTATTCTTTCGTGCGCCGAGGAAAATATTCGCGGGTCGAGTCAAAATGTGTTTGGAAATTGTGTTCGTGGGTTGATTTGCTTGTGACAAAATATACATATCTGCAGGATATCAGGAGTCCCTTTTGGCCATGGTGAAACGTCGCAATCTAGCTTGGTTCAGGCACTTGGTGAGATATGATTCGATTGCAAAAAACTGTACTTCAAGGAACATTGCGGGGTGGGGGTGGGGTAGTAAAAGAAGAGGAGGTAAAAGAAGAACCTGGAATGATAACATCCAGAAATGGACAGGGCTAAGTTATCATACAAACTCTTATTCATCAAGTGGAAGACAAGAGAAAGATGACGATTTTTGTGAGCTAGTGCTTCCATCGATACACCTTGACCCTAACGGGTCAATGGTTATGTTATGTTAGAGGCATTCATGACCCATCTATAGACCATTTCTGTATATTTTTATACCCCCTCCAAGATTGCAGTAAGAAGGATTAACATCGCAAGATTGAGAATCACACAGGTAACATTATGGAAACCCCTTAGAACCATGTATCATAGTTATTTTGAGGCAAGACACAGCAGTTTCAAAATTAACCCGTAGTACAGTGTGGGTGGGGTTTTGCTGTATTGATTGACTTTCTCATTTTAAGTGTTATTATTATGGCACGCATAAATAAGGTCTAACCTATGCTTCATTTATGTGTGGCGGTGCACGTGGCTATTGCATTGTTTTATATTCTGACAGGGGTGGTCGCGCTCCGATTACAGTAACTTGTTGAAAATGTTATGCAGAACCTTGCCTGAATACGTGACTTCTAATGTTAACGTCCACTTTAAAAGCAAGGCCGATAACTTGACGTGTTTCAAACTTCGCACCCCAGCAGTTGTCTACCCACAGAATGCCAGTTGCCGTGAACCTTTAATCTCAAGACTGTTGTTGATACAAAGGTCATCTTTAATATTGAAGACAGCCTTGGTCAACCTGTAGCGACTATTATAGTGCGCTTCAAAAGTCGTGTCCTCACATTTTCACAAATATCTTTTAATCTCCTGTACATGAATTGTTTGCATGACTATAAGAACATGATTAATAACATGTTGCGTGCTAAATTTCTATAACTGACATCGAACGTTGAAAGACAGAATACGAAATCATGAAATCAAACGAATGCTAGGAATAAAGCCAGTCTTACAGTCACCAAAGAACAACAAATGAAGTGGTTTGGACACCTAACAAGAATGTCCTGGTACTATCTGCGAGCCACACTAAAACGTTACAACGGGTATAGAGCGAGTGGAAGACCTCGGAAAATATGGAGTGATGGCATTAAGAACAGCCTTACAGAAATGAACATCAGTCTTAAAAGTGCTCTTGACAGAGCTCATCAACGAACATTACATCTCCCCCCGACACTTCGATGAGGTACTAGGTGGAAGAGAAGAAGAAGACATCGAACGTTTACAGAGTTACATATTTTAAAAGTTGGATAGGACTTCTGGAACTGACCATAACATGTGTCCTTACTGTTCCTAATGTGTCACTACCTAGGACTGAGACCAGGGTCGCCAGACCTGAAGGTTCCTGCAGCTTGGGACCCCTATGTAAGGACGTTCTATGATTTCGTATTTGTTTATATGTGTCACATTGTTTTAAATATATTACCGTGCAGACCTAATAAGGCGAACTCACTGGAACCCAAGAAATGATTTTTCGTATAAGAAATTCCTCTTGTCCGGATAAGAATTCAAGCAGGAAAAGATTGACGGGGATAAACAAATTGTTCTTCACAGTAAAAATTTGCCACATCTGAGATCATATTAGGCGGTCTGAATCTGCTTTTCTTTCCTTCTTTATTTCTTTCTTTCTTTCTTTCTTTTTCTTTCTTTTTTTCTTTCTTTGGTGGTCTCACTTTTACCAGGTTGTAGCCCAGGGTCGTGGTTTTCTGTTTTTGTCTTGTCCTTCTCATGTGGCTTGGGTGAGGAATTTGTTCATCTTTTTGCAGGTGTCAGCTACACCTCTTTCTTGGTCATCCCCTTGCCTTCCTCCAATATGTTCTGCTGCGGTCTGAGTTGTATTACGGTTATTCACCATTTAGCTCATAATACTAATTATATTATTATTGTGCATCCATACGAGGCATAAGCTCCCTTGAAACCCCTCGCCCCATGAAAATTATATATGGGACTAAATCTTCCGCCCCCAATAAATTCCTTCTGGTAGCGCTCCTGAGTAGGGCACGTCTCTTGAACCAGAGGATCAATGGCTGTGTTGTTAGTGAGTGAGTGAATTCATCAAGAACTTCAGCTTAAGATTTTAATGGCGGTCGTGTTCAGTACCACAACTTGTCCCAGCAAGTCCCCTAAGAACGGAGGGTTTGTTCCTCCAGCGTTGACTGGTCCACAGCTGGGCACTTAAGACACTGCTTGACTTCAAATTAACCATCTGGCTGAACGACGAGAGGACGGAATACATAAAATGTGTATACTCAAGTGGTTCTCAAACTAATGTTCCGAGTTATTTTTCCGGGATGCATAATTTCCTGTGCATGCAGTTGAACTGGCAGCCGTGTTTCTGGTGCTTTTCAAACAAGTGGCCCGCCAAAACAGAGCAAATTTTTTTAAGTCCACCTGACATGGAGCCAAATGCAGAAACAAAACAAAAAGTCCTTGGCATTTATTTGTTACATACGACAGAGGTTCTCAAACTGGGTGCCACGGCACCCTAGGGTGCCGCGAGCGTATGCGGCAAAAATCAAGAACATTTTGACATTATTAAATCTGTCGAAAAAGAGTTTATTTCTTGTTTCACACTCAGCATGTATCATACATACTGCATAAAATGCCAACTGCAGAGTTTTTGATTTTTTATATACATGGGCTTGGACTTGGATCGTGCTGAGAACTATCCTTGTATTAATATCAAGGTGCGTCCGATCCTCCATCCGTGTTCATAAAGGTGCAGCAGTGTGTGTGTGTGCGATCATGCATTTGTTGTTGTTGTTGTTCTTCTTCTTCTAGGGTTAATTTGCAAATATCAGATTGTAAGATATTGCTAACGAGAATATAAATGTAAGTTTAAATTACATCGAACGAACGGCTGAAATAGCGATGATTGAAATGCTAATTCGGTTGCTTGCGTTCGTGTTTGGCTTTGTTTCCGTTAGGAACGAACAGGCACCGGAAGAGCAGTACGTAAACTGACATAAAAGAGTTCCTAACAGCTGCTTGGTTCCGTCCAAATGAAAGAGTCATCTGGAATGCAATAATTCAGATTTAGTACAAGAATGTTAGGAAATATTCAAACGCTGCACTATATCTCTTCAGGGATGGTGATCCACGATGAAGAGAATTTCTAAAAATAGAAAGGAAAAGAATATAATGACAAATTCAACAAAACAATTTTCTCAATCGCATTAAGGACAACTGAAAATTAAATCACCACCGCTTTTTTTTTTTCTCTCCTTCTTTCCCTATTTTTTCAACCGCTTTGAGTGTGGGTGTGAAGCGATTTGTTTGTAAGCCCTACAAGGTGCCGCGGCGAAACAAGTTTGAGAACCCCAGAAATACGATGCCACGCATTTACAAGTGTCAGCTAATGCGATATCTACTGCTACTCAGGGCTGCCAGTGCTGGGTTCCCCCCCCCCCCCTCCCGATCTGGCTTTTATTTGACACCTTGGGGAAATCTGGGGTTTTTTTATGTTTCGTTTCGTAACTATACATTTTGTACATTTTAACAATTAAGATTTTTTTTTTTGGGGGGGGGGGGTTAGGGGGGGGGGGGGGGGGGGGGGGGGGGTCTATGTATTGCTTGGGTTTTTGTTTAGCAAAGCTGGGGTTTTCATAAAAAATCTCATTGGCAGCCCTACTGCTACTTAGAGGTTAGAAAATCGGATAATGGGGGCTGCGTGGTCTCGAGGCATGGTGTCCGCCTCAAGTGCTAAAGATTTCAGGTTGAAGCCCCGGTAAAGGCTGGCATTTTTTCACGTTGACTTCTAGTAATTTCCCCTGGACTCTGGGTAGTAGGACCGGACGCGCGTGTGTTTTGTTGCGCTTGTAAAAAAAAAAAAAATCTCGTAGTAGTTGGAAATCGAAAAGAGTAGCCTAACGACGCTGTCCGGGCAATATTTGGAGTTAACAATCTACCGAAATTATTTCAGGATCCTCACAGGTGCAGCAGAGTTCGTGCACTGCGGTAGAAACTTTCAGACTCAGGATTTTGTTAGAAGAAAAACGGAGCACTTATGGGTTATACTCGTATGCGAGTATGTTGATCCGTTGAATAAACGTAAACACAAGAAAATCATATATACGTGTCCAGAGAGTTGTTTCTGAAAGACGTAGCATTGCAATAGCATCCATTCGATTTCCATGTTTGGTTTTTTATTATGACGTGTCTCAGAAAGCTTTTTCACCCAAATAGATAATACCATTTTTTTTTTTTTTTAATGGACCACCAGTTTGAAAGCTCATAACTCATAGATGAATATGCTTTTCTTGTCACTTTATTAGTCAGACATTTTGGGCGGACTGCTTGGACTTTCCCCAGCCTACCAGTGGGCCGCAGCCCTGGAGTTGAAGATACAAAGTAGCTGATCCTAAAATTGTCGCTCACCGATGGCAACTACAGTGGTCTTTCCAGACATCGCGACGAGTCTCCGAATACGGAACGCATTTCAGTAGCGAGAAGCAGTAAAAACGCAGTAGCTCGGCTCTTTTCTATTGGGTTCGAATCGCTATCAGGAACGATGACTTCCAGTTTCTAATATTTTTTTCCTTGTCGGCGATCTTGACACGGATGGCATTTCTCTGCAGATTTCACTAAGTGATATAAATAACCCTTTTTGTTTCCTTATTCACGCTCTCTTTATCACCACCACACACCCACCCCCACCTTTTCCCCCACCCCAAATCTCATATGCAATATCCTTTCCGTATCTCTCGCGCTGTGGGTCAGTGAGTCAGCGACTTGTTGAAATTTGAGAGGGACGAATATTCCAAAAGTTAAGTCCAACGGCTGCCATTTCTCCCCGACCCTCTGGCAGATGTGACCTAGATTTGGTCTCAAAATTGGAGCCCTGGAGTTTATTTTCTCGCTTGGTGACTGCACTTGAGATAGCGACACAAAGAAAATTTTGAGGGGGGGGGGGGGGGGGGCTTCCATCTCTAAGATTTTCCGGGGAGAGGTTTTCTCTTGTTTAATTGGGTAACGATAAAATTATTATTATCCACTTACCAGCAATTAAATATAATAATATATTTAAAATAATATGTAATAAAAATACTTGAAAAGAGTCTCTAGATGTAATTTAGCGGACAGGTAGCCTCCTTACACCCCCTTCCCCCTCCCCCTTAGACATGTTGTAGCTAAAGAAGCCCTCTCACACATTTTCTGGGGATGGGGGAGGGGAAAGGTGGGAGTGAACTCGCGGGGTCTAAGTCGCCATGGGCCGGCGCCTCTGATTTGAACCCACGATGTTTTTTTTTTCTGTCCTTCTGACGCACATTTTTGCCCTCCCCTGCTGATGAATTCAATCTCACTAATCCAGGGTTTCGGGTAGCGGTAAAAGATGTGGAGCGTTTATAGAGGATAGAATTGCCAAGTATAAAAATTGATTTACAATTCATGTAAAAATCATCACTTGTGAAGAAAATAACCCTTTCAGCGCCATTAGATGTGTTGGTGTTAGAACAGGCCACGGGACCATAAAGCTCAACCAACACCGTGGACTAGAGTGACCTGTGACCTCCGTGTGAAGATTAAAAACTGAAGGAGGTCGTGGAGTGGACCACATGTCCCCTTTTCACTGGGACAGTACTGTTCTTTCGGTGTGTCCCGGCCGTCCCATCGATAAAAAAAAGTTCATTGTCCAGTTTTGTCCATGAATATCTACAAAATAGAAGAGAGTTGATTAAAAGTATGCGAGTCATAAGTTTGTGGATAGACATGACTGACTACTAACGCCACACGGCCTGGACTTTGAGGAGAAGAACAAATAATTATCGTTAAATTTGTTGGCATTATTAGATTTCATAATGTTAGGTACTTTCAATGCTTTACATGTGTTGATTGTTGCTTATGTGGAAATATGACGTCAGCATATTTCTATTTTAAAAGCAAGGATGTCTCTCTGGACCCTCTTTATTGAAGTGTTTTTGTTTTCCACCTATAATTAAATACGACCTATTCTTCTGTGTATCCAGATTTTCTGAGACTGAACTCGATTGTCTAGTTATGTAATAATTTTCCAGTTCTCTGCCCTATATAGCAGTGTTGAGTATACATAACATTTGATGATTCTAAACGGTAATGTATTGTTCATCTGTGCAGCTTCTTACTGAAGACAGTTTTAGCCATTTCTATTCTCCTTAGCTGTACAAATTAGTAAAGCAGGGACTTGTGCTATTTCCCTGCCGAAGGCTACATCGCATTGCTTTGTGGTTGACATCTAGGCGGCGATATCTGTGCCTTTCGACCCAACAATTCAAAAACAGCAAAATCCTAATTAATCACCTTTTAAGACCTGTTTATTTTGAAGTTGTGGGTCTGTTTTATCCCCCGTCAAAATGGGCTGCCAGAATCCAAGAAGAGAAGGGATAATTCCCGCAGAAGCGATTAATTGATTCTTGTTTCTTATGCTTCCTGAACACATGGGGCTGGAGTGTGTCTGGTTCATGGAATGAGTACCATTAAACGATCTTGGAGATAAGCCAGACCTTGGGATATTGACCACATCGCCCGCCGACAGTCCTAGATGTGTTTGGTGGAGGAGTACAAAACTGGGATCAAATCTATAAAATGTCACAGTGGTACAGACATAGGGTCATTTATCTTTGACCTTTACACTGCACTAGACTTTCAGTGGCTAGTGTTGTGGGGTACGTTTACCTTGTTTTCATATTAATCAGTATTCCTCTTCTTCTTCGTCTTCTTCTTTTTCTTTTTCTGCTGCAGCCGCTGCTGCTACTGTTGCTGCTGCTGCTTCTTTTTTTTTTTGTTTCGCCATCTTCCTCTTTCCACTTCTCAGCTATAACGTGGTGTAGATGAAGAGGCATGTATGATCGTTAATTCTGTAATTATTTTCTATTAAATGAGTCCAAGCGAATAAAAAATGTTTTTATCGCATTAGTTTGGGTGGTTCTTTTATTTTATTTCACCCTATCTCGGGGACTGCAAAATTTCTTAGGGATTTCCCGAGAAAATACAATATTATAAGTGGGTGGGGGCTAGAGTGTCAGTGTTAAGTCGGTGTTCATTTCACACCCCAACACCGTTATACTGTTGATCTTTCATGGGAGTTTCTTGCGAAATCTCTGAGCTCCCAAGATGGGGCGAAATAAAAAAAATGAAAGTAAAAAAGCCGTTTTGGTTTTGGAGCATTAAAAAAAAAAATCTTATGACGAACAAAATATCAACTGCATCTGCAATCTTTTATCGTTAGCAGTACACATGAATTGTTGTCTGCTACCTCTAATATGATTAGATACGTTTTCGACTCCTGTCTATTATTGTTAACTACTAATATAAAATCCTTACATTGTTTAGCCTGTCAGCAGTATAACAGATAGCACACACCGTGACATCATTTAAATGACATTTCTGTAGTAACGGTCGAGAAATACCCCTCACTCAGCTCCCGAATGTTAAATATTGTCATATCGCTAAAGCCAGCAATAAACTCCGTAGTTTAAACACTGTCCGTGCACGAAAGTAAATATGGCTTTTTTACATTTCCATGTTTGCTCACGTTATACAACGGCCATGAAAACTGAAGACTAGCATTTTTGTCTCTGAGAGAACACTCGACTTGCTTTTGACGGAATTCTTATGTACTGTTCTACTATACAAGCAAAGGAATGATTTGACGATTTAATTTCCAAATCTGTCTTTTTCTTCCTTCATCATGTATGTTCCAGTGCAAAGACATCGTGTTTTTTGTTTTTACCTCAGGTTTCCTCAGCCTGTGTCCTATCCAACACCGTCTCCTTTTCCTCACTTCTTGATTCACTCCCAAAGCTTTTTTAGTTATTCTATCCCTGCAGGTCTAACAAACGTATTTCTGTTGGTTGCGAACACGGTAGGTAGTTACGTTGGTACTTCGATGTCTCTCACGTCTGCATCTAAAGGACAGGTAAGGCACGGTTTATACTACAGCAGATACATTTAAGGCATCAGATCTTTGTGGGTTTACATCTACAAGGTTTGGGCTTTAGAAACAAGGCTTTCAGCTTTTTGTTACCGCAATGATGGAAGTCTCTCTCTCTCTCTCTCTCTCTCTCTCTCTCTCTCTCTCTCTTGTTGTCTCTCTCTCTCTCTCTTGTTGTCTCTCTCTCTCTCTTGTTGTCTCTCTTCTCTTGTTGTCTCTCTCTCTTGTTGTCATTCTCTCTTGTTGTTTCTCTCTCTCTATCTCTCTATCTCTCTCTCTTGTTGTCTCTCTCTCTTGTTGTCTCTCTCTCTCTCTCTCTCTTGTTGTCTCTCTCTCTGTCTCTCTCTTGTTGTCTCTCTTTCTCTTTTTCTCTCTCTCTCTCTCTCTTGTTCTCTCTCTCTCTCTCTTGTTGTACCCCAGCAGGACATCACCCAAGCGATAAACATCCGGTGACACAAAGTGCCACCATGCGGATGAGGGTCACCCAACAGAGGTCCCAGAAACCTCGTTTAGCCGTTAGGTCATATTTATGGGCCGGCTTTATTCAGGGCACACGGCAAAAGCCAGAGTTGGGCTTCAAATAACGAAAAATTGCATTGCACATCTATCTTCCTTTACCACCACGTGGATGAGGATAACCCTTGGAGAGGTCCCAGAAACCGCGTTCAGCCATTAGACCATATTTATGGCTGGACTACATCGCGGCCCCTGGCAAGAGCCAGAGTAAGGCTTCAAATAACGAAAAATTGCATTCCATTAATGCATACGTATGTAATAATTGCGTAACATATTACTTAAGCCTTTAGGTTTTACTCTGAATACGTCATGTCTGGCGAAGGAAAGATCGTTTTGCTTGCATTCGTTCGATTCTTCGCTTGCTAAGTCTTGCCTCTTGTTTGTAAATTTGGTAAGGTAAAAATAAGGTATTCAAATAAATGTATGCATATTTATACACGAGCACAACTTAAAACCAAAAACCCAGACCTTTGAAGTTTTCTTCCCCTATGAAAGTTATTAGGGGTCTGTGTTCACTCCCTTTCCCAGTGTTTTCTTTGTGTACATGCCCTTGATTAATAGATTGATTGGATACATAGACAAACAGTAACAGGGGCAAATAGGCAGATCTTTGGCAGATGTGAGGATACAGAGGCAGGCAGACAGGCACCTGGGAAGGGTTTTAGACAGGGAGATTGGGGTGCCGCTGTACGAGCAGCCAGAAGCTGCCCTGGTGTAGCGGCTGACTCTCTTCTGGTGATCCGCAGGCTGTGGGTTCAAATCCGCATAGGAAGCTGCCTTTTTTTTTTAAATAATGACTTTAGATCTTAGGTCGATCTAGCCCTAACTGGTTACCAGGTAAAGTCATGGGAAGTAAAGGTGGCCGGCGTGATGTTGACAACATTACCCATCAAGGGTCGATTGTTATATAAAAATAATGAGGCCGGCCCAAAATGCTCGATGCGCCATTGGCCTGTAACGGTACCTTTGCTTGTTTACTTTACTTTTACAGGCAGTTCCCCGGCTCGCTAGAGCAGTTAGTTAAACCTGACTTCGCGGTGACCGGGTGACAAACTCCTTGTGGTCCGTGTTCACTCCCGGGGGTAGGCCGAAAAGCCACATTTCTCCCAGATTTACGGTATTTATCATGGAATCAAGGCCGAAAGGTTGCGCAATCCATAGTACCGAGTCAAAGGGTTTACAACTCATGGTTTCTGGATAATGTAGTGTTATGTGTGTGTGAGAGAGGGAGACAGACAGCGAGAGATTAATGGAGAGGGGTGCGGAGAGACCTAAGAGACTGATAACCAGAAAATGGACACAAACGTGTAGCCGCTTTCCTCCGTGAACACTCACAGATAACATCAGCACCCACTGCAGCAAAGTGCCCTACCATTATCACACAACCACTTGACTTGACAGACACCGGCAGACACTCCACTAATCCCAACCTTCACGGGGATTACCCTCAGAATGGGGTCGGTCTAATCTAGGCTCATGCCTAGAATGGGGGTGACTGGGGGTCAAGGTATAAATAGAATGTATGGCTGATTTGAGGTCGGTGATATAAATAGAAATGTGACCTATACATAACTCTTTTTAATCACATATTTACCCTTCCCTGTTTAGACTTCATGTTGCTTTGTAACCGTCAGAAGGTACTTTGTATGTAATTCACCCTGAACAAATGGAGTCCAGGAGTTACTAGGAAAGTCCTATATTCTAAGGGTATTTTGTAAAGGGTTTACTGTTAGAGTTAATTTATGTCCCTGAGACGGTCGCGGCTGACCAATATGCTAACCCTACCCCTTACATTATTCGACTGTCCTAGTAATTCCGGAATTTCCATTGTTTTGGGGGTTCATTAAAAATAATGTACGATCAAGGCCTAAATACAACCTTACGGTTGAACTAGTGCGGTGTGACCATAAAATTTTGAGCTGAAAACGGGACATTCCAATAATATTTTGAGCTGAAAATGGGATTCCCAAGCACGTGTGCTCAAACACCACATCCCTCCCCCTCCCTCCCCCCCCCCATACTTTACGGTCGCGGCTGACAAAGATCCTAGCCCTAACCCTTACAATATTCAACTTTTCCAGGAACTCCCGAAGTTCCATTGTTTTTGGGATAAATTAAACACAAAGTAGCATCAGGGGCCTTAAAATAACATCCCGGTTGAACTAGTGTGACCATAAAATCTAAAGCTGAAAACGGGACATCCCATTAATATTTTCAGCTGAAAAGGGATTCCTAAGCACGTGTGCTCTAATTCTCCTTAGACCCCTAAAATTATTATATTATTCATTATTATTATTGTTATCACAAGAATTTACAATTATTGAATACGGTCTACGGATAAAACTATAGGTATGTGTGTGTGTGTGTGTTTTTTTTTTCTTGAGCTTACTCCGAGATTTTAGAACAGGACATTTTTTGGATTACCGACAAGAAGACTGGAATACACTAGGGGGGGGGGGGGACGGGACTTTCCCAGTAAAAACGGAACGTACTGTCACCCTGTGTTGAACGGGGTTTCTGGAAGTTGTACCTGGGGCGGTTCTCATCCGAGTAATGACGCACTGCACTTTGCCTCACATGGTCAGTACGCGATCCGCGTGGGGTTCAATTTCAATCACGTTACGAACAGTAATATCAGATGCTATAGATTGGACCAGTGGTCGGCAAACTCTTTAGTCGAAAGACCCAAAAACCATCAGTAGGACGAATTTTTTTTTTTAAGAGCCAAATTTCTTTCCAAGAACCTGTCAAGTGCCATGTTTTTCGGAGTTTGTGGTTAACTGGCCGAGCCGCACTCAAGTCGCTGACGATCGGCATGCTGCTCTCGAAGGGCAATTTGTCCACCACTGGGTTGGACTAAGTCATCTCCTTTTAAGTCAAAGTCGAGTTTCAAGTCCCTGATATCAAGTCCCAAGTAGAGTCTCACGTCACTGACATCAAGTTCCTAATTTGAGTCTCAAGTCACTGACATCAAGTCGAGTCTCAAGTCACTGACATCAAGTTCCTAAGTGGAGTCTCAAGTCACTGACATCAGGTTTCTAAGTCGAGTCTCAAGTCACTGACATCAAGTCCCAGGTCGAGTCTCAAGTCACTGACATTAAGTCCCAAGTCGAGTCTCAAGTCATTAACATCAAGTCCCAAAGATGAATAAGTGCTATTCAGTGGCATAGGTGTCGCAATGCCGGGGTGCCGGGTTCTACACCAGCAGCAAACGCTATGTCTTACGTTGGCTTCGACAGTAGTACCGAGAGCTGACCGCTCAAAAAGCAGCGGCAAACTGCTGAGCGTAGAATTTGCCTAGAAAAACAACAACAGCACGAAAATAGTGGGGTTGGTTCTGCAACGTCCTGTAAAGGATACGCAACTAACCTAAAAATGTGCTGTGATTCGTGCGAGCCTAATACTCTAATCAGAATGTGTGACATCCGGGTCTAGGCACAATTATCATGCCCATCTGTTTTATACGTTAAGTGACAACTCATGCTGATACGACGTTGCTATCTTTCTAACAGCAACTGTCTTATCGAAGTCCACCAGCACCGTCTCATTTACCTTTCTCCACGACTAACTCATTTACTGTCCCTCCTTTCCAACTATTGCTTCGTTGACTACCTCCTTTTCCCCTACATACCATAACCTCCTTTACTGTCCCCCTGTTTTGTTCCTCAACTCATCGCTCAATGCCTAGTCCTCTATTCCTGTCTAAAATATCCCCAGCTACCGCATAATTTACTCTTTCTCACCATCTCAATCACTGTTACCCATCACCTCATTCACTCTTACCCACCACCTCTTCATTCACTCTCCCCATCACCTCATTCAGTCTCTCCCACCATCTCATTCACTCTCCCCCACCACCTCATTCACTCTCCCCCACCACCTCATTCACTCTCCCCCACCACATCATTCAATCTCCCCCGACCTCAGCATTTACTCTTACCCACCACATCATTCACTCTCCCCCACCACCTCATTCACTCTCCCCCACCACCTCATTCACTCTCCCCCACCACCTCATTCACTCTCCCCCACCACCTCATTCACTCTCCCCCGACCTCAGCATTCACTCTTTCCCACCACATCATTCACTCTTACCCACCACCTCTTCATTCACTCTCCCCATCACCTCATTCAGTCTCTCCCACCACCTCATTCACTCTCCCCCACCACCTCATTCACTCTCCCCCACCACCTCATTCACTCTCCCCCATCACCTCATTCACTCTCCCCCGACCTCAGCATTCACTCTTTCCCACCACATCATTCACTCTCCCCCACCACCTCATTCACTCTCCCCCACCACCTCATTCACTCTCCCCCATCACCTCATTCACTCTCCCCCACCACATCATTCACTCTCCCCCACCACATCATTCACTCTCCCCCACCACATAATTCTCTCTCCCCCACCACCTTATTCACTCTCCCCCACCACCTTATTCACTCTCCCCCACCACATCATTCACTCTCCCCCTACCACCTCATTCACTCACCCTTGACCTCAGCATTCACTCTCTCCCACCACCTCATTCACTCTCCCCCACCACCTCATTCACTCTCCCCCACCACATCATTCTCTCTCCCCCACCACCTCATTCACTCACCCTCGACCTCAGCATTCACTCTCTCCCACCACCTTATTTACCCCCCCCCCCCCCCCACACACACACACACGCCTTATTTAGTCTTTGCAAACACTTGTTGTAATCTGAACTATTATCACATTTGTTCCGTTATCGCCCTCATTTACTCTTCTGAGCTACTGTGCCCTTTACTTCGCTTAGCTAACTCCCCAGTTATTGTCTCTAACCACTGTCTTCTTATGTACTGCTCACTGACTCCATCTACCGCCTCATTCAGTGTCCTCACCTCATGTCTCATTTACTCTCCTTGTATGATACCTCACTGACTCCATCTACCGCCTCATTCAGTGTCCTCACCTCATGTCTCATTTACTCTCCTTGTATGATACCTCACTGACTCCATCTACCGCCTCATTCAGTGTCCTCACCTCATGTCTCATTTACTCTCCTTGTATGATACCTCACTGACTCCATCTACCGCCTCATTCAGTGTCCTCACCTCATGTCTCATTTACTCTCCTTGTATGATACCTCATTGACTCCATCTACCGCCTCATTCAGTGTCCTCACCTCATGTCTCATTTACTCTCCTTGTATGATACCTCACTGACTCCATCTACCGCCTCATTCAGTGTCCTCACCTCATGTCTCATTTACTCAATGATACCTCACTGACTCCATCTACCGCCTCATTCAGTGTCCTCACCTCATGTCTCATTTACTCTCCTTGTATGATACCTCATTGACTCCATCTACCGCCTCATTCAGTGTCCTCACCTCATGTCTCATTTACTCTCCTTGTATGATACCTCATTGACTCCATCTACCGCCTCATTCAGTGTCCTCACCTCATTTCTCATTTAATCTCCTTGTATGATACCTCATTGACTTCCTCTACCGCTTCATTAAATGTCCTCAACTGCTGTCTCATTTGCTTTCCCCCAGTACTACCTCATCGACTCCCTCTGCCGCGTCATTTAATGTCCTCACCTACTGTCTCATTTGCTCTTCCCGAGTATTACCTCACTGACTTCTTTTACCTCCTCTTTTAATGTCCTCAACTACTGTCTCATTTGCTCTCCTCCACCACTACCTCATTTATGGCAGCTGGGGATCAAGTGGTCTTTAATCATGTCTCTCTGCTTGTCAGCACTGTCGATCTCCTAGAGAGCTGGATAAGATTAAAGTTACTTTCGGTTACTGGAGTCTGATGTTTGTACGTTTACCATGCTGGGCCCTTAGATAAATAGGTATTTGTTTTCAGCGGTAGCTTTATCAGATGGAAACACTCAGCCCTATCACCTGGAGTGGAAAAGTGGGCCATAAACAACAAATAAACAAATCCCATTCCGACCATGTAAACACGTGCATTAAAAAGGAAAACTTAGTTTTAACGCAAACAAAAACAATCCAATAAATATATTTGAACAAAGACGATACAAACATGATATATTGCACATTTTGTTGCTTGGCACATTTTGCTGAATCTCGTCAGGTGCACACCATATAAACATTGCATACAATGAAGCAGATAAACAAATCATTCTTAATTAAATACAAAACCAACAACATTAAAACATAACGATCCGTTTTACCAGAGCAAACAGTGTGCAGATTCATGACCGCATCTTTTTGTCTGCACAACTCTGGATAGACATGTTTTATTGTGGTCGCTTCAAAGCATTCTGACTAGAAAACGTTGCTGTGAGTTTCTAAAATGCAGATACTTTGCGAAGGAGTTATGTCGTTCGCCTTCCCTTTAAAGGTTGTTGGATCTGTTTTGAAATTCAACATTTGGTTCGCGAGTGCATGCTTTTCGGGGATCCCCAGGGATCACCACTAGAGCTACAGAAGTTGCACTTCGTGCGGCGCTCTTGCATGGGAATATTTCCTTTGCGGAAAGGAACTTTAGTGAGAAAAATTGCATCCCACAACAGAGTGACTATATTATGCCCTTTTTTGGACGAATGTAACCAGGTGAATCTCATCCTACCGTCGAGCTAGAGTTCCGTTACTAAATCAGTTTTATCCAAGCCTAAATAGCTACCTATTTAATCTCCTGACCGCTTTATCAAACCACACACAACAATTTAACACACTGCACAACATAGCACCTTTAGGAACAGACCCACCAGCCCAAAGGCACTGCTTTCGCCAACAAACTCAGTTCCAACATGCACAAAAACATAAAAAACACATCTACAAACAATAGCAGACGCTACAACAGCGAATAATGTGACACGGTGGGTGCTCGGACTAAGACGGGGAAACAATTAGGTTACAGCGGGGTCGATCTTACCTTGACAGCCAAGTCGAGCTTTCCACCGCTCCAAATACACCTGAATTTTATCTTAGATTTTGGAGTTGGTTACTTGGTTTGCTTTTGTGAAAATGTGACGCCTTTAGTAACAATTTTTGTTCAAAGTGCATAGTGTTAATTCGCAAACTGTGACGTTTGCTAAGTTTAAAATGTGCTTTTAGCGAAAAGATTGTTTATAATTCCTAGATTTTGGAAGTGTGTTAAAACTGAATTGTGTGGTTCGCAGAATAAGCTTCACAAATGTGAATTATCAGCTGGCGTATGTAAGACTTAGGCTTGTTGATATTAGCATTTTGATATATGAACCGTTAAGTCCTCTTCTTCTTTTAGTCCATATCGTGTGGAGTTGTTAATTATGTCTGACTTGAGCGTAGTTTTCGTGTCTTGTCTACTGTCAGTTATTTCTGATAGTAATAGTCTTGTTTACCGTGCCATTGTTCAGCCTGCTCTCTCTTGGTATCCCTCTGCCTTTCCTTCCCAACCACACTCCCTTTGACCGACGTACTCCAATTTTGCTCAGGAAACATAAATGTGGATATTTTTTGGTAGTCGTTACATTTCTCTTGGTTAGTTAATTTCTTTCGGGCCCTCTTCCTCACACTTTTGGGAGCTTGTTTGATGATCTCATCATTCGTCTATAAAATCGTTGACAGCTTCATGTTTTCTTCATCGGTTAGGCTAAAATATTAGGCTTGTCTTCATGCACAGTTCTTAACCTTTGAAATTGCAGCTCGTTCATTCTCATTTCATTGCCTAAATTGTTTTTTTTTTTTTTTAATCATTCTTGTATGGATTCCAGTGCCCTATGTGGGAGAAATAAAATAGACCGACTGCCCCGTAACAAGCATGTCATACAAGGCAACTATTAAGGATGCCTGAGAGGCAAAGAACCAATTGTCTATACACAAATAAGCCAGATCTGCAAACGGATGATCACGCAAAACTCAAGTTATCAGCCAGAGAATGCTAAGAAGAAGAAAAAGAAGAAGAAGAAGAAGAAGAAGAAGAAGAAGAAGAAGAAGAAGAAGAAGAAAATCTCTGAGATGCTGCTTTTGCTTGATAAATTATTGTATTATTTCCTTAAAGTATAAAGGTTTTCCTAAAACTAGAACTATGGAGATGAAATCTAAAGTCTAGAGGTGGGTGTTTCAGTGGTGATTTCTCGCCTGTAAGAACGGCTTTTCAATGTAAGACTGCATTCCTTTCAATCATTTTCAGCGTGTGGGCACGCTGGGCAGTTGTACGAGAGTCCCACCGTTTCAGAGAATGAGGCCTTCCTACTGATAACCCTAAAGACAACAGTGTATGTTCTGTAGCAAAACTCGATTGCGGAGAAGGCACGCTTGTTTGAAAAATCTATTCTATGCAAGATTTACACGCTAAGTATAGACCGAGCGCAGGCTTCACACACTAACATGTGTCGTCTGCCAGATTTCAAAATTTGATGATCAGTGCAAATCGAGATGTTAAATGAACTGTGCCTAAATAATTAAAAAGTTATTTTATTGTCATAAGAAATATACGTTCCGATATTTCGCTACTGGATTATGTGAAATACCAACGTAACGTTGGCACACCTGAGACAACTATTCTTGTTCCCGACTGTTGTCGATAGGTGTTGTGAATGGGCCTCCTGGTCGGTTAAAGTGATTTCCTAGTGTCGCCCCGCGTGTGTCACAGAGGCGCACGATGTGTAGTCTTCGTGCAGGAGCCTATAGAGCCTTTTACACACATGTGTTTAAAAGCGGTAAGTTGTTCTACAGAGCCTATGTTGTGGCACTGGTGATTGTTATGTGTGTGTGGGGGGGGGGGGAGGGGGGAGGATCATGTCTGATACAAGAGTGTGATGTGTGCTAACGAAGGTGTGGTGTGTTAGAATATGCATGATACGGTGGTTATATTATGTGTGTCGTAGGTGTCTTGGAGTATGTTCTTCTACTGTTCCACTTCTTCATTTAACGTTCACCACTTTCAGCTACGTCAGAAAACACTGCTGCTCTCTTTCCTGTCGGTTATATTTGTGGTGACGTTTCTGATCATCATCTCATCTGGTTTTGAATAAGCTTTTGTGGAGTATGTGTGGTATGTGGGTGTTATATATAGTTGGAAGCGTAGTGTGTGTTGTGAGGCTGTTATGTGACGTGTAGGTGTGTTGAAATATGTTTGATAGCAGGGTGTTATGTTTAGCTGGGATTGTGTTTGAATGTGTGTGGTATGAGGGTGTTATCGAGAGAACACATGCTGGACCTTTTGACATCGTGACAGGGGAGATCATCTGTGTCAGAGTTGATTGAAAGTACCCGAGACAGAAGGTTGTGGATAGTCATGACTACCAACGCCACACGGCATGAACTTTAAGACTAAGAAGAGGGTGTTATGTTTTGCTTGGAGTGTTTAAATGTGTGTGGTATGATGGTGTTATCTGTTGCATTGACGCTGGCTCATAGACATCGTAGTTTTTTAACTAAAAAAAAAAAAAAAACAGCTGAATAACTTGAGGAGCGGCTGACTGAACTGTTAGAATGCTAGGCGGGAGACCCAGCTTCGAATCCTCAGTAAGGCTGGAGATTTTTTGGTGTGTGTCAGGGACAAAATGAAATTCTCACCTGCACATTCGTGGCGACAGCACAAGCCAAGCGGCTGTAAATCCTCAGGCTCAAAGACTCCCAGCCTATACCGTAAAAGTGGTAAAATATAGGTAGTAATTGGCAGTTTGGCTGAATAACTTTGTTCCCCGTGTGGGCTCCGAGGCCCTTTGTGCGGACAACAAGAATAGACCCACTGCCTCCCCAACAAGCATGTTGTAGCAGTCGACTAACTGGGTGCTTCCTTCGAAGTCGAGGTGCATCTGCCTCAGCGGTAAGGAACAGGCTAGTACACATAAATAAGCCAGTACAACGAATGTACACGCAAACCTCAGGCCCTGGCTCCAAGCCTATGTCCAAATGGACGAACAGCCAGGACTTTCCACTGGAGCTTACAGTCAGTGAACTAAGAAGACGAAGAGCTTCGCTTCTGCATTTTGTCCAGGATGTTTCAGAAATGTGGCATTGTCTGGTAAAGAGAGGGTAATAATGGAAGGAATGTTTCCTTGAATTTCTTCTTCCTTGTGTGAACGCTGTCTGATTTACACAGACGAGTTGAGGTTATGGATGTGTCCTGAGTGCTGTGAAGATTATCTAACTCATAACTCAGACCAGTTCTTGTGATCGCTGTCTGATTTACACTGACAGACGAGTTCTTGTGATAGCTGTCTGATTTACACTGACAGACAAATTCTTGTGAACGCTGTCTGATTCACACCGACAGATAAGTTCTTGTGAACGCTGTCTGATTCACACCGACAGATAAGTTCTTGTGAACGCTGTCTGAATCACACTGCCAGACGATTTCTTGTGAACGCTGGCTGAATCACACTGCCAGACGAGTTCTTGTGAACGCTGTCTGAATTACACTGACAGACAAGTTCTTGTGAACGCTGTCTGAATCACACTGCCATACGAGTTCTTGTGATCGCTGTCTGATTCACACCGACAGATGAGTTCTTGTAAACGCTGTCTGAATCACACTGACAGACGAGTTCTTGTGAACGCTGTCTGAACCACACTGCCAGACGAGTTCTTGGGAACGCTGTCTGAATCACACTGCCAGAAGAGCTCTTGTGAACGTTGTCTGATTCACACTGCCAGACGAGTTCTTGTGAACGCTGTCTGATTTACACAGACGAGTTGAGGTTATGCATGTGTCCTGAGTGCTGTGAAGATGATCTAACTCATAACTCAGACCAGTTCTTGTGAACGCTGCCTGAATCACACTGCCAGACAAGTTCTTGTGAACGCTGCCTGAATCACACTGCCAGACAAGTTCTTGTAAACGCTGTCTGATTCACACTGCCAGACGAGTTCTTGTGAACGCTGTCTGATTCACACTGCCAGACGAGTTCTTGTGAACGCTGTCTGAATCACACTGCCAGACAAGTTCTTGTGATCGCTGTCTGATTTACACCGACAGTCGAGTTCTTGTGATCGTTGTCTGATTTACACCGACAGACGACTTCTTGTGAACACTGTCTGAATCACACTTCCAGACGAGTTCTTGTGATCGCTGTCTGATTCACACCGACAGAGGAGTTCTTGTGATAGCTGTCTGATTTACACCGACAGTCGAGTTCTTGTGATCGCTGTCTGATTTACACCGACAGTCGAGTTTTTGTGATAGCTGTCTGATTTACACTGACAGACGAGTTCTTTTGATCGCTGTCTGATTTACACCGACAGACGAGTTCGTGTGATAGTTGTCTGATTTACACCGACAGTCGAGTTCTTGTGATAGCTGTCCGATTTACACCGACAGTCGAGTTCTTGTGATAGCTGTCTGATTTACACCGACAGTCGAGTTCTTGTGATAGCTGTCTGATTTACACCGACAGTCGAGTTCTTGTGATAGCTGTCTGATTTACACCGACAGTCGAGTTCTTGTGATAGCTGTCTGATTTACACCGACAGTCGAGTTCTTAGGATCGCTGTCTGTAGTATGTACAGACAGCCCACTCGGACACAGCGGTAAACTACTTACACGAAATTCTCGTTAAGTTTGGAATGGCCTGTCCAGAGGCATATAATGATACCTGTCCGTGACTGTGACGGTCAAGTAAGAGTGGTGGTCATCAATGGCCAGATTATATTCACTCCTCAGTGTAAGTTATTGCTTTGTCTTCTTGGTTACATTCAGTCCCTTTCTTGGCAAGTTTATCCGCGGCTTCGTTTCCTGGTATACCATAGTGGGGTGGGGGGGGGGGGGGGGGGGGTGGGGGGGGGGGAAGGGGCATCGACTGCAGTCAAGTTTTTGGGCAGCCACCTAGCTAAGTTCAAATTTCAGTTAAAGGAGTTTACTGCTTTTGAGGGCTTGGAACACCGAAAGTGCATTTGTGAAGATGGCCACATGGTGGCAGTCAGAGGCAGTGATATATATATATATATATATATATATATATATATATATATATATATATATATATATATATATATATATATATATATATATATATATATATGTGTGTGTGTGTGTGTGTGTGTAGAAAGAGAGAGAAAGAGAGACAGAGAGAGGAGACACACACAGAAGAATATATATATATATATATATATATATATATATATATATATATATATATATATATATAGAGAGAGAGAGAGAGAGAGAGAGAGAGAGTGAGATAGAGAATTTGGGGCGCAGGCCTGTCTTAGATTCAGCCCTTTCAACCTCGCGTCTTTGACACTCCTGCTGTAATTTTGTTTTAATGCTATGATCCTATACCAGAATTTATACAGTGGGTATGAGATAAAACACAAAGGCATGAATGGTATATGTATTAAATGGAAGAAGAGAGAGAAAGAGAGAGAGAGAGAGAGAGAGAGGGAGAGAGAGAGAGAGAGAGAGAGAGAGAGAGAGAGAGAGAGAGAGAGAGAGAGAGAGAATTGTGTATAGACAGCAAATGATGTTATACCTATCCAATGATGCCTTGGCAAAGGTTCCCCAGCCCGGACAGTACAACGTTGGCATCTGTACAATGCCCCACCCCAACTGTTGCTTTCCAAATCACTGCAGTTTGCGAACTTGTAAATTACCTTAATTATATATTGTCTTTTCCTGGATAATTGTCTGTCTGGGTCCATGTTTGACACTGTCTTTGTATTGTTAGTTTGGATATGCATTTTTTGCTCCGTGAGGTCTGGGCATTTTAACATAGGGATTAGTTGGCACATCTCATTGTTTGCTTTCAATCCTTCAGCTCCAGTCAGTAATCATTTAAACTTTTTACTACATAGACTATACGGCTCTGCAATAAGTCAGCATTATCATCATCATCAACATCGTCATCATCATCATCATTAACATCATCAGAATCAACATCATCATCAACATCATCATTTTCAACATCATCAACATCAACATCATCATCAACATCATTTTCAACATCATCAACATCAACATCATCATCAACATCATCATTTTCAACATCATCATCATCAACATCAACATCATCATCATCAAAAACATCATCATCAACATCATAATCATCATCATCATCGACATCATCATCAGCATCATCAACATCGTCATCATCATCCACTTTCGTCGTTAAGTGACGTGTGGAAGAATGTTTAGCCAACTACAGCGTGATGACCAGCAATGGTTATTGTCATTCTGTGTTGATGGAGAGGCTCTGTAATGTCATCCGGTCAATCTGTAATGTCATCAGTCAATCTGTAATGTCATCAGTCAATCTGTAATGTCATCAGTCAAACTGTAGTGTCATCAGTCAATCTGTAGTGTCATCAGTCAATCTGTAGTGTCATCAGTCAATCTGTAATGTCATCAGTCAATCTGTAATGTCATCAGTCAATCTGTAGCGTCATCAGTCAATCTGTGATGTCATCAGTCAATCTGTAATGTAATCAGTGAATCTGTAATATCATTAGTCAATCTGTAATGTCATCAGTGAATCTGTAATGTCATCAGTGAATCTGTAATGTCATCAGTCAATCTGTAACGTCATCAGTCAATCTGCAATGTCATCAGTTAATCTTTACTGTCATCAGTCAATCTGTAGTGTCATCAGTCAATCTGTAATGTCATCAGTCAATCTGTAATGTCATCAGTCAATCTGTAATGTCATCAGTCAGTCTGTAATGTCATCAGTCAATCGGTAATGTCATCAGTCAATCGGTAATGTCATCAATCAATCTGTAATTTCATCAGTCAATCTGTAATGTCATCAGTCAATCGGTAATGTCATCAGTCAATCGGTAATGTCATCAGTCAATCTGTAGTGTCATCAGTCAATCTGTAATGTCATTAGTCAATCTGTAATGTCATCAGTCAATCTGTAATGTCATCAGTCAATCTGAAATGTCATCAGTCAATCTGTAATGTCATCAGTCAATATTCTCCTAGGGCGACCTCTCGCTTTCATATTAGGCATGTTCGTATGTGGCCCGTGTATTGCTAATTATTCTAGGCCTCTACTGGTAGTTATTCTAGGCCTCTACTGGTAGTTATTCTAGGCCTCTACTGGTAGTTATTCTAGGCCTCTACTGGTAGTTATTCTAGGCCTCTACTGGTAGTTATTCTAGGTCTCTTCTGGTAGTTATTCTAGGCCTCTACTTGTAGTTATTCTAGGCCTCTACTGGTAGTTATTCTAGGCCTCTACTGGTAGTTATTCTAAGCCTCTACTGGTAGTTATTCTAGGTCTCTACTGGTAGTTATTCTAGGCCTCTACTGGTAGTTATTCTAGGCCTCTACTGGTAGTTATTCTAGGCCTCTACTGGTAGTTATTCTAGGCCTCTACCCTTAGTTATTCTAGGCCTCTACTGGTAGTTATTCTAGGTCTCTACTGGTAGTTATTCTAGGCCTCTACTGGTAGTTATTCTAGGCCTCTACTGGTAGTTATTCTAGGTCTCTACTGGTAGTTATTCTAGGCCTCTACTGGTAGTTATTCTAGGTCTCTACTGGTAGTTATTCTAGGCCTCTACTGGTAGTTATTCTGGGTTGCATTCTAGCGAGATGACCAAACCATTTGATTCTCTGTTTCTTAGCCTTCAGTAAAGTAACTAAAGGAGTTTGTTTCACAGATTCAATCATATTGGACATATAGTGCTAGCCTACATTTTATAGACCTATAGGCACTCGGTGGGTGATGTTGTCACCATCACACCTACTGCCTCTACTTGCCATGGCTTTACCTGGTAGCCATTTAACCATTTCTGTACCAAACAGCTCACCATACGTTTCTGGATTATTCCAAAGATAAAATGATGTATTTGTTATCTTCTCTCCGTGTGGGTTTTAGGGCCTTATTTTCGTTTGGAAACATGGTCGGGGGGGTGGGGGGGGTGGATAAGAATAGCTCTACCTTTCCTAAAATGTATGTAATAAAAGGTGACCACTTGCTGGTTTTGCTGAAGTCAGATCTGTTGGATCGAAATGGGCAGATGCAAACCTAAATCAACGTGCCAATCGTCTTTTTAAGGGCGAATACAGAAGAAGGGGGAGAAGAAGAAGAAGAAGAAGAAGAAGAAGAAGAAGAAGAAGAAGAAGAAGAAGAAGAAGAAGAAGAAGAAGAAGAAGAAGAAGAAGAAAAAGAAGCAGAAAAAGAAGAAGAAGAAGAAGAAGAAGCAGAAAAAGAAGAAGAAGAAGAAGAAGAAGAAGACGCAATGCAAGTGAAAGGAATTAGAGAGTGTTTAAGTTTAACAAGATGGGGAGGACATGAGGAGTACTGCATGCGATAGCGAAGGATAGACCGACTTGGCGTGAGAAGGTTGAAGGCCTGTGCTCCACTGATGGTTAGAAAGGCGTAAGAATAGAAGAGCAATGCAAAACGTTTGCCATATTTGTGAAACAAACAAAAACGCCTGTGTCGCATACTTTTAAAATGGAGCAGTCTATTGCGACATCTGCTGCCAACTTAGAACTGAGAAAATCTTATAAAGGTAAAGGTGAAAGGATCGAATTAATTGCATGGGGTTTTATCCAATAGTGTTCAGTCTCTCTCTCTCTCTCTCTCTCTCTCTCTCTCTCTCTCTTTCTCTCTATCTCTCTCTGCAGAACAGCTAGCTGCCTGCCAAATCCTCACACAGAGCACGACCTATGTAGCTCAGGCGACGATCCCCAGAGATCTTCGTAAAAATTGCACCCGTGAACTGAATGGCGCGCCGCCGTGAAACGAACTCACAACTTTCAGAGCGCTTGGCAATTAGGTTGACCAGTCGGGGGGTTGTACCCCCCCCCCCCGGCCCCCGAAAAGCTTACAAACGTGACTGTGGCGTTGATTCTGACAGAAAGATTGTAGTAACATCCATTACTTTTTTTCTGTTTGGCTTTTATTACTGAACATCCATTACTTTTTTTCTGTTTGGCTTTTATAACTGAACATCCATTACTTTTTTTCTGTTTGGCTTTTATTACTGAACATCCATTACTTTTTTTCTGTTTGGCTTTTATTACTGAACATCCATTACTTTTTTCTGTTTGGCTTTTATTACTGAACATCCATTACTTTTTTTCTGTTTGGCTTTTATTAGTGTCATAGCTGAGAAAGTGTCTTAGTAGAGGTGAGAATTCGAAAAGACGACAAATGATTTAAAAGCTCCATAACTCATTGATGGACATTTTTTCCTAGTGATATCCAGAGCTCAAACAAGGATTGCATTTTTGTCTGTGAAAGGAGTGATATAGGAAGACAACTTTGTGAGATTTTGTTTTTTCCTTTAGAAACATTTGGTGGCCTAGCTAACTGACTGACTGACTGACTGACTGACTAACTGACTTTCTACCCCACCAGGACATCACACAAGCGATAAACACCCGATGACACAAAGTGCCATTATGTGGATGAGAATCACCGTGGAGAGGTCCCAGAAACCGGGTTCAGACAATTGGCCATATTTATGGCCTGCCTATATTGCGGCCCCCGGCAAAAGCCAGAGTGGGGCTTCAAATAACAAAAAATTATATCGTAAAAAGGACGTAAGGATATGTATTTGGTGGCCCAGCTGGACTCTACACGTTGAAGAACATTGCTCTAAGCCACGGGTTGCAGAAGGTGGGGGAGGGGGGAGAGATAGCAACAGCTGTTTTTACAACTTTATCTCCTGTGTTTTTGTAAGACAAGTTGAGTCCTCTAGGATTTAAGGAGGCAGGAGGAGGGGAGTGGTGGGGTTAGGGTTAGCGCTGAGGATTATGGGTTAGCCAGTCACCATGGACTGTGTAGTTTGAGATTTGCAATTCCCTGGACAACAAAATTTGTGACTTTCCTTTAAATAACGGTCCCAAATGATCTACGCAGGAAGTAAACCCAAACAGAGCCTCACTCATATCTAAAATTCGCATTTATTTTGCGGCTATTCAACCATGTCAAAAGTAGGGTTAATTGCGCACGACATTTTCGCGAAACGCAACGGATTTTTTTACGGCGATTACACGGCGGAAAAACTAGGATTAACTACCGACGAAAATAATTAGCGACACGCGAGAATACTGCCGATAGCGCTATTCTACAACTGGGCCCGAGTTATATGTAAGGTGCGGACCACTTTTCGCCGACTATAGTGCCACCTCCGAGGTACGTAGCGGCGCGGGAGGGGCTAAACTAGATGGCTAGTACTCACGAGCAGCAGCTCCTGCAGCTTCCTCCAATGTATTTGCTCGTGAGTTCTAGCCATCTACTTTAGTCCCTTCCGCGCCGCTCGTATTGGCGCGTGGGATACCCTCGGAGGTGGCACTGTAGTCGCCGAAAAAAAAAGAAGTTCACAATTTACACGTTCCTCATACTTTTCGTTCCTTATATTTCCCGAGTTACACCTTTTAAATGTTTGTAGGGCAGGACGTAATGAGGCTCTGTTAGTGTTAACTTTCTGCGTAGATCATTTGGGACCGTTATTTAAAGGAGAGCCAAAATTGTTATTGCTTTACCGAGGGTTCGGATCAAGATCACTAGCATGTGAGTCCGGACGTGTAACCGCGCGGCCAGCCACTTCTCTGCGATGTTAGAAAAAAAACTTAGAGCAGTTTGTAAACTAAATCATCTTCACCTCCTCGTCCTCTCTTTCCATTCGCCTCTCCCACTCCTTCCTTCGCTCCTTCATCTTCTTCATATACCTCTTCTTATTTTCCCCGTATTTTCTGCTGCATTGCGGTTTACAGCTAAGCTACGATAACTGCGCATTTCGACCCAACGCTTACGAATGCATAACACCAGTGATTAATTACTTTTTTCTATACCTATTTTTTCCCCACGCCAGTTTGACATCTAAACCCACAGGGTAGTATATATTTAATTTCGTATATCTGCGACTCCTGCAGATACATCTGTGATCAGAAAATCTTTATCTCAGTCCCGTCTCGGCTGTATATATGTGTTTAGGGGTGTGTCGATATGTGTACATAAGCGCGCGTGTGCGTGTATGCGCACGTAAGCGTGTGTGTACAGGTGGTAGCGTCAAGCTGACACACTTACCACCATGCCGGCTTCGTGTGGGTATATCCAGCAGGATTAGCACAGGATTATCGTTGCCGAGCTGCTCCTATTGTGTCTTAACTGTACGTACTGGTGGTATAGTCTGCTCGTGTGTGTGTTCCCGTGTGTTTCACACCATTCAGAGGCTCTCACAGGAGCGCCAGCACCTGCGGTCTTAGGCACCTTGACGCCCCATCTCTTCCCACCAAACGTTTATTTTTTTTTTGTTAGAGGGACTTCACTCCCCCTTCGCCTAAATTTGCAAATGGGCAGTGATGGCCCTTGTCCCAAACGTGTATATACGTTCTTTTTTTTTTTAAATATGTGTCTGCACATATAATATTTCCGATATCTAATTAGGTTTACTTTCTGTTTAGCACGTTCCAACCAACACCACTACTATTACTACTACTACCATTACAACAATTACTACTACTACCTACTACTACTAATACTACTACTACCACCACCACCACCACCACCACCACCACCACCACTACTACTACTACTACTACTACTACTACTACTACTACTACTACTACTACTACTACTACTACTACTACTACTACTACTACTACTACTACTACTACTACTACTATTACTCATATTCCTTCTACTCCTACTACTGCTACTGCTGCTGCCGCCGCCGCCGAAACTGCCACTACTAGTACTACTACTACTATTACTACTACTGCTGCTACTGCAATCCTTGTTTGAGCTCTGGATATCACTAGGAAAAAATGTCCATCAATGAGTTATGGAGCTTTTAAATCATTTGTCGTCTTTTCGAATTCTCACCTCTACTAAGACACTTTCTCAGCTATGACACTAATAAAAGCCAAACAGAAAAAAGTAATGGATGTTCAGTAATAAAAGCCAAACAGAAAAAAAGTAATGGATGTTACTACAATCTTTCTGTCAGAATCAACGCCACAGTCACGTTTGTAAGCTTTTCGGGGGGCGGGGGGGGGGAGGGGGGGGGGGTCCACGGCGAACTGGTCAACCTAATAACTACCAGTAGAGGCCTAGAATAACTACCAGTAGAGACCTAGAATAACTACCAGTAGAGGCCTAGAATAACTAAGGGTAGAGGCCTAGAATAACTACCAGTAGAGGCCTAGAATAACTAAGGGTAGAGGCCTAGAATAACTACCAGTAGAGGCCTAGAATAACTAAGGGTAGAGGCCTAGAATAACTACCAGTAGAGGCCTAGAATAACTACCAGTAGAGGCCTATAATAACTACCAGTAGAGGCCTAGAATAACTACCAGTAGAGTTGTCTGATCTATCGCACCGACTAATGCAGTATTTCAATATTCTTATGCTTTCAGGTAATACTGAGGTTGATCATGACTCTGGACAATCTGAGGACAGACCCCGCAGGAGACATGTAAGTCTTCACCTGACCTCCCCCCCCCCCCCCCACCCCACACCCCCACTCCACCCGACTCTCATCCTCACCTGTCTCGATGGCAGACTGTTTCCGTCTTTGCCACTGTCTTTCAGTCTCCATCTCGCTGTTTTGTACCTGCCACTCTGTTATCTCTGTCTCACCATGTCTGTCTCTGTCATTATCATATCTTTTAGTGTCTCTTTTACTCTGTCGCTTTCTCTCAGTCTTTGTTATCTATCACCCTCTAACAGTCACCCAGTGTCTTTCTACCTCGCACTCTCTCTCTCTCTCTCTGTCTGTCTGTCTCTCTATCTCTCATCTTCCTATCTCTGTCTCTCTCTTTCTCTCGAGTTGTTACTACAATCTTCTTCTTCTTTTTCACGTTCACCGGCTATAAGCTCCGGCGGACCGGTTGTTCGTCCACTTCTGGACTTGAGTCTTGTCCCAGAACATACGCGCTGCATGTACATACATTTTACTGACCTGACATTTTTGTATGCAGTCTATTGGTTCTGAGCCTCTCACGCAGATGCACTTCGACTTCAAAGGAAGCTCCCACTTAGTCGACAAAGGACATGCTTGTTGGGGAGCAAGTGGGTCTGTTATTATCTCCCCCCCCCCTCCCCACACTGGGAGCTCAGAACCCACATGGGGAGACATCACAACAATAAAACACCTGCAATAAAACACACACGAGCAGCAGCTTCCGCATCTCCTGCAGCTTTGCTCGTGAGTCCCAGCCATCTAGTTTAGCCTCAGTCCACGCAACGTGAGCGGCGTTTGGGATACTCTCGGCGGTGGCGGTAGTCGCCGGAAGTTCACAATTTACACGTGACTGAGGCCCTGTTTTTGGCCGCCATAATATGTGCCCGTTATTCGGAGGATAGCCGTAATTATTCTTTACAAACCTTATCTAAACTTCAGTTAGTCAACACTATTAAGTAGTCTGGAAAATGTCAGTGTTCAAGATCAGGTACTTACCTTAGCTTACTTCACTTTGCTTTACTGTACTGTACTTTGCATTGCTTTTCTTTACTTTACCTTCCCTTACTTTACCTTACTTTGCTTTATTTTATTGTACTTTACCTTTCTCTGCTTTACTGAACTTTACCTTACTTTGCTTTGCTTTACTTTTACTCTACTTTACCTTACCTATCTTTTTTAAAACTGTATTTTACTTTAATTCGCTTTACTGTACTTTACCTCACCTTATTTTACTTTGCTTTACTGTACTTTGCCTTACCTTACTTTACTTCACTGTACTCTACCTTTCCTTACTTTACTTCACTTTACTGTACTTTATTTCACCTTACTTTACATTACTTTACTTTACTTCTACTTTACTATTATGTTCTCAGTTCATGTGTTAGTTAATGGCATGGTGTGAGTTTTCACCTGCATGTGCCAACACTCTGACTCCCCCCTTGTTCCAGTTGTCACTAACATCTAACAAGTCCTTTTGCATGTACTTGTGTCTTTCCTAGGAAGGCTCCTTTGTGTCTCAGCATGCTTCCTTTTGGGAGAACACTGTACCGAACCTCCAGAACGCCACCCCTGCCAAGCAGCGGGCAAACATCCCTGCTCGCTACACAGGAGACAAGGAGAAGGTAAACTTGAGCCTCCTGGTGCCACACCTTAAATTAATGAATTCGGTTAAACGAAAAAGCATTTTTTATCCATTGTAAACTCACCATGCATGATACCAATGGGGCTACTTTAGATTCTCCTAGTGAATGCATGCTGTCTCAGGGGCCTACGTTTATGGGCGGGCAGACATACTGACAGATAGGTAGACAGGCATACACAGACAGACCAAAGAACGAACTTTATTTTCAAATAATCACAAAGATAAGTAGATACATAAACATAGACAGACCGACAGACTGATAGATGATTAGACGGATAGACAAAGTAGGCAGATATATAGACAGGTTGATAGAAGGACAGGTAGAGAGGCAAATATAAATAGCTGAGTGGACAGGCAGACTAACAGACTCCCGCATCGTAGAATTTTATTGCTACCAGTTACCGGAAAGATAACTTACCATGAAGACAAGTCCTTATTGTATCCCCTGGAAGGTGAAAGCATGTGTGTCCCTTTTGTTTGAGCGTTTACCTACCTCTCTCGTTTGCATTGATATTAGTGCCAACTCTCCCCCCTCCTCTAATCCTGGCTAGCGGCTTCCGAACCAGGGGGTATGCGGGAGGAGGGGGGACGGGACACACTTTTAGTGAATACTTAACCCCTTTCCCTCTATAAAATTTGCCAGAAGGGACCTGTTCACGTTTCCTTGCCCATCTACACACTTTCTCTGTCTCATCTAGGTCACTGGGGTGTCCATTGTACTCCTTTCTTTCGAAAAGAGTCTCTCTTTTACCTAGGCTGAGGCTGTGGGTAGCGGGGTTTGGGTTAGGGCAGGTCTAGATGTTCTGGGGTCGTTGCACGCTGTGTCTTTGTGTAGTATAGAACAGGCGACATTGCCTTTGATGAAATTAAAGGCAAGGCAACATGGCACCCCTCCAACATAGACGAGTCTGAAAAAGTATGATAGGTCAGAAAGTGTGTAAATGGGCCTGAAAACGTGAACAGGACCGACAGAAGGCTAGGTTTAGTGTATAGAAGTTCTTTCCATAATTACGTGTTTATACATTTCTCTGCCCACCCCAGAAAATTACCAGTAAACTAAGACCCCCACCCCTTTTCCCCCTTTTTGTGTCCGATAATTTCTTTGTGGCGATGCCCCTGTCCAGTTGACACGAGGGTGTAACCAATAAGTACTCCATTCTACTTCCAACTTAAGCCTGAGTCCGAAGTAGCTCAGTGCAGTGCAGGGGATCCGTAGCACCGGCAAGGATCCTGAAATATTTTCGGTAGATTTTCAACTCCAAATGTTGCCCGAGCAGAGACTACATTTTTTAAATTCCATTTCCAACTGCAAAGAGATATGTTTACGTGCGCAACAACACACACGGGCGTCCGATCTCACTATCCAGAAACCAGGGGAAATTACTAGAAGTCAATGTGAAAAAAATCCCAGCCTTCACTGGGACCTCTAGGACTCAAGGCGGACACCATACCTCGAGACCACATAGCCCCAGAAGTCATAGACAGAGTTGCTTTAGAGGCTAAACAGCATTTAAAAAACCTATGGCACAGCAACTGCAAGAGAGTTCAAGTCAAGATTTTGAGGTCATGCATGTTTCCCTTGGCAACTGATGGATGTGACTCATGGACTCTTAGATGGTCTTTAAAGAAATTTATTGGATCTTTTGAACTGAAATGTTAAGACAATTTTTTTTAAGAACACTATGAACGAAGAAGAAGAAACACATATCCTACATGATCTCATCATGAAGGAGAATTGGCTCATTAGGAGCATCCTGTCCTGAAAGCATACGTGTTTTGACGTGTTAAGTGTTATAGTGGCCTGGAGAGAATGGCGATGGAGGGTGGAGTTTAAGAAAAATAAGGCCGAAGCTGCTCTTTGTGAAGGTTGATAACAGTGAAGATGCACTGGCTTTTAAAGTATGTCAGGCTGGATAATAGGTTAGAGAAAGAGAGACTTCCATCAGACATGCTATCAAGAGTGCTATATTCTATACAGGACGGGCATCATAGCACTCGGGGCATTCCCATGTGTGCTCCCTCCTCATCTTCAGCAGCTAGCGCATAGTTCCAATACTGATGGTACCAGTCACAATCTGATTATATGTCCGTCTTGCCTTTCTCGTGAGTTTAGTGGGCTGGCCAGACCCTCTATTTACACCCAGGTGCCTCATTCTCTCCAGGCCAAAATAATCTTGTTTCTCTACTGATTTTGTTGCTAGTTCCCAAAGGGTCTTGACCACTTCTGCCTTGTCGTCTATCAATTCACCACCCAGTGGTGCAGATCAAACCAATCTGTCTGCCTGTTCATTACCCACTACGCCAGCATTGTCTGGAGAAAACCACCTGCTGATTTTTTATGTATTAGTTCTGGCTAGTAAATGTTACATTTAGCATTAGTTCTGGCTAGTAAATGTTACATTTAGCATTAGTTCTGGCTAGTAAATGTTACATTTAGCATTAGTTCTGGCTAGTAAATGTTACATTTAGCATTAGTTCTAACTAGTAAATATTACATCTAGCATTAGTTCTGGCTAGTAAATGTTACATTTAGCATTAGTTCTGGCTAGTAAATGTTACATTTAGCATTAGTTCTGGCTAGTAAATGTTACATTTTGCATATATCCTTGCTGGCGCATCTACATCATTCCAGATGATAGTGTTATACTGTGTTAAAGGGAGGCACAGGAATCCCAGCACATGATGATGCTGACCATGACTAGCAAGAGCAGACTGTGTTAAGAAAGATCTTTCACACTGATAGCATACTAGCATGGGATTTCAGTACCATTCTTGCTTTGGCTTGTATGTAACCTGCTTGTTCTCAGACACTCACCTCTTTACCTATCTACAATCATTTTCTCTTTTATTCCTTTCTGATTTTCTCCATCCCTGTAATACACTTCCATGATATTCAAAAATATACCCAAAATATTAAATTGTTTGTTTCATGTGTCTACATGTGATGATATGTGTAGACTTTTTTATGTAATGTGTTGTTTTATCTTGGTATTTGTGCCTGCCACCCCATTTTATTTAGGTTCAAATTTGCATCTAGGCTAACTTCAACATTTCTTCTTCTACCTCTTGGAGTTCACCGACTGTAAACTCCAGGAAAACATTCTGGTTGTTCATCCATTTCTTGATTTTAATCTTGCTGCAGAACCTCAGTTTTGTGTGCACATTTATTTTTCAGATCTGGCTATTTGTATGCAGACTGTTAGTTCCTGACTTGTCAGGCAGATGCACTCCATCTTGGAACGATACATCCCTGATCAGTAACTCTTACAACATGCTTGTTAGCGGCAGTAGGTCTGTTCTAGATTTTGCTAAATATAACACACAAATTGACTAGAACACTCACTGGAAGGAATGGAAAAGACGCAGCCGAACACAAGAGCGCTTCGACCAAAGTCTTTTTCAACAGAATACAGCAGCAAAAGTGTCAGTGGAGGAAGCAAAGAGTGAAGCCACAAATCTAGTTATCTTCCAAGCATAACAAAGTTGCCAGCAGTGATAAATCAAACTTAGTTTTCCAGCACAAATTCAATAATCTTTATCAACAAAATACTAAAAACAACTCAAATTCAAAAGAAAGGATGCAGACAAACACAACCAAATGTTTAGACCAGTCTTTATCAATGGAATACTAAATGCAGCACAAAAAACTGCAGTCACCCCCTGTTTACGTCATCTATTCTAGATTTTGTCAGAGTAGTCCCAGAACCAACACAGGGAACTTTAAAAATTATCTTGACCTCCAGAGTGACGTAGTCTAGAATCATCATCATCATCACCCAGTTGACCAATGATTGTTTTTTTCTTCATCAGCTTACTGCCACCAGACAAAAGTTCATGCAGAGTGCAGCTGCAGCCACAGACACCTCATCCACACCAGGTCCAAAGTTGAAGAATGAGGCAAGTGATGAGGCAGCGCCGATAAAAATAGCTAGAGGTTTCACAGACTTTAACCAGCTTCTTCAGAAATTCTCTGGTTCAGAATCAAACTCTGAAAAGTCTGATGCAGACATAGGCTCTTCTGCAGTGAGTGGAATTCCCAAAAGAAGAAGTCTTGTCAGACGCCAGGAGGCCAAAGAGATTATCACCTCCAGTGAAGATTCAGATACAAGAAGAACGCCAGACAGGACTCAGAGCCTAAAGCTGCCATCGCGGCGTGAGGACCTAAAGCCAGTAGGACATTCGGAAAATAACAGCATTCTTTCAACAACTTTACCAGAAGCATCTCTTGTAGAAAAAAGCCCCAGCTTTCGCTCAGAGTTCATGAGTCGGAAATGGGCTGGAAGAAACACTGAGACTTCTCAAAAGCAGAAAGAGGTTTCACCTTTGAGAATTGTTGAGCCCTCAAAAACTGGGACAAGTCATGTTGAGTCTAAAGCAGATACAAGAGTACCAGCTGTAGTGAGTGGTCAGCAGAATCGTACAGCACACAGCAAGAGTCCAGATCCTCCAGGGAAAGCTTCAGATGGGCATGTCCAAACACAGAGCCTCTCATCCTTAGGAGATACACACACAGACTTAAAGACCACTTCTGGTTTCCAGAGGACAGCTTCGGTCCATACTAACCCAGCTCCTGCATCTGCTGCAGCATTAGGTACAGTAATGGTAGACAACATAAAGGACCAGAAAACTAACTTAGATGCGGTTTCCGAGTTTAAAGAGCGTATTGCTCATGAGAAGTTGGTATCACAGCATGTTCAGTCTGTGAGTAGTTTAGAGAATAAACCTGAGAAAGAAGATCCTAAAGTACATTCAAACAAGCAAGCAGATACATCGACCACAATAACAGCAGGAAAACTTTCTGTGAATAATGCGAAGAACCCAAACATAAACCTAGATATAGTTTCCAAGCATAAAGAGCCTGTCACAGATGTCAAGTCAGAGCTCCCACTCGTCACTTCGCAGATCAGATCAGCGAGCGGACTACATATAAACAAGCAAGTGGAGACTTCTGTCACGGCAGCAGCAAAAGTGTCAGTGGAAGAAGCAAAGAGTGAAGCCACACATCTAGATTTATCTTCCAAGCTTAACAAATCTGCTGGCAGTGATAAATCAGACTTAGCTTCCAAGCATAAAGAATCTGTTAGCAGTGATAAATCAGACTTAGCTTCCAAGCATAAAGAATCTGTCAGCAATGAAAAATCAGACATAGCTTCCAAGCATAAAAAATCTGTCAGCAGTGATAAATCAGACTCAGCTTTCAAGCATAAAGAATCTGTCAGCAGTGATAAATCAGACTTAGCTTCCAAGCATAAAGAATCTGTCAGCAGTGATAAATCAGACTCAGCTTTCAAGTATAAAGAATCTGTCAGCAGTGATAAATCAGACTCAGCTTCCAAGCATAAAGAATCTGTCAGCAGTGATAAATCAACACTGTCACAAATTGCTTCTTTAAGCATTTCAGAGAGCAAACCTGAGAACCAAGATGCTAAAGTGCATATACAAAATCAAGCAATTGCATCAACTACAAAAAGTTTAGTGGAAAACGTGAAGAGTGAAAGGACAAACTTGGACACAGGTTCCAAGTATAAAGAGTCTGTCAGTGATGTCAAGTCAGCGTCAACGCATGTTGCTTTCCAGAGCCATTCAGAGATCAGACATAATGAAGTAAATATAAGCAAGCAAGCTGATACATCTGTCACTTCAACAGCAATGGATAAAGCCAAGAGCACACACACAACACTAGACATAGTTTCTAAGTATCAAGATTCAGAAAGCAAGCCTGACATCCATGCCACGGAAGGAACTATTAGTATACAAGCAGACATTGCTGCTGCAACAGCAAAAAAGCTCTTGGGAAAAGCAGTGAACCCCAACATAATCATAGATTCAGCCACCAAATATAAGGAACCTACTACCAGTGGCTTTGAGGCTGCACAGCATGTTATGTCTACAAGCAGTTCTCAGAGCGAACATGATAAAGTCAGCGTTCCTAAAGTAGCTGATGTTTCTGCAACAGTGACAAAAGTTCTCCATGAAAAAGTACAGAGTCCAAATGCAAACATTGATTTAATTTCCAAGCATAATCTACCTGCTAACTGTGCCATGTCAGCATCCCAACCTGTAGTGTCTACAGACAGTTCACAGAGCACACTTCAAGTTAATGTCAGTAAACAGGCTGATGCTTCTGTCACAACAAAAGTGCTCTTGGAAAAAGCAAAGGGTTCCTGCTCAAACATAGAATCTGTTACCAAACATGATGAACCTGTTTCCAGTGACATGTCGACGTCACAACACATTGTGTCTACTGACAGTTCAGAGAGCAAGATTGAGTTGCATGAGACCACAGACATTATAAGTAAGCATTCTGTTGCTTCTGTCACAGCTGTGACAAAAGCATCAATGAATACTGTAACAGGTCAGCACACTAACTCAGATTTCATTTCCAAAAACAGTGATCTTGTCACCAGTGACAGTTCAGCATCAGGGCATGTTATTTCAGTGAACAGTTCAGAGAACAAAAAGGAGACAGTTGCTGCTGCAGTAAGTATAAGCAGACAAACTGATGCTTCTATCACAACAGCAGAAAAAATTCCGATGGACAAATTCAAAAGCATCAACACAAACACAGAGTTAATGTCCAAGCATGAACTTCCTATCAATGAAAAGTTAGCATCACAACCTGATGTTTCATCGAGCAGCCCTGAAAGAAAACCAGACTTACGTCCTCTTACAGCTGTCTCTGTGACATCCACCTTGTCTGGAGACACACGGCAACACAAAGAGCAACCTGTGGCCAAGCCCAGGAGTTCAACCGAACGAGTATTCAAATCAGAAACAGATGTTACTGCTGCACCCACCACTGATACACAGTCCGTTGATGGCATGTCAACTTCCAGCACTGCATTGCTGTTGACAACATCTGTATCCTCGTCAGAGCTACACTCATCCAGTGTCAACTCAGATGCAACATCCAGCAGTACAGGTGTTAGACGAGCATCTTCCTTTAAAGAGGTCACCGTGAGCAGAACCGAGTCTATGGAAAGGCGGAAGGGGATCCTGAAAAGGAACACATCCTTGAACAAACATGATGTGGCTGAGGCAGCTGGCAGTAGCAGCTTCCCAGTGATTGATCCACAGCTGGCAAAGATCCTCATGCAAAGGAAGCAGAAGATTGGGGATGGAGATGTTATTGATGAGGCAGAGGAGAAGAAGGATGAGGTGACTGAACTTGTGCGGAGACCAAGACCGTTGTCTGCAGCTGAAGAAATTGAAGAGAATCTTAGGTAAGTGTTAACTCAGTGCATTGCTTGAAAGTAATTTGATCAGTCAGGTATCATCTTCACAATCAATGTTGGCAGCAGAGTTACCTCCAATATTTTCTGTCTCATATTCTGGTGACACACGCTCTCAAACTATTTTTCATCCATTTTCTGATGTTACCCTCTCACTTGTGTTACTGTCTCTATCTACCCTGCAGGCCTGCAATTGTTTCCTCACAATAACTTTGAAAAGAGTTTTGTGTATTTTCATGTGTGGTAAATGTTTCACTATTTTTTTTTGTTTTTGCTTTTTTGTTCTTCATTTCGTTCACCAGACATAAATGTGTTGTGCTTGTTTACAGAGAAATACCAGTATTAAACACCCCACTTCATTGAGCATTTGTTGACGGGGTTAACTTTTGGTGTGCTTTCTGTTTCAACAGCTGTTTTATCACTCCAGTATGTCCCAAGAACTTATTTCTTGAATTCCTACTCCCCACTCCCTCGCAGTAATTAAGAGTACAGTCACAATTATAACCTAAAGCTCTCTCTCTTCGTGGATGCTGATTGAATGTGACACATTTTTTTCAGCAAAGCAATGGAGTGGAACCAAGGTGGGAGGTAGGGGTCGATGGCTGATTTAATCAGGGAAATAGCTTATGTCAACGGCTGCTGAAGTATGGTATGAAAGCTGATGTCAGTGGGTGAAGATGAACCGGAACAGCGATGTTGATGACACCTATAGATCCCTCGGTGCTTCATAACTGGCTTTCCTTTGTACCGCCATGGGCTACAATGCCCATGCTTCCCTATATTCCAGTGGAACACTTTTGCCTGGAAAGATGGAAAGCCAAAACAACAACAACAATTTACAGCCTTTAGTTGTGCCTCGCTCATGTGTACAGGTATGCCTGAAAATGCAGGGTACAATATGGCCAGTAATATGTGGTTTTCCTCTACCTACCATAATAGGTTCTATACTCACCACAAAGTGCCTAAAAAATGTACCATCACTCACAACAGTGTCTGCTACAGTAGAAAGCAGATACCTTTAACAAAGATGCCTGTACTGCGTACCATTGTGTACCGCCAGTGAAAAATAAAAAGCACTGGCTCTAGAAGCCCTGGTAAAACTGCTTTTTTACTATTGAACTGGGTTTTCTCCGTTGCAAATACGTTACTAAAATATACGTTATCTTTTAATGTATATAATATATTATTTTTTTATTTGACATTTTTCTTCTTCTTCTCAAAGTACATGCCGTGTAGCGTTGGTAGTCATGTCTATCCACAACCTTGTCTCGTGAACTTTCAATCAACTCTGACACAGATGATCATCTATGCCATGATGTCCCACTGTCCAGCATCTGTTCTCTCAGACTCCCTCTGCCTCTCCTCCACTCCAACTTTCCTACCGTCATGATGTACTCCAGTTTTATCCTTTTCATCACGTGAACAAAGAACGCAGATTGTTTCTTTCTGATGTGGACAGTCATGTCTCTTTCTGAGACAGTTTTTGTCAAGACATTTTTATTACTTTTTTGTTTAATCTGTCCAGGGTATTCTCAACATTCGTTTATAAAAGGACATCTCCACAGCTTCCAAATACATTTTCACTAATTTACTAACTGTCCATGATTCACATCCGTATATCAATATATGATTTATATAGCTTTTAAGAATTGTACATTCATCACAAGATAATAACAATAGTTGCACTTCAGCGTGGCTTGACGGTCTACACACTTGAAGACTCTAAACCCCCTAGAAAATCAGGATGTGGGGAGGTGTAGCACTGAGGACTCCCTTCCTCCGATGTTTTATTTTCTAGTTGAGTCCCTGTGGTCGAGTTCACGTTTCTTGACCCATCTGCACACTGGCTGGCCTTGTCTTAATACTTTCTGAGACTCTTCTACGTCGGAGGAATGTCACGTTGTCTTGCCTCCAATTTCATCAGCATCGATGTCACGTATTCTATACTTCATGACGACACACCTTTCAACAACCCCAAAAATCTAGAACTGGCCCTAACCCAAACCTCTTGCCCACAGCCTGAGCCTAGGTCACACGGGAGACTGTTCGAAGAAAGCCGTACAATTTGACGCCCCTCTGACATAGATCAGACTGAGAAAGTGTGTAGATGGGCCGAAAAACGTGTATAGGTCTGTCTCTGCCTCGTTATCTGCGCTTTTCGTCCCAAATTTCCAATGGCAACTAATCTCTAATCATTGGCCTTTTACACACAGGCTATTCAGAGGTTCGGGAAGATGGACCTACCCCATCCCCAGCCCTTGTTCTCAAACTGTGTTTCCGGAACATACACGAGGAATTTTAATTAGACATGCCAGGGGACATTATAATTTATGACTGCTGCAAGGTTTGCATCGCATTATGTTTTAGTTATATCCCTTGAAAAAGTATAACAAAACAGACATTCTTTGGTTTTCCGTGTCTCGCTGAAAGTAAGAGCCAGCCCAAAAGTAAGCCCTTGCATTATTGTTCATAATATAAGCCGTATAGACACCCTAGTTAAGATACTAGTCAAAAGTCCGTTGAAACGCACAGTTCGTGCATTAATGTATAAAGTATTGAATTTATAAAAACAATTATAAGCAAAATATTTTATTGACATGTTTGCCTTAAATAAATGAAGATTTTAAATAAATGTAGATTTTTTACACACACACACACACACATATATTCATATATATATATATATATATATATATATATATATATATATATATATATATATATATGTATATATATATATATATATATATATATATATATATATATATATATATACGTGTGTGTGTGTGTGTGTACATGAGAAAATAAAACATCGGCTGAAAATGAAACCTCTGACGTATTTTGGAGCCAAAATCACACCCAGGTTGGCTGGATCCGCTTTCACTACCATCGGTCAGCCTATGGATCATGCTGATATTATTAGTGCCCTCCGAAACATGGGAAGGGAGGAGGAATTCGGGGACAGTGAATCAACATCACTCGCCAGAATGTAGACTTGGGAGTTAAGATCGGCATAGCAACAACAACAAAAACGAGACGCACGCTAGGAACATTAGAGGACTTGTTAACCAACAAGAACTGGTACTGTTTGCCAACGGACTCTGAGGTTCATATTAAGGGGAGAATCTGAGCACCTATGGATATGTCCGGAGTACAGTGGTGATAACCTAACTAACTAACCCCAATTACAAGTTGTTTTTCCTCTTGTGGGCTCAAGGGCCCAGTCGTGGGGGAAAACAAGAATAGATACACTGCCTTCCCAATAAGCATGTCGAAACAATCGACTGATTAGGAGCTTCCTTCGAAGTCGGAATGCATCCCCCTGAGACACAAGGAACAAATAATTTGTACGCAATTAAGTCAGGACTGTTAAACGATGTGCACCCAACACTCAGGTTCTGGAACACGACTCAAGTCCAGAGGTGGGCAGAGACCCAGAACTTTCCACAGGATTTTCCAGTGGGTTAACGCGAAGAAAAAGAAGAAGAAGATAACTTCTTTGGAGTTTAAAGGAGATCACAAAGAAGGATGACACGGAATCAGAAGAAGAAGAAACAGAAGGAGAACAGGCAGAAGAAGAAGAAGAAATAGGATGAGGAGAAGGAAGTAACCAGAAACATTGAAGGAGGAGGAACAAGAGGGAGAAATAAGACGAAGAAAGAGAAGATAGTTGAGGAGGACGAAGAAGAAGAAGAATAGAAAATGTTATCAAACGGCCTGCGTCTGAACGACAATTGTGTGCACCTGTGTGTGTATTCTGTTCTGTTGTAAATCTCCAGATACTCACTTCAGAAAGCAACCCAAAGGGGATTAAATCCCGAAGAGGACGAAGGATTGAAAAGGGTCAGCGTGGCAGATAGGATTTACTCCATGCAGAACAAAATCGAGGAGGAGAAATACGCAGCCTTGACCCCTAAGTCAAGGTCGGGTTTGTCCACCCCGCGATCAAGGCCAAGGTGAGTACTCGTGCGGCGTGCGTGTGTGTGTGCGTGGTGTGTATGTATGTGTGTGTGACGTTTGTGGCGGGTGTTGGTGACGTGCAGGTACGCTTGTTTATTGCAGGTGTTGTTTTGGATGAAACTTCTCACTTGATGGATACTTTCACTGGCAGAGAGATTCGATGCTGTGTGCATTCTCTCTCTGCACGAATGTTGTTGTGTGTATACAAAACTGTGAACTCTTCTGTACTGTGCAATGGTGAATTTTACGTACGGATTTCATATCCTCCTATACCTTGGATTTATTGGTAATATCCCATTGTAGATATCACGTGCGTGTGTCACATAGAAGGAGCAGTGGTGGTAAAGTGGCTAGATGTTCGCCTGCCGGCTCTAAGGTCTTCAGTTCGATTCTGCTTCGAGTCGGATTTTGTTCCAAAGCTGACTTTGGCTTATCTGTTTGCTTTTCTGTTTGCTTTTGTCAATCTAGATTGTATCTGTACTATTTCACCGAGTCTGCTAATCTGGACTAATCACTAATTTACTCTTCAGTGATTTCTTAAGATCTGCATGAAATCCTACTTTACATATATATTTGTGGGCACCTTTCTGCCTTTCTAGACGACACTACCAGTCTTCCCAATGTGCTTTTCTACCGGAAACATCTGGTGCAATGGTATGCCAGGCAGGCATCAGTTTAACTAATTATGTTGTTTAGATGCTGTTACTGTAACTAATACATATTTGAGCCTAATGAAGTTACAATTATTACATCATGAAACAGAAGAGCCAAAGTGGCATGAGGGGGGGGGGGGGTGGTAGGTAATGTAGCCCCTGGATGGGGCGCAGGGGGTTGAGAACAGTGGTTCATGTTTGGCATGGGTAATTAATTCTGACTTAAAAAGAAATTCTAATTTCTCTTTGGAGTGTATTGGCCAGAGAGGCGGGTCATCAACAGTCTGCATACTAATGGGCTATATGTGTAAAACGTGTGTGCACGCATAAGTCAAATTCTGGGATAAAACCAAAGTCCAGAGGTGGACGAGAAACCAGACAGTTACGCCAAAGTTTGCAGCAGGTGAACGCTAAGAAAAAGAAGAAGACAAAGAAGAATTTCTGCTTTATTTTGAGCAGGCAGATAGACTGGCCGGTTCTGCACCACTTGGTGGTGAACTGAAGTTTGACAAGCTGGATGTTGTGAGGTCCCTTTGGGAGCGAGTGAACAGTGCCGAGGCACAGGTAGATCATTACGGTCTGAGGAGAGTGGCACTGCGAGGAGTTACAAGGGGATCTGGCCGACGCTCGACACTCAGGCGTTGGGCGAGACGGTTATGCAGACAGTTAGTGGTACCATCGGAATTTTAACTCTTCGCTTGCTGCTGAAGACGGAGCGTTTATGGGATTGTCCCGAGTGCTGTGATGTCGATTTCTAGTGCACCATTCAATACTTTTTTTTTAAATTATTATTTTCTATGCTCCAGATGAATTACTTATTTGCAAAGTCTTCGCTTCAACAGATCTGGATTTATTACCCCAACTCAGAAGTCATTTGATGACACCGCCCACCAGCATCTCAGCATGACCTCACCTGTGTCAGCAGTCACCATCTCAGCGACGCCAACAGTGACGCCAACAGTGACTTCAGCAGTGACAACTGCCCCCAAAGGCGGTGATGCCTCACAACACCCGGAGGAGCAGCAAGACAGAAACAGCACGGCGGTGTCCGGTCCACAGCTGATTGAGAAACTCAGCAAGCTGGCCACTGCTTCCGAGAGGTATGAAGAGAAACGTCACAAGTTTCAGCGTTGCTCTAGAAATGACTGGCGGTATCAGACGCAGCCGGTAACTTACGAAGAGATACAAGCAGCTGATAGGTAAGTTGTTGGTGTCTCTGTGTGTGGGTGATCTGGTAACTAGTGTCGTTTGGAGAGTGCCTGCTGTGCAAGTGTTGTGTATCTTTCCAATTGTCTGCCTGTCTGTACTGTATCTCCAAGTTTCCTCTACCTCTGTCGGCACCGTGCATTCTTCTTCTTGGGCCCCGATAAACGGAGCGTAGACCGTGGACCAACTCACGCCAAAATGATAATGACGGGGCTCAGCACAGACTATGGTCTTAATAAGTAAGCCCTCTACCAACTGTGCGAGCAAAGCTCTTGGGAGTAAGTGTATATATTAGATTAATAACAGAAGGCATAGGGCTACACAAACAGCTGCTGTTCTTGTTTCCCTTGTCATTCGTTTTGAACTTTTGGCAGTGTTCCTCCAAACAACGCCTAGTCGGAGCGTTTCTCATAATCACCGCATTCTTTCTGTAATCACACCACATTACTAGAGCAAAGTCCAAGCCATTTTGTTTGTTCCTGCCTTACTCACTAGGGCTGAGTTTCTTCTTCTGCAGTTTGTTTTACCCTCCACTTCATATAGAGAGCTGCCCCCTCCCCACTCCCCCCCCCACTCCCCCCCCCCACCCCCGAGTCTGGCATGGCTCACATTTTCAGTAATATTTTGCATGACTGCCAATACCCTACAGTTATGAACAAAGGGTCGGTAGAACCTGAGAGCTCAGACATTTCCCCCCCCCCCCCCTTTTTTTTTTCTCCTCCTCCACCTGCTTCATCTCACGGCGAGAGTTGTTTTTCAGTTTTTCCTCTTCTTTTTCTTCTTCTTCTTCTTCTTCTTCTTCTTCTTCTTCTTCTTCTTCTTCTTCTTCTTCTTCTTCTTCTTCTTCTTCTTCTTCTTCTTCTTCTTCTTCTTCTTCTTCTTCTTCTTCTGCTTCTTCTCCTTCTTCTACTACTACTACTACTACTACTACTACTACTACTACTACTACTACTACTACTACTACTACTACTACTACTACTACTACTACTACTACTACTACTACTACTACTACTACTACTACTACTACTACTACTACTTCTACTACTACTACTACCGCTGCTGCTACTACTACTACCTCTGCTGCTGCTGCTGTGTATCGTGAACGGCAGATGGTAGATGGACACACTTAAGGACGGCTAGGCTGCACTGGGCCTTGTATTTGAGCTCTGCCGCCTAGTTGGTCGCTGCAACATGATGAGGATTTAGGGGTTTCAGTCTGGATTATTCTTGGGCCAGCGTGGTATGTTTTAAATGTGGAAAACAAAGTGACCATACACACAGAAATCGTTGTGTTTTTCTAGATTGTACTTTTTAAAGTTTCAGCGTTTCTTTCTTCTTTTTGTGTTTGTTATAGATTGTATTTTGTCAGTTTCCGTTTTTTTCTTTCTTTCTTTCTTTGTTGTTGTTGTCGTCGTCGATGCCGTCGTCGTTGTATTTGCTGTTGTTGCTAATGAAGTTGCATTTTTGTATTATTTTTTTTTCTCCTAGTATTGCTTTTTAATTGCTAATGTTATTGAACATTGTAGACTATTTACTTCTTCGATATTGAATTAATTAACATTGATTTGGTAAAAACTTATAACATTTTCTTCTTTATTTAGATTTAGTCTTGTTTCTATTCATTTTTTTTTTTTTTCAAATGCCTGGAATGATACATTTTGTAGATTAGTTATTGTTTTTGCCAAACACATTTAATTGTTAAAATTTGAATTATTACTTTAATTAAGTAAGAACAAATTTATATGCCAATAATATAAGTCTGCCTATTTGTTGTGTCAGCTTTGTCCAGGACGAAAAATTACTGGCTACATTTAGTCAGTCTTAGCCACAAACAGTGCATGATAAATGTGTATTTTTTCCCTCTTTCATTTGGAGACATTTTATCTTGTATGGTATGATTAGCCTGACGAAGCCACGACAGCGAAACTGAATGATCTGGGAATACACTGACTACTTACAAAATATTATGGGAATACCCTGAATACTTATAAATGTTTTAGAAATAGCCTGAATACTTACAAAGTGTTTTGGAAATAGCCTGAATACTTACCAAATGTTTTGGGAATAGCTTGAATACTTACAAAATGTTTTGGAAATAGCCTGAATACTTACAAGATGTTTTGGAAATAGCCTGAATACATACAAAATGTTTTGAAAATAGCATGAATACTTACAAAAAATGTTTTTGAAAAAGCCTGAATACTTACCAAATGTTTTGTAAATAGCCTGAATACTTACCACATGTTTTGGAAGAAGCCTGAATACTTATAAAATGTTTTGGAAATAGCCTAAACACTTACAAAATGTTTTGGAAATAGCCTGAATACTTACAAAATGTTTTGGAAATAGCCTAAATACTTACAAAATGTTTTGGAAATAGCCTGAATACTTACAAAATGTTATGGAAATAGCCTGAATACTTAAAAATATTCTTGAAATAGCCTGAATACTTACAAAATGTTCTGGTAATAGCCTGAATACTTATAAAATGTTCTGGAAATAGCCTGAATACTTAAAAAATATTCTTGAAATAGCCTGAATACTTACAAAATGTTCTGGTAATAGCCTGAATACTTATAAAATGTTCTGGAAATAGCCTGAAATCTCACAAAATTATCTGCAAATGCCCTTAAATCTTCACTATTTTGTAGAAACTTATTTTTTTTTATGTTTAGGTTTAGGCCACAAATCAGCATCATGGCAAACTGGTAGTAAACCCATCCGTTCTACTTCTGACTCAAACCTGAGTCCGAAGAATATCAGCGCAGTGCACGAACTCTGTGGCACCGGCGAGGATCCTGAAATATTTTTGGATAAATCTTTAACTTCAAATTGTCCATGGCCAGCGCTATTAGGCTGCTGTTTTTTTTAAATTTCCAACTGCCAATGAATATTTCACGTGCGCAACAATACACGCGGGCGTCCGATCTTACAACGCAGAGACCAGGGGAAATGACTTCAAGTCCACGTGAAAAATATCCCAGCCTTCATCGGGGCTTGAACCTGGGACCTTCAGTACTCGAGGCGGAAGCCATGCCTGGAGATCACGCAGCTCCATCCCCTCCCCTCCCCTGAATTCCATCCATGATGTTAAATTAAATGCACGAAATAGAAACGAATGGAGGAATAATGGAGACTGCGAGCCCTATGTGACATATAATGGCCTAACTGGACAATGGTGATAAGGTTAGGTTGGTATACTCTTGTCGGCGTCTGTGGCTTTGGCGTTGCGAACGCGCTTTATAATGCCGGGGTGCCGGGTTCGATCCCAAGTGCTGGCCTTGCGCCTGGCGTTGGTTTCGACAGTGGTATCGAGAAGCCGACCACCCAGAAAGCAAAGGCAAACTACTGGACGTAAATTTGCCTAGAAAAACGACAACAGCCCAAAAAATGTTGGGGTTGGTTCTATAACGTGATGAAAATGATATACAACTTACTTTAAACTCTGCGGTTAGCGCAGTGTAATACTATCACCTGGAAATACGAACAAATGCAACCCCCCCCCCCCCCCCCCCCCCCCCCAAAGCCAGTCATGATATAAATGTAACATGGATAGAACAGTCAGTTCTCACAATTATAGAGCGCAGCCTGTGCCAACCTGGCACCACTCCATCAGAAATCTGCCCACGTACATAAGTAGAGAGCTTGTGCGGTCGCTTCATCTAAAGCAGTGTTCTTCAACTTTAAAACACCCGCGGACCAGGAAGATTCAATTGAGGCGAACGTTGTTGAGAGAAGACAAAGGTGCTGACTTGATTCCATCCATGACTTCGAAATGGTTACACATGATACGTGGAACGGGATGAATGAATATACTGCTAGTCCCATGTGATGTGTAATGGAACATCAGGACAATGACTCAATGACAAAAACAGAGGCAGAAATAAAAACAAAATATAGCCTTTTTTTTTTCCCCAACGCATTGTTTCCGGAATAGAGTTTATCCGTTTATGCTGCACTCCCGGGCGTGAACCTAGACCACAAGGAGTTCGTTACCTTGTCGCCGCGCAGAGGGTTTTAACCGACTGCGCTAGCGAGCCGAGCAAGCAGCTAACCTTAAAAATCAAAGTCTGGTAGGTTCAAAATTGGATTGTGAAGGGATTTCACTAACCTGTAAGACACAGAGCCGCACTTAAAGTAGATGTAACTTTATTATTAAATTGTTAAAAACGTAACTTGAAACCTACAGGGTCAAAGGAATGAAAGCAGTGTTGACCACAATTACATCACTAGTGAAGGAAACAGTGAATGAAGAAGATGAGAGGAATAAATACTTGTGAGCTAGATGCTTAAGCCAAAGAATCGGCGACATAGTTAAGAGCATATGTTCCTTGTACGGGCAGACCAAAACTCATCAAGAGGGAATAAGTGAACTGAAAAAGACAGGAAGAACCCTGGGTGAACTAGAGGCATATACAAAAGATAATGCAACATTAAGAGCCCATGTTTATTTGAGGGTAAAGACACACCAAAAACAGTGGACTGATTTTTTAAAAAGGCACACACAAAAGCAGCTGAAAATGCCTTATTGGTACCAAGTTTATGCTATCAATACCAGACATGCTCACACACAAAGGCAGAGTTAAAACATATGAGATGAGATGTATAAGAGATGCGGTGGGGAAAAACAAGATGGAAAGTAGTCATCAACGAAGAACTTAGAGAAGTGGTAGGCACAGTACAGGTAAATGATTACATAGATCATCAACATCAAGGAAGCAACCAAATAGTTTTTTTCATCTGGCCAAATAGTGTAAAATCAGCCAGCAGCTAGAAAGTACTGTAGTCCGTTCCAAAAGTAATGCCAAATTTAAAAATCTGTAACTCAGTAATCGTTTAATGTGATGGGTTGAAATATTTTCCTTGTATAAAAATTGTGTACTGTCAACTGCAAACATCTAGTTTATATTCTGCCTTACTTGTGGTCTGTGGGGAAAAAAAAACAGACATTGACCCATAACAAACAGTAAGTATGATTACACAGTAAATGGATTGGTGCGAACTCGGCAAAACATCACAGTGTACGCGTTTTAGGGGTGATCCCTGCGAAAAACTAAATGACGCTTATTTTGAATAGTGAAGAGGATACGTAATGTACTGTCGTATTGCTTATTGATTGGCTCATACAGTTAAGCGAATTGTGTAAATTACTGTGCATTAATTTTAGAGTGGTGTATACAAATTATTTGTCTGAAAAAGATCAAAGAAATTCACCGCTGTGAGAGAACAGCAGCACCTGTGCAATTGTAAATTCTGAAATCATAAGGACATTAGAAATCTAAGACTCTGTGCTGAAAATCGTGTTTATCCTACAGGAGTTTCTAGAGATGTTTGTTTAAGTTTGAGGTCACAACTCTTGGAACGCAGTGTACGTCAAAACAATATAATACAAGTCAAAATGTTGGCTAAGAAAGAGATGGATGAAGAGAGTAAAAGAAACACCAAAGAAACGCAATATGACATTAACAAAAGCTAATCAGGCCTGCCATCTTTACCTCCTTGGATAATTCCTGCTGTCTGTTTTAGATTCAAACAACCTGTACGCTTAGGATTTTTTTTTTAACCACACCCCACCCATAAGTGGCTTTAATAAAATCTGACACGTCAGATCTAAGCCCACAAAGAGGTCAGAATACCTTTCTCTACCTTCCCACCTTCTACCTCACAAAAACATGGTGGCTATCCATGCATGTTCAGTTAAATCTTGTTTGCGCAATTCGCAAGCGTTTGTGGGATTTGTCGGTGCTTCATACATGTTCTCATTTGCTGCATGCAGTTTATTGACTCCTTTTTGTTTCAGAATATGCTGGCTGTTCTCTTATGATTTATGACCAGACGGTATTCTTGAATGTCATTTATCATGAAAACCAGACCTGTGGTATCTGTACCTATACATACACACACACACACATATATATATATATATATATATATATATATATATATATATATATATATATATATATATATATATATGTGTGTGTGTGTGTGTGTGTGCGAGTGTATGTGCGTGTGTATTTTGAGGTGTTCGTTTTTTAAGGGGGGAGGGGGTGCCACATTAAAATTTTAAAAAAAGTTGTAACTTGTTATTACAGCTGGACGAATTTATGGAAAGGGACATGGAATGAGACAGCACGAAACTATTGCTGGCAGACTTATATCATGGCTGGCAGACTTGTATCATAGCTGGCATACTTGTATCATGGCTGGCATATTAGGGCTTTAGCCCTCGAATGTTATAATATAATTTGGCTATCTTCCGAATTACGGTCCCAAATTATCGAGGCAGAAAATATACCCTAACAGAGCCTCAGCCACGTGTCAATTGCGCACTTCCGGCAACTTAAATTGCGCACTTCCGGCAACTTGCGCCACCGCCGAGGTATCCCATACGCCGCTCACACAGCGTGGATTGGGGCTAAACAATATGGCTGGGAGTCATGAGCAGCAGCTACCGCATTTCCTGCAGCTGCCTTCATTTTATTTGCTCGTGAGTCCCAGCCATTTAGTTTAGTCCCAATCCACGCAGCTTGAGCGGCGTGCGGAATACTTTCTGCAGTGGCGGTATAGTCCCCGGAAGTACGCAATTTGGCGGTGACGGTCTAGTCCCCGGAAGTGCGCACCTGACACGTGACTGGGGCTTTGTTAGGGTATATTTTCTGCCTCGATAATTTGGGACCGTTATTCGGAAGATGGCCTATTAATTTAATTCATTTAAATTGTAATTAATCAATAGCATAAACGAAAGGTTAGTGGTCATGTCCAAGATGTTCGGACAGCAGGACTCATAATTTTATAGTCCAGCCGGTACTTGATGTGCTGTGTGTGTAATATCACAAGCCGGTCGCCTTTGCATCTCAGGACATTTTCTTATATCCGGTTTACTGAAGAGTGGACCTGGAAACGCATGTGATGTAATTCTGCGGGGCTGTGTGTTTGGACCTAAGTCCTTGAAAGGAAATTTTTCATTAGCAGTGTCGGTGTGATTTCTATTTATATGCCTTGTTGTACGTGTAATGTGTGTGCATGTGTACGCGCTAATGCTCGTTTCTCCCCAGGATCTCGTCATAACTTTATTTCAGTTTTATCAAATGAGCTGGGACATGTATCCATTTCGTCTTCATTCAGCGATAAGAATTGACACCAGATCTCACAAGAAGAATAACGTGCACTGGCATTGCTTAAACGCTGCGTGAGGTGGAATATTTGCAAAAATGTAGGCCATCTGAGGATTGGGGTATGCTGACGCTTGCATTAGGAATCCCTATATTCCTTCTGCCAGGCCATCTGAGGATTGGGGTATACGGACGCTTGCATTAGGAATGCCTGTCTTTATTCTGCCAGGCCATCTGAGGATTAGGGTAAACGGACTCTTTCATTGGGAATGCCTGTCTTTGAAGAAAGTGGTCATTATTGAAGTCCCAGGAGTTACCCGATGCAGAAAGGGACATTAGAAGATCTAACAGCGAGTTAGTTTATTGATTGCCCCTCAGACTTAAGCCGGAGGACATGCATCAATATGTGCTTTAGGGAAAGAGGATTGGCTTCATTGCATCGGATGTTGACCCTGATGGCGGGATCTCTCTTTACACCGTCGCCGGTCACCTGATCAGAATTGTGTACGTTGCATGAGTCCTGTCAGACCAGGACTACCCTAGGGCATTTCCTAAACACTTGCACTCCCAGATGACTCGTGAGTCCCGTCAAACCAGGACTATCCCAGGGCATTTCTTGAACACTTGCACTCCCAGGTGTTGAAGTTTGTTGGCAAACATCATCAGGACCAGGTACGGTTTTCTTGCCAGCACTCGTTGAACAATGTGTTGTCTTGCAATGGGAACTGTTATGAAAAGCGGAAGAGCAATTGCCCAGGCGGATAAACTTAATACCTTCATACAAGCACGGTGACTAGAAGAAAATCGTATGTTGACGGTGGATCGGCAGTCTTGAAGAAACTAAATAACAAACTAATGTGGCGATCAACTTAATAACAACGATATACACGGAAACCAACACAGAATTTTAAACCAACATAGAACTGATATCTTGAGTCACCATACGCTGAGAGATACACATGGGAGGGGATTTGAACACTTGTGGACTGAATAGTTCGATGTACAGTGAGGTTGATCAGTGGCTTAACTAACTAACCAACTGTGACCACAAGTAATTGCCTCAATTGTCTTTCCAGCATGGAATCAGTCAGCGCTTTTCGAGCCCTGGTACGCAAAAAGACGTCCATCAACGCTTTCGAACAAATCACTGCCGAGTCTTGTAGGGTTACTAAGCAACAGCTGCCCCCGTGTGGGAAAACTCTGGAATTCCCTCAGCATCTAACGCCGCCGCCCAGGCACGCTAGGCGGGGTCGTATGTTGAGGCATAGGACGCTGCCAGTTACAGCGGATGAGCTCAATGCAGTGCCGGAGCACCAGATGCTGGTTACGGATCCAGAATGGCTGAAGGTCAGTCCTGCCTGACAGTTTATGTTTTCTCTTCTCTGTTTCTTATTCTTTATACAGCCTGTTTGGTCATTTACTCTCCAGAGGTTAGACACTTATCGAGAAGGTAGCACAAAACACGAATTCTAGCTCCAGCGACGGTACCCTGGGATTTCCCTTACAAACCAAACTCAAGAACCAAAGACACACTTCGTGAAGTAAACGCACGACTTTCAGAGCACGAGACACTTGGCTCCATTCATTACTGGGTCACGCAAACCCCATTTCCTAAATGTAAAACTTACTAATGATGGAGTATGTGTTTTTCAATGTGTCCAAAAAAAGTTTGTTTGCTTTATTGCATCTATTGTCGGTATCGCCTTCTGCGTCTGGCAGACCTGTACCATGGTATGGATGGGTTTTAACCTCCCCCCTCGCCCTGAACGTTATACAATAACGTTATTCACTTAAATCAAATCAATGAATAGCACGGAAGAAAGGTAAAGTGTCATTTTCAAGATATTGGTTCACCAGGACTCATTTATTAACTGTAGCTGTACTGCCTGTACGAAGAACATAAATGGTCACTTGTCACTGTTTATCTTTTACCTCGATAAATGCAATGGACATCACTGGGACTGGAAATCTGAACTGACCGCTGAAGATGAAAAGGGAATGTATGATTGCCGCCAGTGATGCCAAGTCGTAACTCTTTAACATACCGCACAGTACATTAGGAACGCCGTCAGATATAGATCCTCTGCCTGGGCCGGCCTTTAGCTTACTCAGTAACCGTCGGGACTCCAGTATAACTTGAAGTTGAACTAAGCTTGTTGGGATGTATACTTTTAGGGTCTCATCTTTAAGGCCTGTATTTATGGACTACAAACCTAGAGGTGACGAACTGCAATAAGAGGGGGTCGATTATTGGATTTGATGAAGGCAGATACAGCCATGCTGAAAGAAGGTGCTTTTTGAAGGCAGATTCACCTGTGTTGAAAGTAGGTGCTATCTAAAGGCACATTCAGTTGCGGCTTATGAGGTCCCTGGTTGTTAGCGTCCTTTGGATATTTTCTCCAGATTATGCCGGTGTGCTGGAAACGAACAGGCAGATAGACTGGTCAGTTCTGCACCACTTGGTGGTGTTGATATGTGACAAGCTAGATATTGTGAGGACCCTTTGGGAGCGAGTGAACAGTGCGGAGGCACAAATAGATCATTACCGTCTGGGGAGAGTGGTACTGCGGGGAGTTAATAGGGCATCTGGTCGACGCTCAACAGTCAAATTAAAGGCGAGCCGGATGTACAATCGGACAGTTACTGGTGCCATCTGAACTGGAACGCTTCGCTTGCTGCTGAAGATAGGAATGGAACGCATATGGGAGTGTCCCGAGTGCTGTGATGTCGATTTTTAATTAAGCATACAACATGGAATTAGTTGCGTTGAAAGAAGAGGCTGTTTGATCAGTGCTATTCAGTTGTCTTACAAGACGTAACAGACCATTGTCACGCCTTTTTTTTCCGTTTGGTGCACCCAGGCGCTAGACCTAAACTTGTATAGACCAGTCAGAACTCTATGGTTGATGCCGTCAACGTCATATCAGCCACCTTTACTTCCCATAGCATTACCTAATATCCTTTTCAGGCTTGATTGACCTTGGAGGCAAGGACGGTTTTGGAGGGAAAAAATCATCCTTTGTGGGGAATTTGAATATATTATAACTATAGTCTTGGTTCTATTGAAAGAATAAAACACTTGGATGTTGATTGAGTCATCTGTGAGGAATAGATATTGAATATCGAGCCAGCCTTGTTAAAATAATAGAGAAATGGATTTTGAATACTGAATTAGTTATGCCTAAATAATAGAGAATTCGAAATTGAATGTTGATTCAGTTATTTTATTGTAAAAATTAAAAAATAAAAATGAAATATAATCTTAATTTAATTATGTGAAATAATAGAGAAATTGACATTGAATGTTGATTTCATTGTGTGAAACGAACTGTGAGATTTTAAGTTTGTTTTAACTGTCTTAAAGGGATAGGGCTCTTGGGTGTTAAATAGTAATGTTTAAAAAATTGACAAATTGAATATTAATGTAAAAAGAAAAAGAAACACGTGTTAAATATAAATCGAGTTTTCACGCACATGACTCACCAGTTTAACCATAATGGTAATGTCAGAATTGAGTATTTTCATACTTTATCACGATAGTAATGTCAGGTTTCTGTGTTTTTAAAACTTGATCTGGATACTAATGTCCAGTTTCTGTAATTCTATAACTTGACCCGTTTTGCAATCTTAGATATCAGTATTCCTAGGCGAAATTTATTGTACAATTTAAGTACTTCCATAACTTGATCAATGTTATGCCATATTTGATTTTGTTCAAGCTGAATTAGGTTGATAATTCTGTCGGATATCACTATTCTGACAGTTTGATCAGGATTGCTTTGCCAAATTTGTCAGTATTCACGTGGTTTTTCCAAGAGGTGATTAAGCTATTTGCTTCATGTTTATCATTTGTTACTGTAGTTTGCACCTGACGAGATACAGCGAAATATGCCAGGCAATAAATTGTGCAGTCTTATGTTTGTGTCTTCTTTGTTCATATTCACATCGGGGAAACATTGCTTTGACTAGATGGTATTGTCAAGTTTCAGTATTCTCATAGCTTGCCCTAGATGGTATTGTCAAGTTTCAGTATTCTCATAGCTTGTCCTAGATGGTATTGTTCAGTTTCAGTATTCTCATAGCTTGTCCTAGATGGTATTGTCAAGTTTCAGTATTCTCATAGCTTGTCCTAGATGGTATTGTCAAGTTTCAGTATTCTCATAGCTTGTCCTAGATGGTATTGTCAAGTTTCAGTATTCTCATAGCTTGTCCTAGATGGTATTGTCAAGTTTCAGTATTCTCATAACTTGTCCGTGATGGTATTGTCAAGTTTCAGTATTACTGCAGTTTGTACAAGATGGTATTGTCATGTTTTAAATATTCTAAGAGTTTGTATCTGATGGTATTGTCATGTTTTAAATATTCTAAGAGTTTGTATCTGATGGCATTGTCATGTTTTAAATATTCCCATAGTTTGTATCTGATGGTATTGTCATGTTTTAAATATTCCCATAGTTTGTATCTGATGGTATTGTGAAGTTTCAGTATTCCCTTAGTTTGCGATTATAATTGTGAAAAGTCTTAATGATCTCATAATTTGTCAGCATGAGATATGTTTTGGCAAAAATGGTATTGTCGGGTTTCAGTATTATAATACTGTTTCCAGTATGAGAAGTAAGATATAGTTTGTCCAAAATGGCTTTGCCAGGTTTAATTAAGTATTATCTTAGTTTATTGAAGATGGCTTTGTCAGGATTCAGTATTTCTGTAGTTTGTCGAGAATGAGTAGTAGTTTTTCCAATGTCGTATTGTCAGATTTAAATATTCTCATTGTATGTTTTGATAGGTTTAAAATAGGTTTCAGTATTCTTAAAGTTCTGAGAAATCTGAGAAATGAGAAATAGTTTATCGGAGATGGTATTATCTAAATTAAATGATTTAACGGTTTGAAAAAATGCTGAAATTCAAGAACGAGTATATAGGGATACTTGACCAGGCGGGTATTTTTAGGTCTCAATATTCCCACAGCTGGACCGGGATGGTCTTTACGACTCCAAAGCCGACTCCGGCATCTTATCGGGATCTGACGCCGACAGCCTCAACAACGCGGACAGTTTACGCAGCTTGACCCAGGAGATGGACGGGTCCGACACTGACCCGTCCCGTCTGAGCGTCACGGACAAGACCTCCATTTTTCGGGTGCTGGAGGAGAGGACAAAGGCTGAGAAGTCAGCCAGCGGCGCCAAGAGGTAAACAACAACTTAACTGATATAGACGGTTGAACTGGGTTTCTGGGATTTGCCCCTGTTAGATTCGCATCCCATGAGTGGTTCCTTGAGTCACTAGGTGTTTGTCTCGCAGGCGACGGTTTCCAGGAGAGTGGAAGATTTAAAAGAACATCTGCTGGACACGTCTCTTCTTAGAGTGGCTAGTTTTAGTCTTGATTAACCCTTTTGTGGTGGTGGTTGGTGTGTGTTTTAATGATTGCGTGTATGTGTGAGGGCTCGTGTGAATCGATCGCGTGTGCGTGTTCCATCCCCAAAATTCTGCCTGTTTGTGTCCTTGCTTCACGTGTTCTTCTTCTGGGTATGTTGTGTGTTGAGAGTCCTCCTCCGGGCGTCGCCAACCATTTCCGGCATTTATTGGATGCTGTGTGGTTTTACTGGGCAAGTTTGGATGCATTAGATTGACTTTACCTACTTTATGGTACGACACTCATATCGTTGTATAAATCATTGCAAAGCGATTTGCTACAAAATCGCCTGTAACTGATCCTGAACCACACTTTATGTCGAGATTGTGAAGCTGCAACTCATAACAACGGAGCCACAAACGCTGACTCTGTAAGTACTTAAATAATAGAAATATGCAGTATAATAACATATACATTTTTATTTTATTTTCCAGTTTGCCGGTTTTCTGTAGGGGTTAAGCACAGATTTACAAATTTATTGTAGTGTTAATCTTATGCCTTTCGATACTAGCAAGCTCATTTTATATTTTCTTATTCTAGTAGACTTTTGTTAGTTCAGCCATTAAGTTCACTTTGATCACATGTGTCATTTTTTTTTTTTTTTTCATTGCTTGCTTCTTTTTTATTGTGGCGATATTTGGCTTTCCGTGTTGTATTTGTTTTTGGGCTTTAATTGCTTATCAGCTTTTTTGTTTGGCTTATACATATTTTAGCTCCACTCCCCCACCGTCCCTCTCCGACTCTGATGAAAACTGTCTTTTAATATGTTGTTAGTATTGGTTTTGTGTGTCTGTGTGACTTGTTACAATGTATTCTTCCTGTACAGGTTACTATTGTTTTCCTCCTTTTCCTCACCTGTTCGTCGTAGTCTTTAGTTTTCTTCTCCTTCTTGTGTAGGTCGGTCCTCCCTACACAGTTTAGCATCTGTTGAATAAATACTTGTGACATTGAACTGTTGGTTATGTTATTATGGACTGTGTATCGCCCATAGTGTTAAGGAAAATCATCTGTTGGACACTTGACAGGTGTGCTAGATGCAACCACCCCCGTTAGCACGCAACAGCACCATTCCACCTTTTTGTTTAGATCTATTTTCCTATACAGTTTAGTGTTATTTTCCTCTTGACAAATTTTAACTCACATAGCTGTATAGGATGAATAGGCGCACCACCGCCTACGGTGCTGCAGCAAGACTAAGACTCGAGACCTATCTTCACTTCTGTCTGGTCATACTCGATACGGGTTCCCTACCTGGAACCTGGTAAATGTAGACATGATCAACTGTTCATTATTGAGATTATCTTCATCGCACATAGGACATGACCATAAGTCATAACATAAGACTATAAGACAGGATTCAGTCAAGTGGGAGCGCACCTGCCAGGGTGGCGGGAACCTTAAGTCCGCACACAGTAAGCCGGATCTCGTCAGCGGAGTTACACGTAATACTCTTCTTCTAATTATTTTCATTCTCCGTGCCTCTGGTTTTTAGATTTTAAAAAGTCATATGCCTCTGTGAAATTGTGGTGCGATGCATGACTTCCACTGATCTAAACAACGTGGTTTTCATCAGTATTCTGGTTCCTACCGGAATACCATCTGGTCAAACATGGTAATTTCTGCTGAATGTAGAGAGCGTGTCTACATCACTTGGTCAATATTTAATGGCGCATGTCGACACGGAAAACTGTCTGAGACTCAAATGTTGAAATTTGTGTACTTAACATTCGAGTCCTAGTACAAGACCAAAGTCCAGGCGGCAGACGCACAGCCAGAACGTTCTGTTGATCAGAATATTCGTATCCGTTTGTCTTACTAAATTATCCGTGTTGTCATCATAAATGTTTTCCTTCTGTCGTTGATGTTGCGGAGTGGGAGACCTTAGTGGACATTCCCCATAGATTACCAACCTCTTCATTTAGACACTGTTATATTTATAGAAGAAAGAGTATTGTTGATTTTGATTGCTGTTATATAAATGTGAAATGATCAACTTCATAGAAACCTGTTTTATCTCATACGAATAATCATCTGGAGAATCCATGAGATCAGGGGAGTAGTGTAATAAAAAATATGTAATGTACCATTGTGTGTGGTCTGCTTCTACTTCTTTCCTCTTGTCATGTCCCTACTGCTTCCTTTTGCAGTGTGTTCTTTTGTCTCCACTACTTCCTTTTGCAGTGTGTTCTCCTGTCTCCGCTGCTTCCTTTTGCAGTGTCTTCTCCTGTCTCCACTGCATCCTTTTGCAGTGTGTTCTCCTGTCTCCGCTGCTTCCTTTTGCAGTGTGTTCTCCTGTCTCTACTGGTTCCTTCTGCAGTGTCTTCTTCTGTCTCCACTTGTTCCTTCTGCAGTGTCTTCTTCTGTCTCCACTGGTTCCTTCTGCAGTGTCTTCTTCTGTCTTCACTGCTTCCTTCTGCAGTGTCTCCTTCTTCTCCACTTCTTCCTTCTGCAGTGTCTCCTCCTTCTCCACTGCTTTCTTCTGCAGTGTCTCCTCCGTCTCCATTGCTTCCTTCTGCAGTGTCTTCTCCTGTCTTCACTGCTTTCTTCTGCAGTGTCTTCTCCTGTCTTCACTGCTTTCTTCTGCAGTGTCTTCTCCTGTCTTCACTGCTTCCTTCTGCAGTGTCTCCTCCTTCTCCACTGCTTCCTTCTGCAGTGTCTTCTCCTGTCTTTACTTCTTCATTATGCAGTGTATCCCGTGTCTTTTCATCTTTCTTCTGCAACTATGAGTGTCCAGCAGTAAATTACAATTTCTTTAGCATATTATGTACTTCGTTTGTCTAGGTCTGTCTCCACTACTGGGCTGGCATGAGTTCCTTAGCACCAGCAAGGACCTCTTGAATTTTTACAAAATAACATTCATTAACCAACAGACACTGTCTGAAGACTTTAAGAACGCAGTTGAAGTGACATGAGCAGGCTATTGTTAATCACCTTTATCAGTCGTCAGGGCACTTGATGCTGATTTGCTTTAATGATTGAAGCTACTATAAGCAGAGTTTGGTTATTCCAGAGCACTCTTTGAGCCACTCCAGCTTTCGCTCTATATACCACACGCTAACAATTTTACGTATATATTATACTACAATTCGCAAGTGTAGTTTTAATTTCTAAGTTATCTTTTTGCTAATGACTTGTCTAGAGGCAATAGGGTCTTGTGAAGCATAGTCAGATGAAATGCACTCCATAATCTTTATTACAAACGTATGAAACGTATAGCATGTGTGGTGGAATTAAACAAAGCAGCTGTTAAAAATAGAGCATGCACAAAGGATCGTGTAAAGGGGACATTTAGACACATATCCGTCTTCTTGTGGAAGACCTCAGATACTGTCTCAACCAAGCAATCACTCGATCAGTCAGTCAGTCAATCAGGTGTCGTTTTCGCAATGGAGGTTGTCTACGATGGATCTCCATGTCTATTGCTCTATTATTGCACTCTTTTATCAGGTATTGTCCGCCCACTTGTTTCGCTGTCTACCTCAGGCTCGTCTCTTTCTTCTTTTTCCCAAGTATGGATTTTAAAAGATGTTTTCCGGTGATACACTTGAGTTTTCACGAATTGTCATAATAATTTGATTGATAACTCTAATTGTATCCGCTGATGTACAGGTAGCTTTGTATAATTCGTGTCTCCAGGTATATCAACAGAAAAAAGCGGGAGCGATCGCAGACTATGCCCATCACAGAGGAGGAGGTAAAGACGGCTTCAGAAATGGGCATCGGAGCGTCTGGTGTAGTGAACGACAGCAACATGGGGTCGGCAAGTGTACCCCCGCCAGAGGTCGTCAATAGGTCACGGTCATCTAGCATTACTGAAGATGGCGACAAGGAGGTAGAAAGAGATGAGGACGCGCTCACAAAGTGAGTATTTGACTGTCCTGCTGGTTTTATCATCATCATCATTATCATCATCGTCACGTGACACTGTGTGTAGTTGGGTCACTAGTTGCTTTTGACAGTGTGGTCAGCCCCCTCCGCCTCTGATGGTCAACTTAGAGGAGTTTGAAGTTTGAACCAACATCATGGCACGTGGGTAGTAACCCATAAGAGCTCCGTTCTTTGTCTAACTCAAGACTGAGTCCGAAGAAGCTCAGCACATTGCACAGGCGCTGTAGCACCGGCGACGATCCAGAAACACTTTGGGTATATTTTAAATTCAAAATTTTGCCCGGGGGGCGCCGTTAGGCTACTCTTTTTGATTTCCAAGTGCCAAATAATTTTTACGTGCGCAATAGTGCACACGGGTGTCCGATCTCACTACCCAGAGACCAGGTGGAATTACTAGCATTCCAAGTCCATGTGAAAAAAAATCCCAGCCCTTAACGGAGATTTAACCCGGAACCTCCAGCACTCGAGGCGGACACCATGCCTTGAGACCACGCATTCCCCTTTCAGTTGCTGTGGACTTCATAGTTGCTTGCTCAATGCCTCTCAAGCAGATGCACTCTGACGTCGAAAGGACACCCATTATTAGACTTTTAGTGTTTTCATTTTCATGCTGTGCCCTCTATCTGGAAGCATTGATTGTCGTACTATTTATCTTTGTTTTTCAGTGAATTTAACTAATTGTACTGTACAGATAGGTTTTCTAATCTGTTAATGTCTCACGCGATATATTTTGGTAATCATCATCATCATAGTTAACTTTCACTTTTGCCTTTAAGCGTAGGAACAAATTGCAGATCATAGCGAGATGGGTATGCTGGTTATTATCATTCTGTGTTTACTCAGAATCTCTTTAATTTCACTGATCCTTTTTCTCCTAGGACGCCCACTTGCGTTCACGCCAGATCCTATTTGAGATAGCGCCTGCGCTAGTAGTTGTTGTGGCTACATTCTAACAATATGATACTTTGATCTACTTCTTCTTAAATGAAATTGGTGCACGGTGCTGTTCCCGCAGTCTTTCTGATAGTATAATGCTCAATTCTGTCTCAGATATCTGAAAAGATTACTTTGTAGACAGCAAACCCACACCCTCCCCCCCCCCCCTTTTCCACTTTTTTCCCCCCAACGAATCTCGATGTTTAGTTTCTTTCTGTTGACATATGGCTGAACTTATTGGTTATAATGACCTATGAGAACAGTGTGCAGTTCACAAGTTGACCTGTTAAAGAATTTCTGGTTGCGGAAAAATATGAAACAAAATGTGGCGAACCCTAATAAAATTGTGTGTGATACATATGGAAGTAGTCGACAGGAGCACTGTTAGTCTCTAAGTTCATAATTAGGGCTTCAAAAAAGTGGAAAGACGGATCTGAGGAGGTTATTTGTGCTGAGAAGAAACATAATGGAGCCAAAGGGCGCCTGTTCGTATTTCGTACACTGACATCTTAAAATATCTAAGCATCCAGGAAGACTGGCTAATAAACAGCACCAGTAGCTGAAATAATTTGACCTAATCAAGCGTAACGGCGGATTGGAAAATAATAAAAGCAGAAGGCATGGTACCAGGAAGAAGGGGAAGGGGCCAACCAGCACCAAGATGGCTGTAGAATATAAGTGACTACTTCGGGATGCAAGTGCTTACGACGGGAGAGCTGGCAAGAGACAAGAGTATTTTTCATGCAGACCGTGGTGAGAGCGACGTTCTGCAAAGTGCAAGCTAAATTATGATGATGTAATGACGTAGAAGTACACACATATTCTACAAAAAATAGGGATGTGTAAAGGACATAATCAATTATATTGTCAATCAATTTCAAACATTTTGCACATTTTCTGAGAACACTTGATTGTATTTCTGAAAGCGCTTCGTAGCTCAAGTCGTACACGCCTCGAACAGTCCGAAATGTGATACTTCAAACCTTTCATTTCAGCTGTCTGCATTATAACGTCTTCATTCTCTTTTAGAAAATCTTCTGTCGTGGTTTCTTATTTGCAGCAAGGCAAATCAAATACTTCAACAGACTTCGACTTCGGATTTCATTTTCAAAATTTTTAGCGTCCACTTTAATTATCTGTAGTGGTAGGCGACTTTCGAGTGTTCAGTGCATGGCATCAGAATTATGGTTTTTTAGGCTGTTTTAATTCCGCACAAACTGATTTCCTCATTTTCTCACACAGGCTGGGGAGCATTATTGATCATCTTTTTATTTTATTTTTTCAAATCTTCTTCGGCCCATCGCATTTATATTTTCTTGGATCACCATTTTATCCACATCTGACAACTGTTCATTCATTCATTCATTCATTCATTCATTCATTCATTCATTCATTCATTCATTCATTCATTCATTCATTCATTCATTCATTCATTTGTTCGTTCGTTCATCAGTTGATTCTTCTTCTTCTTCTTCTTCTTCTTCTTCTTCTTCTTCTTCTTCTTCTTCTTCTTCTTCTTCTTCTTTTTCTTCTTCTTCTTCTTCTTCTTCTTCTTCTTCTTCTTCTTCTTCTTCTTCTTCTTCTTCTTCTTCTTCTTCTTCTTCTTCTTCTTCTTCTCCTTTTCCGCCTGTACATCATCCTGTTCATCCTTCCTCCCCTTTTTCCTCACATTCACATATAGCCAGCTCATTTCTCTCCTGTTCCTAATTCATGAACAGAGACGTTTCATAGTCTCCTCGACATTTCATTCTTTGCCATTCTTTTATTTGAAACCCACTATCTAAAGGTCTGACACACATGTGACTCGAAAAAGTGCATGTCGAATGTCATTTCATTCCATCCTGTAATCGTAAAACTGCCAGAGGAGACATATATGTAATTGGTGTGCTACCGAGGCATCCTTGTACATTGGATTGTTGGCGTGTACATGTACTTTAGTGCTTGAATGCAAATGAAAGTGGACGTATGCGAGTGGAAGTGTTTTGTGTGGCTGTGAGTGATCGTAACTGTGCGAAAATTATTGTATGCTCATTGGATTTATCATATGTGCAGGGAAGTGATTTATATACGTGGGAATGAGAGTGGTCGTATGTGCGTAAGAGTGATTATATATATATATATATATATATATATATATATATATATATATATATATATATATATATATATATATATATATATAATATGTGCCTGAGTGGGATTGTATGTACGTTGGAAGTTTTCTTTGTGTTTGTCCTCTTTCTCTTAAAACGGGTAAAAACAAGGTTTCTTGAAGTGTCTGGGAAAGAATGACGGTGATGACGTATACTGGTGAGCTACTGTAACTTCTAGTACAAAACAGTCATCAAATATTCTCCCAACTCCCTATACAAGCATGTCGTAAAAAGCTACTGATTACGGGTTTGCTAAAATCAGATGTGTTGATGAGAGAGGTGCAGGAATCACAGTCGTGCTGTAAATCATAACACGACATACCTGTCGCCCTTCTAAGGGTGGACTGATAGAAAAGAAGTGAACTAATTTTCAGCACTAACCTATAGCTATCTACCCAGTATAACACAAGCACAGCATTTGCTCCAGCCCGAACAGGTTAAAAACTACCCAGTACAACACAAGCACAGAGTTTGCTCCAGCCCAAACGGGTTAGAAACTACCCAGTACAACACAAGCACAGAGTTTTCTCCAGTCCAAACGGGTTGGAAACTACCCAGTACAACACAAGCACAGAGTTTGCTCCAGCCCGAACGGGTTAGAAACTACCCAGTACAACACAAGCACAGAGTTTGCTCCAGCCCAAACGGGTTAGAAACTACCCAGTACAACACAAGCACAGAGTCTTCTCCAGCCTGAACAGGTTATAAACTACTGAGTACACCACAAACACCAAGTCCTATCCACCCAGTATAACAGAAGCACGGAGTCTTCTCCAGCCTGAGCAGGTTAGAAACTACCCAGTAAAACACAAGCAGGGAGTCTTCTCCAGCCTGAACGGGTTAGAAACTACCCAGTACAACACAAGCAGGGAGTCTTCTACAGCCTGAACGGGTTAGAAACTACCCAGTACAACACAAGCACTAAGTCTTCTCCAGCCTGAACATGTTAGAAACTACCCAGTACAACACAAGCAGGGAGTCTTCTCCAGCCTGAACAGGTTAGAAACTACCCAGTACAACACAAGCACTAAGTCTTCTCCAGCCTGCACGTGTTGGAATCTAACTGGTTCAACACAACACCAACTTTTCCAGCCTACACCTATAAAGACCTACCAGTATAGCACGGGTATGAACTCTGTCCAGCCTACACCTATAAAGACTTACCAGTACAACACGGGTATGAACTCTGTCCAGCCTACACCTATAAAGACCTATCAGTACAACACGGGTATGAACTCTGTCCAGCCTACACCTATAAAGACCTACCAGTACAACACGGGTATGAACTCTGTCCAACCTACACCTATAAAGACCTACCAGTACAACACGGGAATGAACTCTGACCAGCCTACACCTATAAAGACCTACCAGTACAACACGGGTATGAACTCTGTCCAGCCTACACCTATAAAGACCTACCAGTACAACACGGGTATGAACTCTGTCCAACCTACACCTATAAAGACCTACCAGTACAACACGGGTATGAACTCTGTCCAACCTACACCTATAAAGACCTACCAGTACAACGCGGGTATGAACTCTGTCCAGCCTGCATATGTTGAAATCCACCTGGTACAACACGATACTGACTTCTCCAGCGTGTACGTATTGGAATCTACGCAGGACAACTTCACAACCACATTCGAAATAAACGAAAACGACGTTCCTTTGTCTCTAGCAAAATGCATGAGAGCAGTGGGCAAATGCCTCACAGACTCCCAGCAACCTGTTCAGAGAAATAATGCCAATTATCGGGCGGAGCACAGCGTTCACGAATCACACAACTGCTTCTGAGCTGCCAGGCTGGAGGGCGGGAAGGTGGTGTAATTGATACTATAACGTAGAAATGCGGATATACTCTATTTCCAAGCTGTCTCTCCGTTCGACCTAGATAGACGTAGAGACAGCTTGGAAATAGAGTGGCAGAGCACATACCCAAATGTCTACATTCACAGTTCAGTGATTCTTCTAGAGTGTCGAGACCGGTCAAGGGGAAAGAACCTGCTTCTTCCATACGACGTCATCTGCTTAATTCCGGACACATAATTGACACAGACACTGCTTTCCGTGTGGTTTACCACACTCCGAACAGGTGACTGTTTAGAATCGCTGAAGCTTTAGCAATAACAATCAACAGCCCCCTCCTTTGGAAGCAGACGGAATTTATCGTAAATTTGAAGTTACCCTGATAAGTCACATGACCACGGTGAGCTTCCGGCGGTCATGAAATACACACAATGTATCGGAAGAAATTATTCGCATTTCAGTTGAATTTATTCAGTTGTTGTGCTTTATTTTATGTTCATATAACTCTGTAGTAACGCACCTGATGAGATACAGCGAAATATGCCTGGCGATAAATTGTGCAATGTATTGTTTGTATACGCATTATTTAAAATCAAGTTATTAGACAAACAAAATGACGATACATATACACATTGGGGGAGAATGGGATAGATAATCACCAAACAAGCACGTTAAATGGAAACATATGGACTCAGGAGACAAAGACATCAGAAAGAAACCCTCAGACAAACGTTAATCAGAGACTAAATGTGCAGCACAAAATTCCAACTTGGGAGGGAAACAAATTCACAAAATAGAACGGATTAAGTAGAACCTTATGTCTCTCGGCGTCTGAGGCTCATGGGTTGTGAACGCGCTTCGTAATGAGGAGATGCTGGGTTCGATCCCAGCTGCAGGCCTTGCGCCTTACGTTGGTTTCGACAGTGGTATCGAGAAGCTGATCGTCCAGAAAGCAATGGCAAACTCATCATCATACATGTAGCAGGTTCTTTGCAGAACGTCGCTCTCATCACAATCTGCCTGAAAGAAACTCGGTCTCTCGCCAGCTCTCCGCCTCATGCACTTTCACACTTTAGGAATCACTTATATCCTGTGCCCATCTTCGTGTCGGTCGGCCCTACCCCTCCTTCCTGGTACCATGCCTTCTGCTATAATTTTTTCCAATCCGTCGTGGCGCTTGATATGACCAAAATATTTCAGCTTCCGAGACAGGATGATGATGATGATGCACCACGTAAGCCCGTCTCTCTAGCGAAGTTGGCTAAACCGGATTTCGCGGTGAGCGGGTGACGAACTCCTTGTGGTCCGGGTTCACTCCCGGGGGTGGGCAGAAAAGCCACATTTTCTCCCAGATTTACGGTATTTAAAATGGAATCAAGGCCGAAAGGTTGCGATATCCATAATACCGAGCCTAAGGGTTAACAACTCATGGCTTCTGGATACTAAAACAAAACAAACAAACAATGCACCACGTAATAAAAGTGGGATCTGGAGTTCTCGTCTATGATTAAAGCAATTCAAACACGCTTCGTATTCGGCAGCAGACCCTTTCGAGTTATTTCCTGTGGTGGTAGGGGGCGCTGACTGTTCTCATTCAATTGCAATCAGCCGAAAATCAAATTGCCTAATAAAATTACAAACATCCAGCAGATTGTGATGTTACCTCGGCAACGTCCTGTAAAGGATACGTAACTTTAAAAGTTGATTGTACATATTGCTTGATTACGCCAGTTTCTAATTCCTGTGTCGCCTGAATAAATCGTATACATTTTATTGCAATCTTCATTCTGCTTGATTCATACCTGACCCACCGTATCTTTACACAGCATGTGAGGAAGATTTGAGGTTCGTTTGATGTTAAGGAATCTCTGAGATTTATACGAAAGGTAGTGTTACCGTAGATAGGTCAGGCATCATCTGTCTGGGCGTTCCAGAGAATTAATTATCTACAGCTTTCTTTTTTTCGAGAGCTCTTCAGGTTATCAGTCCGTAAAGATAAGATATAAAGTGTCTACAGAGTGTTTCCCTACCTGTACGTCCTTCAGTTTAGCAAATATACAAGGGGCGTTCAGAAAGTAACGCCCCTCATTTCTCGTTATTTCTATTTCTCGCGCAAAATATATGAAATTCCCTCACAATATAACGCAGTGTGCGCTGCACACATTCTAATATTTTAAATAGGGATCGTCGCGGGAGGTATGGAGATCATGCTCTGGGCGACGCTCTCGGCAGGCAGCTAGCTGTTCTGCGGAGAGAGACTGGGTCATATGGGACAAAACCCGGTGCAGTGAAGTCAATCCTCTCACCTTTACGTTTAATATTATATTTGGTCTCTGTCCATGCCTGTGATCTTACGCCAACGCGAAACAAGGGCATGGAAGGATGGCCTCTACCAAGCTTGTCCCTGTTAACCTAGCCATTTCGTCACAGCATGAGTAACCTCCCTTAGGTCTATCGCTACACTGTCTGAAGCCTTAACTTTCGTATCCTAGTGACCAACGATGCTCCTCATCACCATCATCAGGTGCCTTGCCGACTGGCGTGGGCGATCATGCCTCTCCATAATCTGCGATCACCTGCAGCATGTATCAGTTCGTGTGCCGACACACTTCCATGCCATGCAACAAGACTGTCAAGCATCTTCTCTTGTTGTCTTCCTCTATCTCTCCTTCCACATATCTGTCCAGTGGTCACAACATGTTCTATTTTCCCTCTTCTCATAACATGGCCGAAAAATGATGACTGTCTCCTTCTGATGTCTGTGATAAGTTGTCTTCGGGCTCCTGCCTCTTTTAAAACCTCTTGGTTGCTCATTTTGGCTGTCCAAGGTATTCTAAGCATTCTTCTGTAAAACCACATCTCCGAGGCCTCCAGAAATTGTTTGGCCTACCTACCGATTGTCCAGGATTCGTAATTTCCATACAGAGCACACAAGCGTTTATAAATGTTCAGCAGGTTCTTTGTCTGCAACGAGAAGTTCTACAACAATTAGCTGTGTAACGGTCCCTTGTCCACGCCTTTAGGCGTATATGGCATATAGGGCTAGACCTATATTTTTATAGACCAATCGGCACGAGATGGAGGATTTAGTCAGCATCACGCCGGCGGCTTTTACTTTCAGGGACTGCACCCGGTACCCACTCAAGGCTGGGTCGACCTGGGAGTCAAGGTCATTTTTGAAAAAATCCAGCTCCGCCAGGGAGCGAACCCACGACCTTCCGATCCGCACGCGAGCGTGTAGCCGCTACGTCCTCCCACAGTATGATATGTTAACTGTTCTGTACAAATGCCGTGCCATTTCATCCATGCAGTAGAGGTATGCCACATTTGAAATTTGCAGAATTGCATGTCGTTATCGTTATTCTCTGAGAAAAGAAAATTGAATGTTGAATTAAGAATCGACGTCACAGCACTCAGGACACTCCCATAAGTGCTCAGTTCCCATTTTCAGCAGCAAGCGAAGAGTTCCAATTCCGACGGTACCAGTAACCGTCTGACTGTATATCCGTCACATCCTTTCCCTGGGTGTTGAGTGTCGGCCAGATTCCCTGGTAACTCCTCGCAGCGCCATTCTCAATTGACATCACAGCACTCGGGGAACTTCTTTATCATCTCGGGACACTTCTTCCTCATCTCGGGACACTCCTTCATCATCCACATCACCACTATCATCATCATCATCATCATCATCATCCCGTAACACTACGTTTCGTTGGGTCACCAGTTTCTGTTGAGTGTCTCATCAGCGCTCTCCACCTTTGGCGGTCAGTTGCGATGGACTTCATGGTTGCATGCCTGAGACACGTCCATTCAGTCAGGTTCTATAACCAGGTCTTTCTCGCTCAGCCTCTTCTCCTCTTTCTCTCTACTGAGCCCTGCAGTATTGTTTTTTAGAGACCGTTAGATCTTATTACATTTGCATACCGTTGCATTTTTCGCCTTTTTACCGTAGTTAAAAGAGGTTCATAGTTGCCACTGTGCTGTATAATTTTATGGCGAACCTCTCAATTTTGCCCGGGCAGCACTGATCTTTTCGATTTCCAACTGCAAGGGGATTTTTTTACGTGCGGAACAATTCAGACGGGCGTCCAATCTGTAATGTGGTATCTGTATTTTATGCCATGAATTTTTTCTGAAACATCGCATTTCTAATGCTTGTATCTTTCTTGAGCTCAGCTGTTAAGGTCCACGTCTCACAGCCATATGTAAATATACTAATAGCTATTGCTCTGAGCAATCGAAACTTAGTTTTGCATGAACTTTTTTTGTGTGGTTTTGTTGGGGGGGGGGGGGATGATCTCCATAATGTTTGCTGCTTGGCAAGGACTGATGTTGTCTGGGCAATCCTAGACCTGCTTTCTGGTCGTGACCCCAAGTCACTTAAAACGGATCCTAAATATTTGAAATGAGTCACCTGTTCTAATGTGTGACCTTTAAAACGTAGTTTGGTGAAATTCTGCCAGCTAGATTATTAGTCATTACTTTTGTGGGTTTTTTCTTTTTCTTTTTTCTGCGTTTATTTCCATGCCATACTTGGTTGATGTTTCATCGAGTAAATTTACAAGCTCGACTAGTTCTTGTTCTTCTCCGGCAACCCCATCGATGTCATCTGCAAACCTTAAATTTGTTACAGTTCGACCTCCGATACTTACTGTTCCATCGTGATGTTCTAGGGCACCAGTCTAAAAAGATGTTAAACGTTGTTGGAGAAAAGAGACAGCCCTGCCAGACTTCTACGGTTGTCCGTTCATCGTGTCAGCACTGCTGACCTTTGCATAGAGCTGTTATGTAGTACGTGTGAGAGTTTTACCCATATTGTATCTTTTGATAGTGTCCCTGAGCACACCCCTTTAAAAAGAAAATTGAGGAAAATAACTTCCCGGACGCCCCTTGTATTTGGGTCGAAGTAATAAGCTAAGCTATGTTACTGGGATATAGTTGACCATAAATAGTGCGTAGAATGGGAAAGAAAGAATGAAGGATAACCGTGTCTGGGACAGTAAGGGTTAAAACAGTTATGTAGTATGTGTGAGCTTTGACAAACAGGCAGCTACGAACAGGTAGACTCAAAGACGTGCGTGCATATAGCACGTACGAAGACTCTCCCTCTCTCACATACACATGCTGATACACACATAAACACACACACACAGAGGCAGCAATACACAGCTGTAGGCAGTGTTAAGCATACATAGATGTACTTAGAGAGCAGGGAGATAGACGAGACAAACGACGCACACATATACTGTAAAGACACTGAGATAGGCAAACACGTGCAAAGACATAAATTCAGACAGAAACAGCTACATGAACACACAGACAGATAAACATAGTTGTGTGTGCGCACACACACACACACACACACACATGCACACCACACACAGAAACTCACACACACATACACACACATTGACAGATATACCACACACAGACACACACACACACATAACTAGATCTCTGTGGAAAAAGCAGCACTACCCAACGTAACAATTTCCCGACTGCCCTAAGTGGGGAAAATATTCACCCCTGGATTGTAATGTCTGGCGCTCACAGGATGACCTAGTTTGCACTCTCACGTGTGGGTGCGTGGACTCCCGTTACCCTGATTAGAGTCTGACTTGTGATGAGGGAAGTTCGTTTTGGGTGGGGTTTACCCTGGAGTAACTGCGATGGCGTGAGGATTCACAACACCAACAACACTAATATTGCTGTTTGTGGAATGTTTGTGTTGTTTTCACTTTTAGTAAGTAGTGTTCATTATATAATGATAGCAGAGTAGGGGGTGGACGCCATAGTTCTCGTTGTAGTAATTTCATGATTGTTTATTTTCAACTGGATTAGCATCCTTACCAGTCGGGACTGCAGGCCAAACCAAGGTAGTGTGGCATATAAGGGTGCCCTGGTTATCACTTTTTTTAAAGTTTTTTTTTTTTTTTTTGTTAACGTTGATGGTCTCAAGGTATGGTGTCCGCCCCGAGTGCTAGATGTCCCGGGTTCAGGCCCCGGTGAAGGCTGGGATTTTTTTTTCTGTTCACATAGACTTCCAGTAATTTTTCCTGGTCTCTGGGTAGTGAGATCGGACGCCCGTGTGTATTGTTGCAGACGTAAAAAGATCCCTTGGCATTTGGAAATATAAAAGAGTAGCCTAACTGCGCTGTCCGGGGAAAATAGATAGTTAAAAATCTACCCAAAATATTGCAGGATCCTCGCCGGTGCTACAAAGTTCGTGCACAGTGATGAGCCACTTCGGACTAAGACTTGAGTTAGAAGTAGAACGGAGCATGTATGGGTTACTACCCGTGTGCCATGATGTTGATCCGTTGTTTTCAAACTTCAAACTTTTTAACGTTGAAGGGATATTTGTTGTTTTCTCAGTTGGCTTGCCATCCATATAGAGATGTTGTACGTCTCATGTAGTCATACCTGCGTGGAGCGGTCGGGAGGCAGGAAACAGGGCGATTATTATTCAGAATGTCATGAAACCGTAATCCGTTTGTAGGATTTTGCTGTGGTAACTTGCCATCCAGATCCTTACACGCATAGAACTGCAGGTCACATCTGGCTAGTATCGCTGTTACGTGTGTCTTTAGAGGTTGAACGGGGTATCTTGGACCTGCCTTGTTGGTCTGTCGATCAGATTGAAACTGTTCAGTCTTAAGATGGTGCGATAAACATTTTGGAACCAGCCTGGAGAGGAAAAACTCACCGATTGATCGAGTTAGTTAGTTGCTTGTCCTTTACACGACATTACAGAACCGACCGTCAGGCGTATTGGGTATACAGGGCTAGACCTATATTTTTATAGACCAATTGGTAAGTGATGTAGTCAGTATCACACCGACCGCCTTTACTTCCCAGGACCACACCCGGTGCTCACTCAAGACCAGGTCGACCTGGAAGTCAGGGTCATTTTTGAAAGAAGAAAAAAAGTCTGGCTACGTCAGGACGCAAACCCCAGGACCTTCTGATCCGCAGGCGGGGCGTCTAGCCGCCAACGCCATGACGACTTCTAATCACATTAACACTCTCTTTAATGAAATCTACCTTCATGTGCCTTTTTCTATGGGTACCTTTGTTGTAAATACCTTTTGCAACTTTGGAAACGGTTTCAGTTGTGATAATATTACCGGTGATGACACTTCCAGTAAAATAGTGTTTGTTTCTCAGCATACGAAATGATCTGTTGTCGCCTCGTGTGACTTAGACATACGGACTCGCACCGTAATGTCGGGGTGCCGGGTTCGATCTCAGAAGCCGGCTATTTCACAGCAACCGCTTTGTTTTGGTTTCGATAGTGGTATTGCAAGTGTATGTATGGGTGTTTGTGTATGAATGAGTGTATGCATAGGCGTGAATGAGTGTGTACATAAACATGTATTGCTGTTTGTGCATGTGTGTATGTTTGAATGTAAGTGAATGTATGCGTATGAGGGTCTGTATGGGTACATATGTGTAAGAATTAGTGGGGATGTGTGTATTATAATGAGGTCATGTGTGTGAGTGTATACATGTGTGTGTGTGTGTGTGTGTGTGTATATATATATAGCTAGGTGTTTGCATATGTATATATCTGTGTGTGTGTGTGTGTGTGTGTGTGTGTATTTGTGTATGTACATATATATATATACCTGTGTGTGTGTGTTGTGTGCACGTGCTTGCTCGTGTGAGCCTGCCTTTCTGTGTACCAAATTGTGCACGTTTTAAATTGATATTTTTTGTTCATAACATGTCTTGGTTTACATGGTCATCGATCTGTTAGATCTGCGCGTTCCCATTTCCAAATACCGAGAAATTTGTAAGTTTCAATATTTTCCCTATCGTCTGAGAAGAGAAGCCATCCGATCCACTCCCCAAGCAGAATGTAAAAGCGTACGATCTGTTTGCCTTTTGTGTAAAAACTGAAACAGTTAACACTGGGAGACTTTTTATATGGTTTCCGTTGTCTAATGGCGGTGAGTGGAGGGGGCGGGGCACAAATTTCGCGTATTGGGTCGAATGGCACAGATAACGCAGCCTTGCTGTAAACCACAACACAACATGCCTGCCCGCTTTTTTAGGGCAAATGGAGGGGAGGAGAAGGAGAAGGGGAGGGCGGGAAGGAAGGAAGGTAAAGAATAAGAAGAAAAAGAAGAAGAAAGAAAATTAATTATGCCGTAACCATGCTCGCGGTAACCATGCACGCTGTTACCATGCAAGCTGTTACCATGCACCCTGTAATCATGCAAGCTGTTACCCTGCACGCTGTAACCATGCACGCTGTAACCATGCACGCTGTTACCATGCAATCTGTTACCATGCAAGCTGTTACCATGCAAGCTATTACCATGCACGCTGTAACCATGCTCGCTAATACCATGCACGCTGTAACCATGCACGCTGTTACCATGCACGCTGTAACCATGCACGCTGTTACCATGCACGCTGTAACCATGCACGCTGTTACCATGCAATCTGTTACCATGCAAGCTGTTACCATGCAAGCTATTACCATGCACGCTGTAACCATGCTCGCTAATACCATGCACGCTGTAACCATGCTCGCTAATACCATGCACGCTGTAACCATGCACGCTGTTACCATGCACGCTGTAACCATGCACGCTGTTACCATGCAATCTGTTACCATGCAAGCTGTTACCATGCAAGCTATTACCATGCACGCTGTAACCATGCAAGCTGTTACCATGCACGCTGTAACCATGCACGCTGTTACCAAGCACGCTGTAACCATGCACGCTGTTACCATGCAAGCTGTTACCATGCAAGCTGTTACCATGCAAGCTGTTACCATGCAAGCTGTAACCATGCAATCTGCTACCATGCACGCTGCTACCATGCACGCTGTAACCACGCTCGCTGTAACCACGCAAGCTGTTACCATGCGAGCTGTTACCATGCACGCTGTAACCATGCAATCTGTTACCATGCACGCTGTAACCATGCAAGCTGTTACCATGCAAGCTGTTACCATACACGCTGTAACCACGCACGCTGTAACCACGCAAGCTGTTACCATGCGAGCTGTAACCATGCACGCTGTAATCATGCAATCTGTTACCATGCACGCTGTAACCATGCAAGCTGTTACCATGCACTCTGTAACCATGCAGGCTGTTACCATGCAAGCTGTAAACATGCACGCTGTAACCATGCAAGCTGTTACCATGCACGCTGTAACCCCTGATCGACTAGTAAGACATCATTCATAATTATTGCAGATGCCAGACAATATTGTCGTTCTATTGTTTCCCCAGACTGAGCCTCAGTGAAAAGGTCAGGCTGTTCTCCCAGCCGCGAACGCTCGAGAAGCAGCCGGCAAAGGTTGAAGCGCCCGTGGTGAGACGACGCAATAGGAAATTGGCATCGCGGTTCAACACGCAGGTGAGTTGTTATTGTATGCTTGTTTTTGTTTCGTTTCGAAATAAGGTATATATAACGAACTAGGGCCCAGCTCAACCCATCTGCACACTTATGATTAATGGAGTCCGGCTGGAACACTGTTATTGGACGTTACGTTTGTCTCCGCCTTAACCTGTGAGACTCGCAAGTGTAAGTGCCAGTGACGTCAGCTTGGTTGACGCTCCTACCGGCGACCACGTGTGCTTTATATTAGAGGATGTGATCGCCTTTAACGACCCCGTAACATGTACAACTGGCTCTAACCCCGTCCCACATTCCCCACACATTAAACCTAGGTCCCACGAGAGAGTGCAGTCTATAGCAGTAGACCGAAACGCCCCTGTAACTTTGGGCAACATGGACAAGCCAGACCAAGCATCAATGAAAGGTTACCTAGTGTGTAGATGGGCGGAGCTGGGTCTGAGTTTGTTACTAATTCCCGAAAGAAGGCTTGTGGGTGCTTAGCTTGTTGGTTGTGTTGGTTGGTTTATTAGTAAGGCCAAAAGAGCCAAATGTAAAAGGATTGTGCATTCCTTATTCTGAACCTTTTGAAAATAAAGTTCATTCGTTCGTTCTTTAGTCAGTCAGTGAATCACCTAGCTATTCTATCAGTAGTTAGCACGTTAGTTTGCAGTTAGCCTGTTAATCAGTCCTGTTATTAAACGAGTCTCCTAGCCACCTCCTCCTGAGTTTGTGGTACTAGAATATTACAGTTCTGCTGAATCATTCCATCCCCACCCCAACACCTCTAACTTCCCACCGATTGCGAAATCGCTGCCTTGTGACTATGGTCTGTATTTATGTTTAACGTACTGCTCGCTGTATGAAGCAGAAACATGAAGCAACCCTTCATTAACTGGTGCCTGCACAGAATAGAAAGGATAGGCCCTAAACGGTGTGACGAGTCTCTACTGCCGAGCTTAGGGAAACAACTGAACGACTTGCACCAATCAAAAAGTGTGCAAAAGACGCTGGCGCATGATATAGCATCAAAGAAGTCTTTTTTTTTACTTTTAGACTTTTCAACGAACAACAAAAACTGTCAAAATCAGGAGCAACAAAAAATGTCAAAATCAGGAACGGAGCAAATTACCCTTTAGGCGTCTTTTATAACCGGTCAACGCTGGTAGGAAAACCACTAACGGCGATAAAAGAATAGGTTTGGAGTCACGTACATGTGAGGGTATTTTACTTGGAGACTTTCCCGTCCCCGTATGGGTTTAAGGGTGCCATTTTGGTGTGTGTGGGGATTTGGGGGTTGGGGGGGGGGGGCACTGTCATCCTAACAAAGCTGTTGTAAAAGGCAGCTAATAAAAGATGTTTCTTTCGAAGTCTGAGCTTGTCTGCAAGAGAGGCGAGAGACCAACAGTTTGCATACAAATAAGCCAGATCTATGGAACGATGTGCATGCAAAACTCAAGTACTGGATCGTGACCAAAGTCCATACCTGGACGAATAAGCAGATCTTTCGTTCGGTTTCCAGCTGGTAAAGAGAAAAAAACAAAAAGTTGTGTTCATCAGGCTACGGATCAAACTACCGCTCTCGTCGTCAGCATCATCATTGTCCTCATAAGCCATCGACTATTTCTTCTTTTTCTTCTTCTCACATGTAAACCAGCTACTGGTCATATTGAATGCCACTACACACCCGCTTCACAAATAAAAGGCATAAAACATAAGAAACACATCTCACAGGGCATTCAACTCAGTAGCTCAGTCAGCGAAATCGTAGACTACTGTCCATATGTGGAAACTGCATTAGCAAAGCGCTGTCGGAAGCAAAAATAACTTCGATAATCGGCCATTTTAACGGAAATAATTCTCTAAAAAGCTGTATTAACATAAAATTGCATTTGTGAAACAAAAATGGGAATCCGTTTAGGCTCTTGCAAGTTGTGTGGCCTTTAAACCTTTAGCTTATGCATAAATCCAGCAGTAGTTACCTCCAACACTTAGCAATCCCTTGCTTACACGGGGAGCTTAGCAATCCTGTGCTTACACTGGGAGCATTTTAACAATCCGTTGGTTACACAGGGAGCTTAACAATCCTGTGCCTACACGGTTAGCTTAAGAATCGTGTGCTTACACGGATTGCTTAACAATCCTCTGCTTACACGGGGAGGTTAGAAATCCGTTGCTTACATGGGGAATTAACGCACGTGTCTTGACTGACTGACTGACTTTCTACCCCACCAGGACATCACACAAGCGATTAACACCCGATGACACAAAGTGCCACCATGTGGATGAGGATCACCGTGGAGAGGTCCCAGAAACCGCGTTCAGACAATTGGCCATATCGATGGCCTGCCTATACTGCGGTCCCTGGCAAAAGCCAGAGTGGGGCTTCAAATAACAAAAAATTACGTCCTAAAAAGGACATAGGGAATAATAAGTACTGCACGTGTCTTCAGATGTAACAGTCCAGTATGTGTGCATCGTGGACAGAAAACACGCATGATGCCTAGCCATTTTCAAAGTGAATAACGCCCGCTGTGTGTTGGCCATGTTCTGGTTGTTAGTGAGAACAACACACGCTGACTCACGCGCAGCCATACACTTGCCAGGGTGTTCGGTTTCATCCCTTTCTTTTTATTGTTATCAGGGGTTAGCGGTTCTCCATTTTTGCTTTCTTTGTTTGTACAGCGATGCGTTTTTTTTTTTTTTTAGAAACAGTTCGCTTCCGTTAATTAAGTTTTTGTAAATCATTACCACATCTGTGCAAGACAATAAGAATGCTAAATGTTGTGATTCTGAGCCTCTTTTGTCCTCGTTGTCGCTAACTTCTTCTCCTCCTCGTTACCCTTCTTGATTACCTCCCCTTTCACTGTTGTCGCCGCTCCCGTCATTGCTTATTTTTCTCTCCCCTCCTCCCCCCCCCCTCCACCGTGTATTAACGTCTGTTTTTTTTTAAAGTTTGTGTTTATATACATTTCATTTTATTTAACGTATATTATTATATTTATTTACCATTTTGCATAAAATAACTATAATAATAATAATTATTGTACTACTAAGCACTTTAACAAGGTGACCCCGCCCACTAGAAAATTATAAGGGGCTGAGAATTCTCCTCCCCCCCCCCCCCCTCGTTTTCGCATTATTCCTACAAATGTGTGTGTCATTCCATGTCCCTGCCGTGTGTTGTAGAACCCATTCATTGCAACTGTGCTGTGCTGTGAGTTACAGCTGTGCCATTTGTTGCAACTGTGCCATGTCTTACAGCTGTGCTGTAGAAAGTGACCTCTATTTCTGTTTGCAGCCGGTCACAAATGAAGAAGTAGAGAAAGCAGCAGCCTCCACTCGGATCTCTCCACTGGCTATGAGTTTGGTGAAGCCTCCAGATACCGAGATACTAAAGGTATGGAGGACAAACATTAAGTTATTTAGGGTATGAGATCTGTATAGACACACAGACACTCAAGGTTTGAGACCTAAATAGACAGAATAGCAGTGAAATGGACAAGCTGAGATATTCAATGTATGAGATATCTATAAACAGACAGACAGACACTGATATACTCTATGTATGAAACCTAAATAGATAGAAAGGCAGAGATGCAGACACGGATATAGATAGTGTGTGAGATGTAAATAGACAGAAACACAGAGATAGACGGGCACTCAGACACTCAAGGTATGAGACATCTACAGATTGATATTGATATATGTGTGTGCTTCACTTAGGATAGGGTTGTATTTCTTCTGTTGTATGTTTACACATCAGTTAGGATAAGGTTTATTTCATATAGTGTATGTTTGCTTCAGTAATAAGACTGTATTTTTTCTGTTGTATGCTGTGCTTCACTTTAGGATAAGGTTGTATTTATTCTGTTATATGTTATACTTCACTTAGGATAAGCTGTATTTCTTTTATTGTATGTACTTGAATTTTATTTAGGATAAGGCTGCATTTCTTCTGCTGTATGTTGTGTTTAACTTAGGATAAGCCTTATTATGTTATGTTATCACGGATAAGCCTTATTATGTTATGTTATCACGGATAAGCCTTATTATGTTATGTTATCACCTTTAGTGCCACTGCACATTAGGCATTCCCATGCATACTTAGTCCTTCAATTTTTTTATGTTGTATATTATGCTTCCCTTAGGATAAGGCTATATTTCTTCTCTTGTATGTTATAATTCACTTAAGAAAAAGCTGTTTTTCTTATAGTGAATATTACGTTACACGTAGGATAAGGCTATATTTCTTCTCTTGTATGTTATATTTCACTTAAGAAAAAGCTGTTTTTCTTATAGTGAATGTTACGTTACACGTAGGATAAGGCTATATTTCTTCTCTTGTATGTTATATTTCACTTAAGAAAAAGCTGTTTTTCTTATAGTGAATGTTACATTACACGTAGGATAAGGCTGAATTTCTTCTTATCTTATGTTATCTTCTTCAGTGTCACTGCACATTGGGCTTTCCTGTGCATACTCAGTCCTTTGATTTCTTATGTTGTATATTATGTTTCACTTAGGATAAAGTTGTATTTATTCTGCTGTATATTATATTTCTCTGCAGAAAAAATTTTATTCTTATAATGTGCTTCCAATTTCATTAATTTCTTCTACTGTTCTTCTTCTGACATATGTTATGTCTCACTTGTAGCTTTTTCTCTACCTGTACTTCAGATATCTATTACCATGATGCTCTTAAGATTCCTTTTGCATGTTATACTGAACTCTTTTAGTATCAGAAGATTCCAGAGGGGAAGGCAAAGTGAAGAAATAACCATGATCAAAACCTTGAGTGCATTACTTTCACAGTGGCTGGCGGTTATTGGGAAAGCCAGGTTTCTTTAGTATATTCTCACCAAATGTTGACATTAAGATAACAGAATATGCTCAGGAACAAAATCAGTGGGTAAAGTCATTCACGCATCAAGCCTTACTTGGGACTGAAAGCGTTAAGGCTTGTTTTAGTACACGTTTCCTGCTGTATGGAGTACGTCGGTTAGGACGGCGTATGTTGAGTTTGCGTTAGAATTTGTTTGTGGCATTTTGTCAGTTATCATTTGGCTACCTCGTATCATCAGATAGGTGCAAATCTTCCAGAAGGTAGAGTGGCTAGAGTATTCTTACAACATCACCCATCATGCTGTGACTAAACAAGTTACTGTGCACTTGGTGTTGCCTTCACAAAAATGCCGGTTTTGTTATATACCACCCCCACAGTATACCTTATAAAATACGCTGCTTTCCCAGTATGCCACTTTCGTGATATTCCACATCTACGGTATTCCACATCCACAGTATGCCCCTTTCACAATATGCCACATCCACAATATGCCACATCCACAATATGCCACATCCACAGTATGCCACTTCCACAATATGCCACATCCACAGTATGCCACATATATAACTTGCCACATCTACTACAGTATGCCACTTCCACATTATTCCAAATCCACAATATGCCACATCCACAATATGCCACATCCACAGTATGCCACATCCACAATATGCCACATCCACAATATGCCACATCCACAGTATGCCACATCCATAACTTGCCACATCTACTACAGTATGCCACTTCCACATTATTCCAAATCCACAATATGCTACTTCCACAAAATGCCACATTCAGAATTCATCACATCAACAATATACCACCTTCACAATATACCACATTCACAATATAACACATCCACATCCATCATATATTTGTGCCACTCCTACAATAAACCACATCCAAGGTACACCACACCCACAATATACCATTAGCAGTCTGTTCATATGTCTGTCTGTGTTTTGTTTCCGCTGTCAAGTTTCCTATCACCAGAGTGTTGTCTGCAACATCCCTTAGCCACTCACTGCTGCACCGATCTGTTTCACCCAGGGATGATATGTTTGTGCATTCACACTGTTCACTCAGTCTCAAAGGACCTTGACAGCATCTGCCTTGTCTTGCAGCAATTGACAGCCAAAAGGTGCAGAATCAGCCAGTCTATCTGCACATTCATTTACCAAGACAGTGCTTGCCCTGCAGAAAATATCCATATATCCAAAGTGTTGTTTGTCATCCGGATACCCTTGAACTTTCTATCCCATATTTCATATTTTAGGGCCTTCCTTTGAAGGACCAGAGAGAGCTGATGGCACAGCATGCAGAGATGTTTTTATCCCAGTCTTCATTCAGATCAAAATCAGGCTCCAGTTCCAGCTTGTCCCAGCCATCTTCTCGCAGAGCTTCTGTCAGTCTGGCAGAAGAGGAAGCCAGGAAAGCTGAAAAAGAGGACTGGTCTGAGAAAGGTGACAAGAAAGGTACATTTTTAATCAACAGATCATCACCATTATCGTCTGATTTCAGCAAACACTGTATTTTCATTTGTATAAGACGTGCAGTGAGGGCAGGGTACAGTGTCTGTAGGTGAAGGGCCCTCTATGTGGGGTCTTTATAGCCTTTCTTCACTGTTCAGCTGCCCTTTTATAGATCCCTCAATAGTCTTTACATTTCTTTGGATAGACGTCACTCGATAGTCTGGTCTTGTGCAGCAGCCTCACAAGTGCCAGGTTTTTTTCTGAAAGCTTTAAATTAGGCTTTTAGTGGGTCCTTGAAGCATTTGTTTGTTTGTTTGTTTATTTTCCTGCCACCATGAGAGCGTTATTCTTCTTCTATCTCATGGCATTGTATTCTAAGATGTTTTGTGACATTTAAATTAAGAAGCGTTAGTTTCTTCTTCATGAATAACTGTCAACAGAATTCCATAGCATGTGTGTTTGTGTATAGAGTAGGCCTGCACATATTTTAGGCTAGAAAATGAGATTCGATGACCAGTCCTCTTACTCGTTGTGTTTTCTTACCAGGAAATTCCTAGAAAATGCTAGAAATTGTCTGATACTCATTTGTTTGAGGCTAGACTAACATCGAAGCTTTCCTGACAAAACAAAGGATGTCACTTTTGAACCACCATCTCTTCAGGCAAAGGCACTGACCATTATGCCACTGTAGCTCCTAATTCTTGGTGTAAACCTGTAAAAGTAACCCCCCCCCCCCCCCCCCCCCCCCCCACCACCACCACCACTAGGTCACCTGTGAGAGAAAATCTGGTCATGAATTTAAATAATATTTAGCTCTCTCAGTCCCAAGCAGTCATTCTTTTCTTCCTCTTCTTCTTGTTGAGTGTTCATCCTTAAAAGAATGACTGGCATGTTGTATTGTGGTTTACAGCTAGGCTATAATATCTGCACCTTTCTGCAAACTCTTAATTATTTGTCTATTACCATGTGCTTGTAGAGGGAGTAATCTCCCTCGCCCCCAGTAAGGATCCCAGAACCTATACAGGTACAGGTAGTTACTTACTTTAAGGGTTTTATCTGAAGTTGCTTTTACTTAAAACTAATGCATTCTGTCAAAGGAAGAAGATGGATATGGCTCAGGCATATTTGCAGAATAGCTGATGACACTGGCAGGAAAAGCTCTCTGGTGGTTGACAAATGGAAAAAGTAGACTTGGACAACCTAAGGAAATCTGGATAAGGACAGTAGAAATCAATATGAAACGATGTAAAATTACATGGGATACGAATGCCTTATGTGTAAAAAAAAAACTTGAAGAAGGTATGTACAATATTGGGTCAACAGATGTTGAAATGTTATCCAAATTAGACAGCAAGACTTTTAGCGACATCTGTGATAGAGTGGTTGATATAACACTCAGACAAGATACAAAGAGCTGAAGGGCTGAGTAAAGTATATCATTCTCAGAGTTATCAGGAAATGTGTGATAAGTTGCATGGTAGCTAAATGGCTAAAGCTGATTGTTAATTACCTAAAGCTTATTGCCTCATAGCAACTTGCATCTGAAAACTGCACCACATGTAAACACAAATAGATAGAAAGGATTTCTTGAAGTGTGGGACTAAATCGCACACCATAAATTTGTATTTTACCTCATCCATACATAGGGTCCTGGAGCTACTCTTTATGTTATCTAGTAATTTGGGGCAATTATGAAGCCTCTTAAGTGTGACACAGTATAGTGAGATTTTGTCCGTGGGGTAGGACAGTCCTCAGCTTTCTATCATGTAGGAATCAAAACAGCACAGTGACAAGTTGCTTCCTATTAGCCCAAAGGATTTGGGTTTTCAAAGTGTATTTAGGTAAATTTTTGTGGTAGAAGAGAGCTCCCAAGTCAACACAATCTAAAATTGGTACCAGAAAATGGCCTGGTGTGTTTGGATGGCCAACAGAATGTTGACTACATTCCCCATCGAATGCTACCTAGTCTAAAATAATTAGTGTCAAACATATGCCCGATGTAGCATTGTTGTGAGAAAGGTCTTTTTTTTTTTCTGTCAGGCAATAAATTTGAACTTTAAAACATTGATGATGTATTGTTAAGTCATGTATAGTTAAGTCATGTATTGTAGAGTCATGTATTCTAATTTTGTATTCAGGAATCCTTAAAGACAAATCTGCCTCTACCAAAGACCTTCATGACACCAAAAGCATTCTTAAAACTGAGCCAATGAAAGCAAAATCCGAATCAGAAGTTCACAGCATCTTAAAGATGGAGGTGAAACACATCGTGGAGCCAGCCCCGGTCACCTCAGAACCACGGGGTATTTTAAAGAAGACTAAGTCTGAAGATATCAGTGTGATAGAAGGCGGTGATGATATTAAAGGCATCCTCAAACATACAGACAGTGAAGAAGAAGAATGCCAAGGCAGGCCAAGATCCCGATCAAACTCCCAGCCATTTGGAATCCTGAAAACAGAAGGGCTTTCTCAGGCTAGTGAGCATTCTGCTGAGATCAAGAGTATCTTGAAGGCACCGTCTCAAGAGAACGTGCATGATTCACAGACGATAAAGAGTGCCATGCGACGAGGGAGTATAGAGTCTGATATTTCCGTGACAGCAGCTACATCTGTGCTGAAAAGTGCCATGAGAACTAGAAACAGAAGCAGCATGGAGATTGATGACATTCAGGCTGCAGGGGCAGATGCCAAAATCCTCAGCCAGGAGGGTGATCTCAACTCTAACAATTCAGTCAAACATGTTGGTGTGAGCGTTCAATCATCGGAAGTTACCACAGACCATTTCTCCAGTTCAACCTATGCAAAGTTCACATCAGCAGCATCTACCACAGTCATCAAATCATCCAGTGGAGTTGAAAGTAGGACATCCTCAAGTACATCATCATTGTTATCATCATCAGTCACAACTAGTGTGAGTAGTCTTCAGATTCCAGAAGGTTCTGAAGATAGAGGGGGTCAGAGTGTCTCAGACGATGGAGAAAGTAGCTCTGGGGAGATTTTAGAAGGCACTCCAAGGACCTCAAAACTCAAGAGAAAGTCACGATTTTCTGACAGAAAAGCTCAAGCAGAAAGGTAAGGTGTCATTATTAATGTATTAGTCCTGTGTGTGTGTTCTTGTGTTTTACTGTAATTTGCTGTTGCCATTTTATTTGTTCTTACGCATTCTGCTCTTCTATCTCAGTCTCTATTTCTCTCTGTATGTCTGTCTGTCTCACTGTCTCTCTCTCTCTCTCTCTTTATTTTTAACTTTTTTCTTTCTTGCCATCATTTTTCTTCTTTCTAACATGCATACTTTCTTTCATTGTTTCCTTTGTTCTCTTATTTTGTCTGTGTAGTTTCTATGGCTCATTCCTTCTTGTTGGCTGTTTTCATCTTCATCTAAGCTGTCTTAATGTCTTCAAACCTTGTTAGTTGTAACATAACTCGTACCTAGTAGTTGTATATGTAACTGTTTCCCCACCATGGACAGTTGAATGAACAATAAAAAGTGTGAGAAAAGTAGAACAAGAAAGAGATTCTTTAACAGACAGTTTATCTGCTTCTGCCTTCCATGTCTTTCTTCTTCTTCTTCTTCTTCTTCATCTTCTTCTTCTTCGTGTTCACCGGCTGTAAATTCCAGTGGAAAGGTAATGGTTGTTCATCCATTTCTGGACTTTAGTCTTGTTTCCAGAAATTGAGTTTTGTGTGCACGCTCATTTTACAAATCTGGTTTATTTGTATGCAGACTATTGGTTCCTTGTCTCTCAGGCAGATGCACTCTGACTTTTAATTTAGTCGCCTTATGCGACATTCTTGTTAACGAGGCAGTGGGTCTACACTCCCCCTCCCCTCTTCCCCAAGAATGGGGCACTGAAACCAACATGGGGAATGTTTTTTATTTAAAAACTGAATAATGGTTCAGTTTCAATTTCTTCTGTTTTGAGTTTAGGAGTTTAACAATTTACCTAATAGAAGAGACATTTTCATTTCAAAATGTATCTTTAATATACAGCAATATTTTTGTGTTTATCATTGTCTTCTTCTTCTTCATTGATCCTTCTGTCAGAAAACTTACATCAGGAGGCCCGTAGCCTTTATGAAAGCTATCGTGCAATCTATATCCTCTCATGTACCATACAGTTTTGTCTTCAGTGTGGTTGGAACAGGCCAGATAGCGTCTCTGTTGTCAGCATACAGTTGACAGTGTTGGAGCACATGCGCAGCATTTTCGGGTGCCATGCTGCAGGGATACATCTCCGTATTTCCTACACCGAAAAATTTGAACATATGTTGACGAAATCTGTTGTGCCCAGTCCTTAGTCTGAATATAATACATCATTGTGATTATTGCCATTTTTAAAAAAATAATTATCGTCATCATCATCATCGTAATCATTCTGAGGCATTTGTGGGGGGGGGGGGGGGGGGGGGGGGGGGGGGAGGAATAGACCCACTGCTCCTGTGACATGCATGTCACAGAAAGTGACTCATTAGTGTGGTGTTTTCTTTGAAGTTATCATAGAAAGATATAAAACCAGGCGAAAAGTATATTAGCGAGCTACATAAAATAACAAACGCAAACAAAACGTGAACATTGCAGTTACAGAGCCCTCATTAGCACATACATAAATCAAACAAAACATGAACATTGCAGTTACAGAGCCCTCATTAGCACATACATAAATCAAACAAAACATGAACATTGCAGTTACAGAGCCCTCATTAGCACATACATAAATCAAACAAAACATGAACATTGCAGTTACAGAGCCCTCATTAGCACATACATAAATCAAACAAAACATGAACATTGCAGTTACAGAGCCCTCATTAGCATATACATAAATCAAACAAAACATGAACATTGCAGTTACAGAGCCCTCATTAGCACATACATAAATCAAACAAAACATGAACATTGCAGTTACAGAGCCCTCATTAGCACAGACATAAATCAAACAAAACATGAACATTGCAGTTACAGAGCCCTCATTAGCACAGACATAAATCAAACAAAACATGAACATTGCAGTTACAGAGCCCTCATTAGCACAGACATAAATCAAACAAAACATGAACATTGCAGTTACAGGGCCCTCATTAGCACAGACATAAATCAAACAAAACATGAACATTGCAGTTACAGAGCCCTCATTAGCACATACATAAATCAAACAAAACATGAACATTGCAGTTACAGGGCCCTCATTAGCACAGACATAAATCAAACAAAACATGAACATTGCAGTTACAGAGCCCTCATTAGCACAGACATAAATCAAACAAAACATGAACATTGCAGTTACAGAGCCCTCATTAGCACATACATAAATCAAACAAAACATGAACATTGCAGTTACAGAGCCCTCATTAGCACATAAATAAATCAAACAAAACATGAACATTGCAGTTACAGAGCCCTCATTAGCACATACATAAATCAATCAAAACATGAACATTGCAGTTACAGAGACCTCATTAGCACATACATAAATCAAACAAAACATGAACATTGCAGTTACAGAGCCCTCATTAGCACATACATAAATCAAACAAAACATGAACATTGCAGTTACAGAGCCCTCATTAGCACATACATAAATCCAACAAAACCACACGAATACACACAAATCTTTGAACTGACGTTTCCCGAAGCAGCCACATTGTTGTCTAGCCAATGGAATGAAGTTGGAGGACATCTGCCTGAGAACTGAGGGACCAACAGTCTGTTTACGGATAAGCCAAAGCTGTGAAATGGATGTTGTTGCAAAACTCAAGTTCTGGAGAAAGAAAAAGGCAATCAAAATCCAGGATTGAACGAACCACTACAAATGTCTTCTGAAGTTTACAGCCAGCGAACATGAGAAGATAAAGAAGTACACGGAAGTGATACCTCAATGTACACTGCTTTCCTAGATGAGTATAGACTATTTTAGCCATATTTGGCCTGAGCTGTTTAGGCTGATTTCCCCTGCAGTCTGCTGCGTCGGGATTTGAACACCCCTGGGACTTCATGAGTCATATCCTGGTTGGTAATCCAGGCGCAAAACTCAGATACCAGGTTCAACATTCTAAAAAGTTAAAGTTAAGGTGCCTGTGACGTCTACACAAAGTCATGGAACCAGTGCTTTGCAATCCTGTGTTGATAAAGGCGAAGAATTGCAACCATAGGGTTAACACAGCTGTCTGTTTCATTACCTAATTTTTACGGACATTCCCAGGGGTAAAGTTTTGCTTCATGCAACACTCGCTGCGGGCTAGCTACGGAAAGAGACCAAACCATATAGGTTAAAACCTTGTGCAATGTAGTCAGTTCTCCTCCAGGTTTCACCTCTCACTCTCTCTCTCTCTCTCTCTCTCTCTCTCTCTCTCTCTCTCTCTCTCTCTCTCTCTCTCTCTCCTTCTTTCTCAATCTCTCTCTCTCTCTCTCTCTCTCTCTCTCTCTCTCTCTCTCTCTCTCTCTCTCTCTCTCTCTCTCTCTCAATCTCCAATGTGCAGTCTGTAGGATTAACATCTCAAAGATGAAAAAGAAACTGTTACACGTCTGGGAAACCCCGTTCAATCTTATAGCCATATTGTAAAAATAGATGAAGAATCATTTTCCACGCCTTTAGGCATATTGGGCATATAGGGCTTGACCTATGTTTTTATACACCTATCGGCAGTTGGTGGGTGATGTGTTCAAGATCACGCTGGCCCCCTTTACTTCCCAGGACTTCACCTGGTACCCACTCAAGGCTAGGTCCACCTATGAGCCAAGGTCATTTCTAAAGTCTGGCCCCATCAGGACCCGAACCCAGGAGTACAGCCATATAGTACCGTTAAACTGGGGCACCACAAAACGGTTGTGAAGTAACCAGTAGTCCTGTGCGGATGTGCTGAGTTTCGTCCCATGCAGCGATCCTTTCGATTTCTTGTCCATATTTAATCAGCTAAACGAATAAACGTCTGTGCTGTAACACCCTATCCTATATCGACCCCTAGTTTATGTATTTATATCTCAGCGATATAAATTATGTTTTTCTGCACAATCGATCTTATTGTTGTTTGCGACATAATTTCTTGCCATTATCACAGCTTTGATGTTGTTAACGATTTCTGTACAGTAGGATTAGGTTTCATGTTATCTCTTCGCCTTGCAGAAAATGTAAACTGAAAGTTTTTATAATAGAGAGCCTGTTGTGACTTTCTCTGTCGGACCTAGATCGGGCAATAATGCCTTTCAAGTGTCCAGTAGAAGCGGCAGTAGCAAATTCCTTAACCGCACGGGACTGCACAGTACACTGTTTGGTCTATATGTTCGACTGTAAAACATCTCTTATATCACATCACTAGCTTCCCGTGTGGGTTCCGCGGTCCTGTTATAGGGAAAACAAGAATAGACCCATTGCCTACCCAAAAGCATGTCGTAAGAGTCGACTAATTGGAAGCTTTCTTCAAAGTCGAAGTGCATCTGCCTGAGAGGCAAGAAACCAGCATTCTGCATATAAGTCAGTCAGATCTGTGAAACGGATGCACACGTTACACTCAGGTTTTGGAAGAGGACTGCAGTCCAGAAGTGGATGAACAACCAGAACTTTCCGCCAGAGTTTACAGCTGGTGAATGCGAAGAAGAAGAAGAAGAAGAACTCACTAGCAGTGTGTAGCGAAGCTAGTAGACGTGAACAAATCGGTACTGAAAGAGTTGAGATAAAAACCTAAGACATTAAAACGTGTACAAGAATGATCTGTTCTGTACGACGTTAAGTATTTTAGTATAGACATGACATTGTTGTGTTTACTCTTAGTCTTCAACTGTTATTACCTTTGTTTGTTTATAGTAATATTTTGAAAATGCGTCTTCTTTTGCACTTATGAGGTGTAGAAGTGTCATACCTTTTTGTTATATTGGAGACTAACTAGGGTAGAATCGGACAAGAGATAGAGAAGCAGGAGGAGAGGGGGACCAGGGGGAAGAAGAAGAAGAAGATGATGATGATGATGATGGTAATAAGAAGAATGCAGAGGAGGCGTAGGTGGTGCAAGAGAAAAACATGAAGAGCGGGAAATGAGTGAAGAACACAAAGAATAGGAGAAGTTGAAAGAAAGCAAGAGGAAACAGGGTTAAAAAAATCCCGGAGAAGTAAGAGTTTATAGCAAAAATAAGATGAGAAAGAGATGAGGAAGAGATATTAGGATGAGGCGGAGAAAATGACACAAAAGAAAGAGGAAATTGAGAGGCTGGGGAAAAGAAGGAGTAGAAAATCTAGCAGAAGAAGACCTTTTGGAGCAATATTGACTGCCAAGTGTGCACCTTATGACAACGCATTATAAATGTTTCACACGAAAAAGCAAACCAAAGTTGACACAAGATAACACCAGGTGTCAATGAGCAGTCGGCTGACAGTAGGAATTATGATCCCTCCGCCATTTGCCCAGACAGAATTTTGTAAATTGTACACAGACTAGCAGCCATGGTGGCGACACTCTAGCTATGGGGCCGTAACTCTGCGCTCAGTAAACACACAGAACAGAGGTTGAGAACGGACACACAAAACCATTGCAAGGAATTAATTATCAGAATACCTTCATCTAACTTGTCCCCGTTTTTCTTTTACATTTTTATTTGTCTCCTCTCATGCCTTCGTTCACATGTTTCCTTTCTCGCTTGCTATTCTTTCCCAAATTCTCTCCATAGTTCTTGCATTTTGCTCTTCTTTGGCCTTTAGGTGGTGGGTGTGGAGGGGAAGAGCATCAGGGTCACAGAGGCCATAGGTTCCGGCTCGTCTGAATACATTTGCACGTATTGATCGACACTTTTAAAAACAGAGTAAAGCGTTAAAGACACGACTCCATGATTTAATTTCCACGTAAAAGACTGCATGCTGTTGAATTAAGACTTGCAGAACGACAGAGCTTCCGAAAATATCAACTGCTGTCTTAGGTCTAGAGCCGAAGGCTAACGTGTTTAACAGGGCTCAAATCAGGAGCATGTGAATTTCTGCAAAAGGCATGCAAGGTGTGCGGGAAAACGAATAAGCAGATAGATTGAATGCTGTCGCTCCTCTTGCTCTATGGTAAGAAGGGACCAAGTGGACAGAGGAACAAAACAGAGTATCTCTACCTGCCTGGAGAGACACTCTGGCAAAGCGTAGGCCCATGCAGATGGTCTGGCGATTATTAAACGCGCAGAGGGAAACGGCCAACGTATATTTAATTATGTTGATGTTGGTCTCATTAGGATGTGAACTCTTTTTGGATACCAAAGCTGGGGACATAGCACATGTAGGAACGTCCCAGATCTAGCAGTATCGATTCATTCATTCATTCGTTCCTTCATTTATTCAGTAATTCATGAGACTGTCAGGGGGATTATAGAATATGTAAATTGCCATAAACTTCCCCGTGGGATAGGATCACGTCTGCTGTCAAGGTAAGCGGATTTGAGGGTTGGAGTTCATTGAGGACCACAACTTGCGTGTAATCATGTTAGGCAAAGGGGCTGTGTGGTCTGGAGGCATGGCGTCCGCCTCGAGTGCTGGAGCCCCCGCCCCCCCCCCCCAATCCCCATTATGTATGAAGTTATATTAACTATTTGTATATTATTGTCGTCCTCATTAATCATCGTCGTCAAATTTTCTGAACAGAAATAAATGTAGTATATGTACAAAATAATAGGAAGTGTATAAACAAATACTTGACAGAAAACTTTTAAACGTGGCAGAGTTAGGGAGGTGGCTCTTGTGCCCCCGAACACAATTTCTATCGAGCTTATTTTTGCAATTTTTGTTTTTTGTCTTGTTTAAGTGGGAGCAGGGATGACCCAAGGTGCATGAAATAACCACGGCTTGAGACTGGTTCCACACACACACACACACACGCACACACACATACATTCACGCACGCACACAAACAAGCACACACATACACACACGCACACACACGCACACACACACACGCACACACACACACACACACGCACGGACACACGCACTCACACATACACACACGCACGCACACAAACAATCACACACACATATACATACATGCACACACACATATACATACATGCACACTCACACACACACACACACACACCCTAAACAAACACACAATATGCTTAGCACTGGGAGCTTAGTGGTCTCGAGAAGCTGACCGACCCTGCTGCTGACGCAACCAAACCAGGCTAACGATACGTTAACGCAGCGTTTCTCAAACTTTGTTTCGTCGGGCAAACAACATTTCGCGGCATAGCTACCCTTAAAGCGGTTTAGACATACGCTCGGTGCCGCGGCACCCAGTTTGAGAATCGCTGCGTTAACGTAAAGTTAGCCCGGTTTGCTGACATGTCTCGAGATATGGTATCCGCATTAAGTGCTGGAGGTCCCGGGTTCAACCCCGGTAAAGACTGGGTTGTTTTTTTTATTTACGTGGACTTCTAGTAATTTTCCCTTGTCAATGGGTAGTAAGACCGGATGCCCGCGTGTATTGTTGTGCACGTAAAAAAAATCCCCGCCGGAACATCGCTGTTCGTGCACTGCGCTGAGATTATTCAGACTCAGGCTTGAGATAGAAGGAGAACGGAGCACTTGAGGGTTACACCCGTGTGCCATGATGTCGATCCGTAGAATACCCATAACACACATAATGCTAAGCACGACAGGCGAAAACGTGACTAGATTATTCCAAACGCGATTACGTCTTGGCTTCACGGTCGCTGTTTGGTGAATCTATCCAGGGCTTATTCAGAATTCCGGTCACACCTTGGCGAGATTTATGAGATTAGGGGCTTCCTGGGGTTTCCTGATGACATCAGGGATCATCTTTAAATAGTGGATATGTGTGTATGGCGCTCGCCGCGGATCGGAAGGTCGTGGGTTCGCTCCCTGGAGGAGCCGGACTTTTTTCAAACCTTGGCTCCTAGGTCGACCCAGCCTTGAGTGGGTACCGGGTGCAGTCCTGGGAAGTAAATGCGGCCGGAGTGATGCTGACCACATCACCCATCTTGTGCCGATTGGTCTATAAAAAATATAGGTCTAGCCCTATATGCTCCATACGCCTAAAGGCGTGAAAATGGTCCTTTACTTTTTTTTTCCTTATGTGTGTATGCTTGATAGTCGTTGTATGTGACATCCCCGCCGCCCTTCTCTTTCTGTGCCTCCTCTCTCTCTCGCTGTCTCTCTCTTTCTCTTTCCCTCAGTGTGTGTGTATCCACACGTTTAGTGACCACAAAAATATATAAATTATCCCCAGCGTGTATGCTAGTGTGTGTGTCGGTGGGTGGGTGTGTGTGTGTGTGTATCCACACGTTTAGTAACCACAAAAATATATAAATTATCCCCAGCGTGTATGCTAGTGTGTGTGTGTGGGTGGGTGTATCTATATGCCTGCTCTGCCAGCCACCATTGTCTATAGACTCTTGAGTGTGTTTTTGTGCGTGTTTGCGCCTGCAGATTTGAGGGTGCATGCGCACCTGTGTGCGTCCCTGCATTCGGTTGTCAATTGTCGCTGTTAACCGCAGTAAATTGAGAGCTATGTGTGTAAGTTTATGTTTATGTAAGAGTTAACAACCAAAAGACAGTATTCTCCAACTCAGTGCACTTATTACAAGTATTTTATATCCCCTTTGTGGTTTCGAGGACCTCATTTGGGAGCAGGAGGTAGGGGTTAACAGATCCGCCGCCCGCAACAAGCCTTCTTTCAAGGCGACTAGCTGGTGATTTTGCATAGATCTTAAATGTTTTCATCGGAAGGCGCAGATATCACAGCCTAGCCGTAAACTATAACATAACATGCCAGTCGCCCTCTCAAAGGCAAGGGCGAAAGACACATACAAACACAAACCGAAGTATTCGATGTTATGCCGTGCAGTTTGTGTAGTAGTATTGTACTGTTGCATGACTACAGCATTGGAGAACGTTGGTGTGTTGGGAAATGAGCAGGCAGATAGACTGGCTGGCTCTGCATTACTTGCTGGTGAATTGGTGTATGACAAGTAAGATATTGTGAGGACCCGTTGGGAACGAGTGAACGGTGCAGGGGCGCAGATAGATCATTACGGTCTAAGGAGAATGGCGCTGCGAGGAGTTACCAGGGGATCTGGCCGACGATCAACACCCAGGGGAAGGATGAGACGGATATACAATCAGACGGTTACTGGTACCATCGGAATTGGAACTCTTCGCTTGCTGCTTTAGATGGGGACTGAGCACTTATGGAGATGTCCCGAGTCCTGTGATGTCGATTCTTAATTCAAAATTCAAATTTAAAAAACCATTTTTAGCACATTTTTGTTCTTTAAGATAGAACAGAGCATAGATTTTAGCCGTGCAGTGCTATTTGGCGAGACCAGAAACACAAACACCATTCCCGTGTTTAGTTATTATATATATCCTTCTTTATTTCTACTATAATACACTTAGCCTTCTTTGAACCACTGTTGCTAACACTTTTCACTTTCTTGGGAGCCATAATCAGGACTAATTTATTGTATCAAGACCAACGCAACCACAAAGCAGATGTTAGTACATCTGTGCTGTTCTCAAGCCGAAGACATTGTGCTAAAGCCTAGTTTGTGCGTCAGTGCACGGAGGTATAGTTCGCTTGTAGCCAACATTTGTTTCGGAAAATGTGTTCGTGGCCCGATTTGTTCGTGGCTGGAGGCATTCGTGACCAGTGCCTGTGTGTTTGTGTGTATGTGTGTGTGTATATATAAATATATATGTATATGTATATATGTATATATATATATATATATATATATATATATATATATATATATATATATATATATATATATATACATATATATACATACATTTATATAGATACATCTTAAACATAACTTGTGTACACTGTTGGCTTTGAGTAGGGAAGGGGTTAGCTAAGCCCCTTTAAAAAAATTCAGTGCGGGAGGGGGAGGGGAATCATGACGTCCAACCTCCTCAGTGTGGGCGCCCTGCACACACACACACGCGCGCGCGCTCGCGCACATACACACACGCTTGCCGCACATACATGCACGCGCGTACACACACACACACACCACAGGCACGACACATACACTCACACAGATTCCACTATGAGTAAACAGGAAAGTCATGTCACCCTATGTACAGAAAGAAGTAGGGCAGTTGCTCAAGCGGAGTCCGTGGACAGTGAATTAGGGATAATTAGGCCATGGCACGCGTGTGGTGTGCTGTTGGTTACAGGCATCACTCCGTACAAGCACACACAAGGTGAGGGGAGGGAGGAGGGGTAACTAAGAACTACGTAAAAGACTGCATGTTGTTGAATTAAGACTCGCAGAATGAGAGTGCCTCCGAAATTACCCACTGCTGTCCTAAGTCTAGAGCCGATGGCTTGCGTGTTCAACAGGGCTCAAATCAGGAGCACGTGAATTTCTGCTAAGGGCATGCAAGGTGTGCCGGACAACGAATAAGCAGATAGATTGCATGCTGTCGCTCCTCTGAGCCTTGAGCTGCTTACACTATGGTAAGACCAGATCAGTTGGGCAGCTCAACAAAACAGTCTATCTATACCTGCCTGGAGAGACACTCTGTCAAGGAGTCTCACATATTAGTTGAGATTACATTCGTTGCTTATCGATGATATGTTTTTTTGTTTGTTTCCTGTTGATAATGAAATTCACGATCACGAACGCGCTGTTGTCAGTTACGGTGAGGGTGGAAAGTGTCAACTTTAGTGTTCCGCAGGGGCGATTTGTGCCAAGGGGAAGACAACACCTGACTCTTCTTGACAGCCCTTTGTCATGGCATGGAGGAGTCACCATCATGTAGCAGGTCCTTTGCAGAACGTCGCTCTCATCATGGTCTGCCTGAAATAAACTCGGTCTCCCGCCAGTTCTCCCGCCGCATGCACTTTCATACTCGAGGAGTCACTTTTATCCTGTGCCCATCTTCGTGTCGGTCGGCCCCTGCCCCTCCTTCCTGGTCCCATGACTTCTGCTATTATTATTTCCAATCCCCTGTGGCGCTTGATATGAGCAAAATTAGGAATACTAACACATTAACTATCACATGCTTTTGGAGATCGCAGGTTGTGGAGAGGCATGATCGCCCACGCCAGCCAGCAAGACATTTTACAACAATAGTAGACCAGTAAACGTTTCAGATAGCATGACCGCCTTCACTTAGCGAGGGTACTACTACTACTACTACTACTACTACTACTACTACTACTACTAGTACTATTCTACTACTACTACTACTACTACTACTACTACTACTACTACTACTACTACTACTGCTGCTGCTGCTGCTGCTGCTGCTGCTGCTGCTGCTGCTGCTGCTGCTGCTGCTGCTGCTGCTGCTGCTGCTGTACTACTACTACCGTTACTACTACTTTACTACTACTGCTGCTGCTAGAAAAACAACAACAGCAACTACTACTACTTTTGCTGCTGCTACTACTATTTCTTCGTCTTCATCTTCTCCTCCTCTTTTTATTCTTCTCCGTCGGCTTTTGCTTCTGCTGCTCCTTTTTCTGTACTACTACTACCGTTACTACTACTTTACTACTACTGCTGCTGCTAGAAAAACAACAACAGCAACTACTACTACTTTTGCTGCTGCTACTACTATTTCTTCGTCTTCATCTTCTCCTCCTCTTTTTATTCTTCTCCGTCGGCTTTTGCTTCTGCTGCTCCTTTTTCTTCTTCTTCTTCTTTTTCTTTTTCTTCTTCTTCTTCTTCTTCTTCTTCTTCTTCTTCTTCTTCTTCTTCTTCTTCTTCTTCTTCTTCGTATTGCCAGGTTGTAAACTCCGATGAACAGTCCTAGTTATTTCCCCTAGTTCTGGACTTTGATGTTTGCTCAAGTGTTGCGTGTTGCCGATCTGGCTTTTGTGTGTTTATAATGTTGGTTTCTCACCTCTCATGGAGATGCTCTCCGACTTAGGAACCTCAGTCCAGGGCTGCCATATTGGCCATTTTTGATGCCACATTCCACAGATCTGGCATATTTGAAATTGAACTGGCATAAGATAATGAACTGGCATATTTTGGCCTATTTTGGTTTTTCCTGGCTTTTCTTATCAAGATGTGCTCACATTTTCTTCATGATTCCTCCGTTAGAAACATGCAGATTTACTAAAAGCAATGTAGACCTACAGTTAAAATCTTTATTTCAGTTTGACTTTGTTGTGATGTCCTGGTACGGACTAGCGGAGATTCGCACCATTTCTTATTTATTGTATTTGTTGTCTTCCTAAACGGATCGATACTTCGATAAACCAAGGACCTTTGTAATTTATGTTAATCTACTAGAATAAATGCGAGATTTAAAACCCAAACCCACCACTGATACCAACTGATTCAGACTGTTCAGAAACTACTCGAAGACAGAAAATAGAGAGATATAGACCTAGTTTTATCTGTGATAGATATTATTACTTTTATCAATGGCTACGTCATTTAAAAAATGGAAAGCAACTTATGAAATCGCAAATATAATAGTAACTGAAAGAAAACATACTCTCGGCTCAAAAGATGTTCAGACGGATCAGACGCAGCAAATTGTAAACTGTGTCAGTGCACTGTTGCACCAAAAATTAGTAGCATTTCAAATCATGAAAAAATCGAAAAACACAGGATGAAAACTCTGTCAAAAAGCCAGCCGCAGCTTATTACAACAATAACTCCTAGGCAAAGTAATGATAAAGTTAAAGGCAGCAGAGTTGCAACTTGCTGTAGGCATGACCTGCCATTGTGCAATGCGCACAATTGATCATCTAAGTAAAATCATAAAAGCGCATGGTTGGGGGAGTACATTGGAGCACATACAGTTGCATATAACTAAATGTTCATGCCTAATTAAAAAAGATAATATTATCGCCTGCACTTAAGGATTATCTTATTGATAATTTCCGGAACAAGAAATATGCCATCATAGATGAGTTGCAAAGATTTCATCCCATCTGAGAAAATGCTTAAAGATTGTACATCCGAAAAAAGGTTTACGTGTCTTCCACTGGTTCCAGTGAGGATGACAGTAAAGAATTTAATCTAGAGCTTTTGATGTAAAGTGAGTACAATGTTACATTTTATTTGGCATTTTCTGGCATATAATGGGTAATGGTTTGGCATATACTGTTGTTGTTTTTTTTTTTTATCTGGCAAACCTGCCTCAGTCCTTCTCTGCGCTAACCAGGCTTAGTGTTTGGGAAACTGTTTCTCGAACCACTACAGGAAGAAGCAGTTGAGTCTTGACCAACACAAGCCGTCGGGCTCAGGTTTGGTTCGGCATCCCTTCATGATAAATGTAAACCAGGGCCGGATTTAGACTTCATAAAGCTTTTTTTTTTTTATATTTAGAAACCATGAGTTGTTAACCGTTTGGCTTGGCACTATAGATATCGCAACCTTTCGGCCTTGATTTCATGATAGATACCCTAAATCTAGGAGAAATTGGGCTTTTCTGCCTACCCCCCCCCCTCCCCCGGGCATGAACCCAGACCACAAGGAGTTCGTCACCCGGTCGCCGCGAAGTCAGGTTTAACCAACTACGCTAGCGAGCCAGGTCATAAGGCTAGAACCTTTATACCGTCATGAGGCCCCTGACGTTTTAAATGACACCACCTACTCTCAGGATATATGCGCCTTTTACAAATATGGATAATGAAACTGCCGTCAACTTTTATTAAAATAAATTATAAAGAATGTGTTTAACAAATTATATAAATTATCTAAAAGCTCTAAAAGCTCTACAGTAGAACTGAACAAACACGTTCCGGTTAAAGTAACGTTAATTTCCCCAAAGAGAGTAGGTTACTTTTCATTCAAAAGTTTGTTGGGCTGGTCGACTTTACTGAAGGTTACGGGTGTTACTGCTCTATTGTTTGCTTTCTGCATAGTCTTGCATTTACATTTTCATTCCGAGAAAGAGAATACATGTGACATAGGCTGCAGCACTCTCTAGGAGAGTTGTGTTAGGGACAGTTTCACCATGTTTTTGAGTGTTAAAATCGCTGGCGTGCGATATCAACGGCATTGCGGAAGATGCCCCCGTAACCTTGTGCCAAAGTGACAGGTTCATTAACTACCAATCAGAAGTGAGCTAGTGTGTATATGGCCGGGCGTGGGGAGACTAACGTTACATGTACCGACATCCGCGCCCCCCCCCCCCCCCCCCAAATTCAGTTTTCCAAATGCAAAATCATTGATTCACTTCGCTTTTTTATACATATGATGCTAGAGCAGACAGTTTTTCGAAATACCAAATGTCATGTGTGTGGGGGTGGGAGGGGGGGGGGACACCAGGAGTTTTTCACTGCCCCTGCAAATTGTGAGGCCCTTTTACTTGATTCCGCACTGATGTAAGAGTGAAATGCTGACGCGCAGTATAAGCTGGTTTACATGAGCACCGTAGTCCTGTATCGGCCTTTCATCATTCGGGACTTGTTGACCAAAGTGGTGTACGAGTGCGCCAGCCTGTTTGCCCGTGATTATGCGCTTCAGTTTACACTAATTGTGGCTGTCTGGCAATATAACTTCTTGCTGTAGCTCCCGGCACTTAGAGCAGGGTCAGTGTCTTCTCACTCTATCTCTGCACTGGTGTTTGCGCAGCATTCAGGGGCGGATACGCTGGGACCTATTCGGTGCTTATCAATAGTATGTTTTATTTTGTTCCAGTTGATAATGAAATTCATACTCAGGAATACAGGGTTGCCACTTGCGGTGTGGGTGGAGAGTGTCAACTTTTAGTCGTCTGCAGGGAAATTTATGGAATGCGAGACGGAGGAAAATAACGCTAGGCGATTCTTGACATTATCTGCACATTATCTGTTACATGCTGTCAGAGATTGCCGGTTTTAAAGGGGCATGATGGCCGACGCCAAATAGATGTGGTTGGAGATCGCAAGTTATGGAGACAACAACCCGACAACACTAGACTGCAGGTTACTTCTCAATCGTTTTGTGGTGCTCTAGTGTATCTGTGCTATATGGCTTTACGGTTGAAAGGGGTTTCCGAAATTTTCATGGCGAGTTGTTGTAGTTTCATGATTTATTAGGAAATTATTTAGTTAGTTAGTCGGCAGATTATCCTCATTGCGCATTGAACCATTAATTCCATAAGTGCTCTGACCTCACCTTAGTAAATCCCGTAGCCTGTGACGGCATGCTACACCTGTAATATGTTGGTTTCTTATTCTTCTTTGGCTTCTTAGTACTCTTATCTGGCCACATATCTTTTAACATGTTCTTACAGTTTGGTCATGGCTGCAGATTCACAGTCATCACTTGGTTCTCGCAAACGTCTCATTTCTCGAAGAGCATTCAGAATATCTGCCTGGTCCATCGCTCGTCCGCTCTCAACAGTAGCTTCATCTACAAGCCCATCAGCTTGCTCATTTCCTTGCACGCCTGCACACCCTGGCACAAATATGAAACTGATGTGTGTCAGCCCCGACCGCTTTAGAAACCCCACAAATGTTTTCTGACCCAGCCCATCTCTATCATCCTGCTCGTTGTCTCCAGCCATGTTATTGCTGTGGTCACTGTCGTGCCCTCCGTTGGGGAATAAAGAACAGAAGGAGAAGTGACTCATCTACTATATACATTTGCATTTTAAACTTCTACATTTGCTGGTCAGTGTGTGTAAATTTATTGGTTCGTTTATTTTTTTTTTTTTTTCTGGTCGCGACAACTGAACCGTTTGACCATAGCAAACGTCGCAGAGGCTTGAAAACTTGAGGATATGGTAACGGGAGGATGAGGCATGTCGTTTAGGGGCTACGAACATAATTTGAAATTCCGAAATACACTGTTAGATTCAGCTGCATGCGGTTTTGGCAGCAGACCACTGGATTTGACACTGACCTGGTGTACTTTCAGAAGGTAATCGCAAACTGTTGAACGTAAACAAAAAATGCTTAAGAAAACGTAATTGCTGGGGTTGATTTGCAACGTTCCTGTTGAAAATAGGCGCCGGAACGTTAGCACCCAGGCACCTGGGGGCTAAGGAATCTTGTGCCCTGCCTCCCTGTTCAATTTTTATCTGAACAGTACATTCGACTCCTGAAAACATTGGGTCTGAATGTTGCTCCTGACCTTTTTTTAGATTTAACGTGTTAAGCATTTTTTCCCGTACTGTTTCAAATACATTATTGTATTTTATTTGCCCTTGATCATACAATAATATTAATGTTACTGTGCACTTAAGCAAGGTTTTATCCTTTCGCCTCGTCCTCTAGAAAATTCTAAGGGCCCTAAACCAAAAATATTTCTCTCATGCAACGCGCTTGCTGTAAAGGAAAAACAAAAAACTTTACCTGTATCATTAGCCATCCTCTTCTTCTTTTTCTTCTGCTTCTTCTTCTTCTTCTTCTTCTTTTCTTCTTCTTCTTCTTCTTTATTTACCGGCTGTAAACTTCGGCCATCCAAAACAGAAATCGCCGGAGCCGACACTGCCGTCCAGTCGCTAAGGAGCTAGTAGGAAATGTTGACAAGACTTCCGTCCTGTTTCAGCAACTGCAAACTGGTGCGGTCCGGCGACGTGTGCATAGCAGAAATATTGTTTCAGTTTTTGCGGGCCCGTTACTGTGTCGTTTTTTTTAAAAATATTGTTAACAGTTGAGTTGTGCCAGAAGTGTTAACGATGCATTTTGATGATTTTTCTGTCATAGCGACCGTGTGTCCTTTGGACATTTCTTGTGGACTTGCTTTGAGGCCAGGTTGCACAATTTTTGGATTTTTAGTTGGCGTTTGTGGCCTAGTTGCTGCGAACACGGTTTCTAGTTCTTTGATTCCAGCTGTTGACTAACCTCCGTCCCCCATATGGGACGAATTTTTTCGTTACTTTGAAGCCCAACCCTGGTTGTTGCCCGGGGGCCCTAATATAACCTAACTGTTTAACGTGGTTTCTGGGACCTCTCCACGGGTGATCCTCATCCGACTGGTGGCACTTTGTGTCACCGGGCGTTTATCGCTCAGTATGATGTCCTGGTGGGGTAAAATAGCAGTCAGTCACTGCTTTATTTTGGCAATGGTAACGAGGGCCGACTGTTCACGAAAGCAGTGACAAAACAACTGAACGTAATTGATTGTCTAGTAAAACCACAGATAGCCAATAAATTCGACTGTTTGTTTGCCACATCCTCTAAAGGACACGCAGCTAAATTTATATTAATAATTATTATTATTATTGCTAATATGATTATTGTTATTTTCGCCAAATGTGGCTGATACATGCTGCAGGAGATCACAGACAGTGGAGAGGCATGATCGCCCACGTCAGTCGGCAAGGCATCTGATGATGTTGCCGTTTCTTTTCGAAATGTTACGCTGTTGTTATTATATTACTTTTCTATAAAGTTATTATATACGTATCTGTTGCAAGTTTGGCAGTTTCACAGTAAGGAAATTAATAAAAGTATTGTTTCGTCCGTTGCAGGTGATTTTGGTAGCAGGCTATGGTGCTTTAATATTTTACCGAACTCATTTTATCACCAGTACTGGATTTACGCATAATGGCCACCTATGCTTCCTAGGACTTTTTCCTAGTACTCATTTAAAGCTGGTTTGACTTTAAAAAATGTCCAGGCCCGTTCGGATTTGAACCCACGACATTCGAGCGTCAAGTCGCTACAGCACGGCGGCTGCCGCGCTTATAAAGGGAACGTGTGCCACATATTACAAATTATTACAGGAGTCAGAGCTGCCATAAGGTAGTAGACAGACTCTTGCATGTCGGCCGGAAGATTGGAATCGAGTCGGTTTTTTATTTTTTATTAAAGTGTCTTCGGCTCCCAATAGGCATTTGGCAGTGATATGGTCTGTAATATGATCCCGTTGATAAAGCCTTTTGTCGAAACGTTCAGTTGTATGCGCCTTTGCCTTTACCTCTTTTGAGCTATATAGTCACATAATTTATGTTGTATTCAGCAATTCCTGTGAAATTATGAGTCGAATATAATAAGCGTCATTGGCGTTGCAATGGTGCTTTACGTTCTTTTAAAACTTCAGTACAAAACTTTATCTTAAAGCCGCAGAAACAAGCAGTTGAGCAGCTTTGTTGCCTTCAACGGTGCTAGCTTACATCTGTTCTCATCTGGGAGGATAAATTGACTCCCCTTGTTCGTAAGATGATGAATAAAAGCATAACGAACTCCTGATTTGTAATTGTGTCAGTGTGTCCTTACTTGAGGACTCACAACTATAGTCTGTTTCAAAGGTCCAGTCTGCAACTTAGTAACCGTTCGACATAATTGAAGCTTGACATTCAACCTGTTAGTAATTATGTCCTCGCAAGATGTGGTTTCTAAGACTAATGTTACGGATACTTGATATGGCCAAAGAACTAACAACGATTGTTTGAAATAAGCTGAAGAAAGTTACTCTTTATATACAACAATAAGAAGGAGACAAACACTATTCTTTGGCCACGTAATGAAAAGAGAAGCATTGGAAAACATCGTGACAACTGGAAAGATCAGTGGAAAGAGGGGTTTAGGCAGACGAAGAGAGATGATGCTGGGTGGGCTGAAAAGATGGCATGGGGGGATATCATCAAGAAAGCTTCTCCAAGCAACCAGGGATCGTGATCTGGGGAGATGCATGAGCGCCCACGTCAGTTGGCAGGGCACGTGATGATGATAAAGATTAAAAAATAAAAAATGTCAACATTTAGTTTTAGTTTTGTTATTATAGCCAGCGATTCAAAGCATACAGTAGCGTGCTTACAGTAAAACGGCTTGAGATGAAGTTGGCAAAACATTAGACTGCACCCATTTTGGAGGAAATCTGCGCGAGAAAATAAGGCGCGCGTATTTTGAATAGTAAAGTGGATACGGCATGAACTGCCCATGACCTACTTTAGATCCGGCGAAGGCGTTGAACTGCCGTAGTGCCTTGGTGATTGGCTCATAAAAAGTAGACTATTTGTGTCAATTACTGTACGTTCGTAGGGGGTAGAAAAGTAAAGGACCCTTTTTTCACGCCTTTAGGCTTATAGGGCTAGACCTTTATTTTACAGACCAATCGGCACAAGATGGGTGGTGTGGTCAGCAACACCCCGACCGCCTTTACTTCTCGGGACGGCACCAGGTACCCACTCAATGCAGGGTCGACCTTGGTCATTATTTGAAAAAAGTCTGGCTTTGCCAGTTCGTAAGGGATAGATATATTTTTTGAGTCCGACAAAGGTCAGAGAAATTTGCCGCTGTAAGAAAACAGTAACGCCTGAGCTATTGTAAATTATTAAATCGTAAGGACATGGACCATCTAAAACTACATGAAACAAAAATCGTGTTGATCCGTACATGAGTTTTCAAGATATTTGTTAAAGTTTAAGGGTACGACTTTTGGAGCGGACTTTAACACTGATCGACAGCACGTTGCAAGGTATATTCGCCGGGACCTGTTGATGGGTTTCTTGATGACTCTTAACCACCCCCAACCGACGAACCCAGGATTATAATGGCGAGGCAATAGCACTGGTGGCTCATGTGGGTTGTGATTAGGTTCTTGTTTTTCTTATTGTCATCATCATCATCATCATAATCCCCGGTAAGGGCTGGGAATTTTTCGCGTGGATTTGGACTTCTAATAATTCCCCCTGGACTCTGAGTAGTGAGATCGGACGCCCGTGTGTAATGTTGCGCGCGTAAAAAATTCATTGGCAGTTGGAAATCGAAATGAGTAGCCTAACGGCGCTGCCCAGGCATAATTTGAAGTAACAAAACTATCCAAAGTATTTCAGGATTCTGGCCGATGCTACAGAGCGTGTGTACTGTGCTGAGCTTCTTCGGACTCAGACTTGAGTTAGAAGAAGAACGGAGCACTTATGGGTTACCATTCTTGTGCCATGATGTTGATCTGTTGTTCAAAAACATCATCATCAGGAGCATGTAGTGAGTCCCTTGCAAACGGCCACTCTCATCGTGGAAGGACGGAAAGCCTCAGGTCATTTGTCAGATTTTTTTCCCCCGCTAAATTTCCATTTTCATGGTGTATTTGTTTTGACCGTCGTCGTGGTCCACCCCTGCCTCTTCTGTCAGGAAATATGCACATGTGAACCGAACGAAACAGTCCGTGAACCGAAAGAAACAGTCCGTGAACTGAACGAAACAGTCCGTGAACCGAACGAAACAGTCCGTGAACTGAACGAAACAGTCCGTGAAAAGAACCGATGATCTTCAGTGTGGCTTGACCACTCAGCCACGAAAACCCCTCCACTTGTCTCCGGGAGAGGGATCAATAATCATATCCTAGTTTGTTATGCAGCAAATGCGCTTCCTGTGGTGATGTGTGTATTGAACTGCCTGTTTGCCACTACACTGATAAATACATGTATTGACTGACAGGTGGGAAAAAAGCTAGTGGTAATTAGATGATACTCATTCATTCATTCATTCATTCAGTAGCATGTCCCTCGCGGAACCTCGCTGCCATAACAACCCTCCGGAAAACCTTCCTATCCTGAGCAAGATGTCCTGCGTCTGATACACCCATCTGGAGATCATCTGCCACATCCTGCACCCATCTTCTCCTTGGCCTTCCTCTTTCTCTCTTCTCAGGCATATACCCCTCCATTATTGTTCTCTCTAGACTTCCATGACGTTTCAAGTGACCAAAATATTTCAATTTTCTTTGTTTTATTGTCTTTACTAGCCAACCCTCTTCAATATTCAGCTCTTGAAGTATGGATGCATATGTTCTTTTCTTTACCCAAGATATTCTTAGAACCTGTCTGTAACATTTATATTCAAATGCATTTATGCGCTGTTAGATGATACAAGGGGAAATATCATTCGTCATTATTTTGTTGTGTCGTTATAGGAACTATAGGGCTCGTGGTTGTGTCTTCCATTCCATTATGTCCTGTGTAATCCTTTTACTGTCATGGATGAAATCAATGCCAGCACTTCTGGCCAAAATATAGACAGTTCAATGAAAACCATGTTTTATTCGACTTTCCGAGACTGCGCCAGAAGGTGGGACACCCAATGACTCGGAAAGCCACGTTTCGCGTGTCAGCCTAACAGAAATTCATTCCAGATAGCCTGTTCAAAAGTATACATTAGTTACAGTAGGGTACCCTCTGTTAGTGGATGTAGCTTGCTTCCCCAGCCTTCAGCCTTGTCACTCATTGCTGAAACTAATGTTCTTCCAAGCTAAGATGGCAGATTGTACAGGAACTTCTCCGTGGTCACTCTTTGCCTCTCCTCCTCTCCCACTGTTCTTCCAAGCTAAGATGGCAAATTGTACGGCAACTTCTCTGTGGTCACTATTTGCCTCTCTTCTCTCCAACTGTTCTTCCTAGCTAAGATGGCACATTGTACGACAACTTCTCCGTGGTCAATCTTTGCCTCTCTTCCTCTCCAACTGTTTTTCCAAGCTAAGATGGCAAATTGTACAGGAACTCCGTGGTCACTATTTGCCTCTCTTGCTCTCCAACTGTTTTTCCAAGCTAAGATGGCAAATTGTACGGCAACTTCTCTGTGGTCACTTTTTGCCTCTCTTCCTCTCCAACTGTTCTTCCAAGCTAAGATGGCAAATTGTACAGGAACTTCGTGGTCACTCTTTGCCTCTCTTCCTCTCCAACTGTTTTTCCAAGCTAAGATGGCAAATTGTACGGCAACTTCTCCTTGGTCACTATTTGCCTCTCTTCCTCTCCAACTGTTTTTCCAAGCTAAGATGGCACATTGTACGGCAACTTCTCCGTGGTCACTATTTGCCTCTCTCCGTCTCCAACTGTTTTTCAAAAGCTAAGATGGCAAATTGTACGGCAGCTTCTCCGTGGTCACTCTTTGCCTCTCTCCCTCTCCAACAGTTTTTCCAAGCTAAGATGGCACATTGTACGGCAACTTCTCCGTGGTCACTATTTGCCTCTCTTCCTCTCCAACTGTTCTTCCAAGCTAAGATAGCAAATTGTACATGAACTTCGTGGTCACTCTTTGCCTCTCTTCCTCTCCAACTGTTTTTCCTAGCTAAGATGTCAAATTGTACGGCAACTTCTCCGTGGTCACTATTTGCCTCTCTTCCTCTCCAACTGTTTTTCCTAGCTAAGATGGCAGATTGTACGACAACTTCTCCGTGGTCAATCTTTGCCTCTCTTCCTCTGCAGCTGTCCTGTAGTCACCCTTCTCATGATGTGACTGAAACTGTAGATTGTCTCATTCTGATACTGGTTATTATTTCTCGTGGAAAAAGGGGTTTCAAAGAATGAAGTATATTATTTAGGAATGTATGTTGACGGAATGGGGGAAGTAGAATATACACAGAGGAAAGTTTTAGATGTTACCAAGGATGAAATACATTTACAAATAAACCTGTCGTAGTAACGAACCGATATCCGGGTCGTCGTGGTGCGGAGCAGTGGACAGTGCCCATAGTAAAGGACATTTTCTCACGCCCTCAGGTGAATTGGGAGCCAAGTTCATTGTAGAAAAAATCCCGGCCCCTGACAGGAACCGAACCCACGACCTTCCGATCTGCAGGCGAGCGTCTAGCCACTAAACCACTGCGGCTCCCTGATCTACACCCAGGCAGCTTGTTATAATTGATCTGAGCTTCAAAATCGACATGTAGCCTAAAACAGGTACAAGGAAATAGCATGGGAAGTAAAAACTGTCGACGTAATGTTGACCTCATCAGCCATCGAGTGTTTTTACTTTACTTTAACACAACCTCTGACTTGGTGTTATAATTTTAACTCAGACGTTTATCGAAGCCAATATTTTTAAGATAGAATGAGTTGCACCTTTGAACTGTGTGCTTACATGCTGTTTATCGGCGTTTTAGATTTTCGCAAAATCCTGCATTTAAGCCCTCCATGATTGTTTTTCTGTCACGAACTTCCATTACAGGCGCGGCTGTAGAACAAGCCTATTATCATATTCATGAGCTCTGGCATGTTTATGATGTTGTAATGCCGCGATCCCCAAACATTTATCTAACTCTGTTTATGCATTTATTATTTATTATTATGTTGTGCTGTTGTAGGTCAGACCATGCTCGCAGTTATTCCTTCTATTCCTCTCTTCTTCTTCTTCTTCTTCTTCTTCTTTTTCTTCTTCTTCTTCTTCTTCTTCTTCTTCTTCTTCTTCTTCTTCTTCTTCTTCTTCTTCTTCTTCTTCTTATTCTTCTTCTTCTTCCATCTTCTTCTTCTTCTTCTTCTTCTTCTTCTTCTTCTTCTTCTTCTTCTTCTTCTTCTTCTTCTTCTTCTTCTTCTTCTTCTTCTTCTTCTTCTTCTTCTTCTTCTTCTTCTTCTTATGTAATGCAGAGTTCGAGAGATCGTATTTCTCTATGCATCTGTCTGTCTCTTGGTTGGTCGGTCGGTCGGTCGGTCGGTCGGTCGGTCGTCTTGTCTATCCATCCACTCAGCTACCCATCCATCCACCCACCCATAATCCACACGCCTATCCATCCACCCCCCTACCGTCTTAACACATGGGCCCGCTGGACACTTGCCCCAGAGCCCCACCAGCATAAAGCTACATGTTAAATCGACCATTTACATTTCATTCATCTGAGTTGTTGTCGTAAGGGCTCCAGCACACTGTTAAGCCGGCTCTGATTCATCCATCCAGCCATTCATCCTACTGTGTGTCTGCTTATCTAATTACACTAATGTCAGTGGTGTGTTCACGTCTGCAGCGATTTTGGACTGTAAAATTAATAAACTTATTTATTACCAGTAAGACTTTAATCAAACAACAAACAATTTCGCTCTCTATAAGTCGCAATCCTCGTATTTATTGGCCAGACTACGTCACCAGCCAAGCGGCGGGACATTTAACAAGAGTTAATTAGCTAGTTTGTGTTGACATTCCTTCTACAGCAAGATTAAGGATGGCACAGATTACAGAAACGCCACATCGGCATTCACTTGTTAGTAACTGTCATCTGACGAGCAGCGCCGCTAGTCACAAACGCAACAGCTTTCAGAGAAACGATGCCTTATTGATCGGCCGTCTGGCCAGCAGAACTAATCCTACACGTGATGATTGTTCTACCCCCCTTACAACACCAACATCCAGTCCTCAAGCTCGACCGCCGGCTCTGCCCAGCTCTGCTCCAGCCGGTCCGGCCCGGCGAACGTCCGGCGTCAGAGTCCGGGATTATTATGAAGGCGATTTAATGCCGGCTGCTATTCTCAGACGAAAGTGGTTGAGGGAAGAATTTGCTGTGGATAACACGCCCAAGAGTAGAAAGGAGCGACGGCTTCAGGTTCATAGCCTGCACTTGGAAACTGTACAGGATTTTTGGAGGTAGGCGATTTTTTTTTAAAACTCGATTTAAGTTACAATCAACTCATCCTGAGTTTTCTGAGTACACTTAATATTAGGGGCGCCAAAACTTCGGAGAATAAACATCTTGAGAACCCCCTTCCTCCCCCCCCCCAGCTAATGTTTAAGGGATGGGGAAAGGCAGGGGCTGCTCAGCACCCACGTCCACTAAATTTTAAATTGGCTAAGCACCACCTTCCCTCTTTTTCTTTTCAACGTTTGTGATTTTTTGTTTTGATTAAAGTTTTTGTTTGCACATGTATTGTTTCGTTGACTCTTCTGATCAGCTCCCTCCACCTGTGACGGTCAGATGTAATGGACTTCATGGCTGCATGCCTGAGACCTGTCCAGTCAGTCAGGTTCTGTATCCAGGTTTTTCTTGGCCTGGCTCTTTCCTTCACTAGTGCAGCCGTTACGTAGACTCATTCGGATTGTCGCCGGAGCTACAGTGTTCGTGCTTTATGCGACGCTCTCAGGAGCCAGATAACAGTTTCTCAGAGAGAGACTGAGCCGAACACGTTGCGGTAAAGTCGATCCATTCGACTTTAACGTTTTCAATTATTAAATGTCCTCGTAGTTTTGAACCCAAGACCTTCATCGCGGCTGCTCCGTGGAAAGATATGCTGTAATTAATGTGCTGTGTTGCTTTCAGTTGATTCTTCTTTTTCTATGGTCACCCGAAGATGTAATTGCGTTGTGCCTGTTTACAGCTTGGCTGCGATATTTGCGCCTTTCGGCCGATGCAACCGACGTCTGCAGACATTTCTTGACCGGGTTGAGTCAAGAACCGACATCACTGCAGTCGGAGCTTTTCCATAGCCGCGTCGTTACATTCTTTAGCAGCTAGTGAAGAATTGCAATATCAGTGGTAGTAGTAGCAGTCTGGTTATATATCCACGGTTGTTATGCTAAATATAGCCTGTATAAACAGCGTCGTAGTGTACTCCTCCCCTCACTGTAGAACAGGCACAGTTCGCCTGTCTTATAGGCGTCTGTAGCTTTGGCGTTGCGAACGCGTTTCGTAATGCCGGGGTACTGGTTCGATCACAGCTGCAGGCCATTTGGCAGCAGACCGTTTTGCGTTGGGCCGTCATTTGAGGAAGCAGTGGCAATTGAGTAAGCAGTGGTAAACTGTTAAACCTATATTTGCCAAGAAATACCGCAGAAGCTTAAAAAAATTGGCCGTGGTTGGTTTTGCCGCGATGTGTAAACGACACGGAGCTAACTTTATTGTGTGCTGGTGCAATTCTTCATCTTGAATGTAAAATTCCCTATATAGTACAGAAAACCGCCAGGTTCAGTAGGTCTGTGCACAGAAGTGCAGGTAACACTGGGCTGCTGTAGCCGTCAGGAGTTTCCCATTTATAACTTTTTTTTTAGATTGAGCGAGATATCTGAGAAGATGCCCTGCTTGTCTGCCTTCCAGAGTGAGATTCTTGAACCCCAGGATATCAAGCCTTCAGATAGCAACATGGAAGGGGACACCGGCAAGCATTGTACAGTAATGGTCACATTGCCTGTAATATTCGTGACCCTGTAAGATGCTACTGAGCAGGTTATGAATACTGCTGATGTAAGCTGTTGTGTATTGATCGTTGTGTGTGTGTTGGGGCAGACGCTGATAACGCTGTTCTCATTGATTGTGTCCCAGAGCGGCTGGCTTTTACGTGTGTTTGTTTCGCTCGTATGTGGTTTTCATAAATTGGGAACCGTGTGTAGTAAGAAGTTAAAGGACCCTTTTCCACACCGTTAGGCGTATTGGGCATATAGGGCTAGAGCCATATTTTATAGACCAATGGGCACTTGGTGGGTGATATGGTCAGCATCACGCCGGCCGCCTTCAATTCCCAGTACTGCACCTTCTACTTATTCAAGGCCGGGTCGGTCCGGGAGCCAGGGTCATTTTTCTTACGTCTGGCTCCGATAGGACCCGAACTCAAGACCTCTCGATCCGCATGCGAACGTCTATCCACTACACCATGGCGGCTGCAGAAAAGACTTTACAGTCAGGGGTGTCACAACTTTGAGGTGGGGGGGGGGGAGGGGAAGGGGCGGTTAGGCGCTTTGAACACACAACCCCATTCCTCCTCTCCCGAAAATGTCTAAGCAGTCTTAAACCTTCTTTCCCCCATGTATTAAAGTTGTCTTTATAAGAATCTATAATACTCACTTGATACATTGATCGACAAGCGGGACATGCATGATACAGGTATAGAGGTAGACTTGTTGGAACAAAATGCCATGGACCATATTCTATGGAGGGGAGCACATCAAGACAGGAATGAGAATAAAGGAAGAAATGATTGTAGAAAGAATGAGAGCTGAGCGTCTGAGAAGAAACAGTAAACACGAATGTTGACAAGAATGGTCCCTAAGCTCCAAGCTATAACTGTGAAAGACTTTTCTTAATGCGGGCGGGTCTTGCTAGTCACACTCGCCATCGCCATGGGCTGGGAATCCTATGCCTCCTCATAGCGCAATATAAAACTATCGTCTGGAAAAGACAGAAAGGTGCCAATCATCATTATTATTGACAGTATTATTATTATTATTATTATTATTATTATTATTATTATTATTATTATTATTATTATTATTATTATTATTATTATTATTATTATGGTAGTGTATTCTTACGGATAGTGTTGACAACAATGTTTAATTGGCAACAAAGGCGTTTTAACGTGGTACTCAGCAAAGGGGTACGTTCAGGAAGGTCCTGAATATAATGACGTCATTTCATTTATCCAGTTATTCATTCATTCATTCATTCATTCATTCATTCATCCATTCATTCGCTTACTTAGAAAAGACAAAACTGTTGTATCGGTTTTTATTCTTACAGTGCCTCTCTCTCTCTCTCTCTCTTGAGTATTTTATGGTGTTGAAGTTTTAATGTTCATGTTTGCTTTCCTTTCACGTGCCGCTGTGACGTAGTAGTTGGTACTTCTACTTACCAGTTTAGTAGTTACCTACAGTTTTGACTGTGTGTGTGTAAAACGTAAAGGATCATTTTTTCCCGCCTTCATTCGTGTTGAACATATAGTGCTAAACCTTTATTTTATGGACCAGTCAGAACTCAGTAAGTGATGTGGTCAACATAAAGCCGGTCTTCTTCTGCGTTCATCCCAATATGGTAATGCATTGTGCTCGTTCACAGCATGGCTGCGATATTTGCACCTTTCGGATGACACATCCGACTTCTCCAGGTATTTGTTGATCGGGTTAGCCTTTCCGGCCCTAATAAGTCTGCGTTCTTCTTGTGACCCGGAGAGTACTGTCTTATTTGTTTTTCTGTTGGCCCACATTATGTGCATTTTCCTCAAAAATTACATTTCCTTTGCCATTAATTGGATGTTTTTCAGGCCATCTGCTTATTTCTGAAACATGTTTTTTATTTTATTTTTTTAAATTATCCTTATCTGAGAAAAGCACGCATCCGATCAATTATCGCGAAATCAGTGTAGGGGAGAGAAATCATACGTTATCTAGAAATACATCGTGATCTCACATTTAATCGTCTGCTGGCGTATATCCGGCCTCCTGGCCCCTCTCCCCAGATGATAGCATATCCCTAATGGTGATTTATTGGGCCAATCGTGTGTTAACGTCGCTAGAGATGTCTTCTTTGTCTTCCGTAATATATTGAAGGTGTCGATAACAGGTGTCACGAAGGAGACAATGCCAACAGAAGTACCAGATCATCATTTATTTTGGTTCGCAATTTTGCTTTATTGAAGAAATATACTTGCAGTGTCGGCTCTGTGGTTAAGTCGATGCGAACGATTTGTAATGCCGGGATGCTGGGTTCGATCCCAGCTGCGGGCCATGCGCCTTGCGTTGGTTTCGACAGTGGTATCAAGAAAGCCGACCGTCCAGTAAGCAACGGCAAACTACTGGATGTAAATTTGCCTAGAAAACCCACACAACAGCCATGGGCTGTTAGGGTTGGTTCTGCAACGTCCTGTAAAAGGATACGCAACTAACCTGTATACCTGCAGTACAATACGCATTGGTACCTTCATCTCTTCTTCTTTGTTTTCTTGGAATTGTAGGAGGAATAAGAAAACGACACTTTGGGATGTAAACATTCTGAAGAAGATGAAGGCATCAGGGCGACGAAACAAAAACAGAAGAGACAATCACCATTGTTTGGCCACACTGTCCGAAGAGACTAGCTGGCCCATGCATTGACAGCTAGGAATATTTTTTTTCGAAATACGTGAGATAGGGGAAGACAAGGTTAGAGGAGTCTTGACAATGTTGTTTGAAACTATCAGCAAACAAACACAGACTTGCCTCGTAAGTTCATAAGATGTGGACAGGTGACTGAAGCTGCTGCTACTACTACTCCTACTACTGCTGCTGCTTCTACTTCTACTACTACTACTACTACTACTACTACTACTACTACTACTACTACTACTACTACTACTACTACTACTACTACTACTACTACTACTACTACTACTACTACTACTACTACTACTACTACCGCTGCTGCTGCTGCTGCTGTTGTTATGTCCCTAAAAAGTCTTAGGCTGCTTGAGCTCCCCTCCCCTATGCACTTTGTAAGGGGTTTGAAACCCATGACTGTGACCCCCCCCCCTCATGTTTTCGCTGTCTCGGCGCCCTGTCAGTTCACAGTAATGTACATGGCGATGGCGATACGGTTAAGGTTAAGATACAGAGTGTATTTTGTTTACTTTTCATAACTTTTTTTATTTTAATATTGCCTTTCCAGTTGTTTGCAATCACCGTCTCTGGCGTTAATGCACCCTACACTGCTATTATGTATCTTATTTTGGGTATTGTTTTTCACTTTACAGCTCTGATACCAATCGATTCTACTGGTTAAATTGCTAACAGTGTTCGGATGAGGCACCTGAGTATCAGAAAATGACATTAGAAATTTTTGAACAACCACATCCGAATACCTGCCACCGTTAAGGAGCACATACTCAAACAGAAATAATCTTTCATCAGTAGTTAATACCGTTATAGCTAAGATCAGTCACTGAAACACCGGAAAAATATAACAGGGATATTCTAAACTAACGGTTACATGGCACTTGAAGCATGACGACCTGCACAAATTCAATTACTGTGCGCAAATAATTGATTTCAAAAATCTGCAGTCATGAAGCATACACCCTGTATATCGCCAACAGACATGTTTGATTGACACTCATAAACATAAGTAGAAGGACACACTTGACAACATAAGGAGAAACAACGGCAAACTGTGGTCGCCTACAGCTAACTCCGATACCATCAAACAAAGGCGACAGACCCAAACACTGTTATGCCTGGCGACGAAGTCGTCTACCGGCCAGCCAATGGGCAACCCGGTCGCCGATGTGATAACGTAACCTGCAACTGACCTCTTACGGCCTAACGCAGAAGTCTGCATACAAGCGGGCAGCCTGCATGTAGGTTAATCAAGTAACAGAAAGTATTGTGAACGGCACTCATAGAAAGAAGTAGAAAGATAGAAGAACACACTAGACAACATAAACTTCGAAAGCTATAGTTACCGTGCCGGGAATTGAACCTGTCACCTCCAGACGGCGTCTGCGCCTCGCCATGAATACAAGTGCACTAAGAAACATGATCAACTCGGCACCCCAAAAAAGGTGTCTCATTGGCCATGTCTATCGTACAGCTTGAAATCCACGACTATGGAATACGGACAGAATTCATTTCAACCCATTGAAATGGCACCATAGGTTACATAAATTTATATTAACGAAGCAAATGTCGAATAACAATCACAGCAACAATTTACGAACACAGTAGACCTTATTGCCTTGTCTAGAATACACAAACATTAAAGAAAGGTATTTTATTGGTAGGTTCCGGTGTGTATACGTCATTCCTATAAATAATAGGTTCAACCACGTCCGGTTGTATAAATCTTGAGCTGGCCGTGGTTCAACAAGACCTCTCTCTCACGTGATATGCTCACACCTGTTGAGCCCGGTAGAAAAGACACAATTTAACACCTGTTGTGACGTTCATGGAAATCACATACATTGATTTACATGGGGCGGGCGCGCGCATATACAACACACGCACACACCACACGCATGTACTAACACACCTCCATATACAGACAACAGAGTGTAAGACACAAACTTTGTATAATTATTAAACCATGTATAATTGGATGAATCAGCGCAGCCAATCGGTTGTAGTTAAATAAAGGACTCTTCAAGCGAATGGCACATCAGGCATATCATTAAATTGACCATTTAGCACTCGAAGGGTGATATGGTCAGCATCACATTGACTGACTGCCTTTACTTCCCCGGACACTTCCTGACACCTGTCATAGACGGGGTCGACCTGAAAAGCAGTGTCAGTTATACAAATTCGTCTTGAAGCAAGTTTGGCCTTTAGAACTGCTGGCAGTTAAGTAGGCATGGCCAGACAAAAGCATTATATAGGAAGGCAAAGAAGAATAAGAAACCGACGCAGGACGGGTGTCACTGGGTATCCGAGCTCTTACGGATGAACGGTTCGATGCGCAATGAGGATAATCTGTCGACTAACTAACTAACTAACTAACTAACTAACTAACTAACTAACTAACTAACTAACTAACTAACTAACTAACTAACTAACTAACTAACCAACCAACCAACCAACCAACCAACCAACCAACCAACCAACCAACCAACCAACCAACCAACCAACCAACCAACCAACCAACCAACCAACCAACCAACCAACCAACCAACCAACCAACCAACCAACCAACCAACCAACCAACTAACCAACTAACTAACTAACTAACTAACTAACTAACTAACTAACTAACCAGGCTTTGCAAGTTCCAACTGACAATTAGTTGGGTTAACAAACTTTGAACAGTCAATCTGTCTTGGTCCGAGGAAGTGTGTACATGTTGCCTCTTTAAAAAGCATACAATTATTTGTTCATTGCAACTATTGCCCTTTTTCTGGGAATGAAAGAATTAATGCATAATTTTTTTTTTTTAAATAAGAGTTGTATGAGACAGAAATGTGATGAGGAATAGAGCTGCCCCCCCCCCCCTTTTTTTTTGTTTGGCCTCATTTAACTGCAACCTAGTGTATGTGAACCCCTACAATTGCACACCCTTGTTGCAGCATTTGCCCCTTGGATTACCTGCAGTCTGTCATTCGTTGCACGCCGCCCAGTAGGCTGTAACACATGCACTCTAATTACCTGCTCTTATCCTCTTGCACAGTTCCTCATAGTTAGATATTTATACAGGCAAAAGAACGGCGACACAGACCATACGCGCACATATAGATACACACAGAGACAACAGACATACACACAGAGACAACAGACATGCTGACACAGTCATCGCCTGATGCTCTTTATTCTTGTATTATGTGTCGTGGGCCACAGCGCCCTTGTCGACCGTCGCTTTGCATCGCGCCGTGCCTTCCCGTCCCCGCTGTGACTTTGGTACACAGACGGGCTACCCTCCTGGCTATTGTGTTCTCTGTGTACCAGAGGCGGGTTCACGGACTTGCCTGGTTTAATGTTAACTGCCGTTCACAACAAACTTTAATGTGTCTGTTTTGCTTTGCTAATCTGTGTTTTATCTATGCGAAGCGAAAATCTGTGTTCATGGAATGCATGTATTAATTAACACTAATGTGGAAGTGATAGTTTGAAGCTAGTGTAAGTTGAATTCTTCATACTTCATGCCTCATTGTTTAGAATTATTTCCAAGGTTTTAAGAACTGTAAATAGTGTTTTTGCTTCAAGAACAGTATGAGTTCATGGGTTATTTCAGTCGATTACTATTCATTATATATATCAATATCATTTTAATTATTTATCTGTCTATCTATCTGTCTGTGGGCGCCTCCGGTCTGTCCATCCATCCATTGTGTCAATTTACCTGTCTGCCCCCCCCCCCTCCCACTCCCAATTTGTCCACTAAAAAGCAACATGTAGAATTTCAAATAGTTGTAGAATTTCAAATAAGCATAACTAACTTATAGCCACAAGATACAAACACCATATTTAGCATTCTTACCCTACCCCACCCCACCTTAAAAAAAGAGACAAGAAGAAAAACATAAAATGCCAGCAGAAATATATTTTGGGGTAACTGTAATAAACATATATATATGTATATAGCTTTTTTGTTTAAAGTACGGATTTTGTGTGACGGTGACGTATCGTGGCAAATGATGCCAGTAATAGTAAGTAGGATGAGTCACAGTGTTAAATAAATTTTACATAATGGATTCTGGCCAGTTCCACTCCTCTTAATTAGAATTTCTTGGCACTGAAACCCACAAAGTCACAGGATTAAATGCAGACTAAAAGACACAGCGAGGCCGGAGCTAGAGAATGACGTTAAAAAGAGACGGAGAATACCGAATGCAGTAGGAAAGAATAGGATGAATTGGCATGAGCTGACTGAACTTCTATGCTCCATTAGGTTTTAAATGTCATCAGAAGAAGCTTAACACAGTGACTACCAACTAATTAACCATCTTTGTGCTGTTTTCTCCTTACATGCTTTTTAAAAAATATATAGAATTCTTTGAACTATATATAGTTGTTACACCAATTCACTATTGCAGCTGTTGCTAAAACCCCTTCTCTTAACTCCCTGAAATCACACATTAGTTACTTAATTAAAGTAATAATTTTTTAGGTTAGAAATTGTTAAAGTAACACCTTCTTATGTTACAATTAGTTCAAAGAAATAGAATAAAATAACTTCTTGGATAGAATAAGCTGAAATAGTTCTTGGGTATGGTAGGCTAGGCTAAGAAGATAACTTCTTAGATATAATAGGATATTAACTTCTTAGGTAGAACAAGAATAGGCTAAAATGACTCTTTGAGCAAACGGGTTAAAATAACTTCTTAGTAGAATAAGCTAAAATAATTTCTTAGGTACAGTAAGTTAAACTTACTTCTTAGTTATAATAGGATAAAGTAACATATCTCTTAGGTAGAATTAAAACAGGTTGAAATAACTTCTTAGCTGACTTAAAATAGCCCAAAATAACTTCTCAGGCTAGAAAATGTCAAAATGACAACATATTAGATTAAAACTGCTTAATCCTATGTTGATTCCGGCTCCATATCGGGGGGGGGGGGGGGGGGGGGGGGGGGGGGGGGGGGGTGGACTCACCTTCCCCTAACAGGCATATTGTAAAAGTGACTGATTAAAGGGTTGTTGAACTCAGTGGCAGAGATATCACAGTCTAGTTGTAAACCACATAATGCTAGCTGCTCTTGTCATGGCTAAACAATGCAGAGGAAGAAAAGGAAACAGAAGAACAAGGAGTTAAAGTAATCTCTGGTTAGATTAGAATAGTTAGTGTAGCGCACATCTGTGACTGCAAGTTTTTTTTAAAACAAGCAAGTTATTCTTAGCTTATTGTATAATATTGGTAATGTATGCCAGGAAGGATTCTAATTGATCAGTCTGGTGCCATCTTCATAGTGAAGGTTGTCTAAAATATATCTCTACCACACTTTTGTCTTCCTATTCCCTACTTTGTGATGTTCCTCCCATTTCTATCATGGTCTGTCTCTTGCTCGCTTACCTTCAACTTTTCCCTCCAGCATAGTTTCAGTAACAGTGTCATGTCTTTTAATGTGCCAAACTATTTAACTTATCCCTGTTTTATTTCTTTGAGCAATTCTCCGTTCATCCTAATCTTTTCATAACCTTAGTATTTAATAGGAAGGCTTTGTTAAACCTAAAAAATTAATATTGTTTTCCTAAAAAATTAGTTACCTGATAGGCAACCTGTGTTTTTATTTCATTCCGCATTCGATAGATCATAATCCTATGATTACCGGGGATTAGACCACATTTCTTGGTTCTAATGTTTGGATTTATAATTTAACTGAACTGAATATTTTAACTGCACTGAATAGTTTAATTGCACTTGGGTTTTAACTGCTCTTGGTGTTTTAACTGCACTGAAAATTTTAACGGCACTCTGTGTTTTAACTGCTGTGGATATTCTAGCCATACTATCATCTGCTGCTTTCCCATTATGTCTTCTTATGTATTTTAATCTGTTCTCCCCATATATGAATATTACTGTTTACTTCTTCGTCATGAATGGGGGTTCATAGCAAAGGCAAATGGACATCGTTTAATGCAGCAAAGCTTTGCATACGAAATCAGGCCTAGTTTGAGAATGGAGGTGGGGGCAGTCTCTGCTGCCTTCTGCTGGCTTAAGAATCAGCTGTACACACATGCCGTGATTGTAACAGACTCACAGAGTATGTAGAGAAAGGCGAAGACAGGCATGCTTCGTTCAGAGTGGCAAGCATCACTTAAGAGGTCCCGGGTAGTTAGCATCCTTTGGATATTTTATCCAGGTATGCCGGTGCAGTGGGAAATGAGCAGGCAGATAGACTTGCTGGCTCTACACCACTTGATGATGGATTGATATATGACAAGCTAGATATTGTGAGGGCCCTTTGGGAACAAGTGAACAGTGCGGAGGCGCAGACAGATCATTACGGTCTGAGGAGAATGGCGCTGCGAGGAGTTACCAGGGGATCTGACCGACCCTCAATACCTAGAAGGGTAAGACGGATATACAATCAGACAGTTACTGGTGCTATGGGAATTGGAACTCTTTGCTTGCTGCTGAAAATGGGGATGCAGCACTTATGGGAGTGTCCCGAGTGCAGTGATGTTGATTCTTAATTCAGCATTCAACAACATTCAACATCCTCATCAAGTGCTGTACCAACTGGAAGGGGCACTATTTCTTGAGATCTCCTGTAGTCTGTATTAGTCCAAGTTCTGACACACTTTACTAAAATGACATAAGGCAGTTTCTTGTTGTCTTGTCTGACTTTCCACAAATCTGTCCAGTTGTCACAACATGTAATATTTACTGCCTTTTTATAACATGCCAAAATTATTATGACACTTGTCATTGTGATGTTTGTGGTAAGCTGTCTTTTCCTCTTGTGAAACATTTAGATTATTCATTTTGGCTGTCCACGCAATTTTGCACATTCAAGGAATGTTGTGGAGTGTTGATTTATTGTCCCTAATACAGGACTATATATTCTTCTTCTTCTTGTGAGTTTATTCGAAGATGTAATTGCGTTGTGTATTTTTACAGCATGGCTGCGATATTTACACCTTTTGGCCAACACATCTGACTTTGTGCATTGACTGGGTTAGCCTTCCCGGTCGACTGTATATTAAAACTGGTTTTATATGTTATATAGAGCAGGTTTCTGTTAATCATTATCGTGTGTCATACAAATAATCATAGGCGGTATTCTCTTACCATCTCACATGATTACCATGTTCTCAGATCAGCTCTGTGTTCCTGTCCTAGATATGTAGTCAAACTGTCTAGTTATCCTGCAAGAGCAGGTCTTGCTAGTCTCACTCACGATAGTATAATTACATTTCTCCTTGAAGAGATAACTGGGGGAAGAGAAGAAGAAGAAGTCTTTATGCAGTTGCTTCCACTTGGGACATTCCCACATGTGCTATGTCCCCTTCTTAAGCAGTCAAAAAGTCATCATACTAATAATATTAGTAACTGATTAAAAGTCTGGCTCTGTTCCCCCTTCCCCCAACCCCAACCAGTGTCGAATATCATCCAAAACCTCTACTCACCCCCCCCCCCCCCCCACCCATTTGAATTATTCTTTCAGTATATGGCTTCTCTACCTGTTCTGTTGCACTGTCCCTTTGATCACATAGAGCCTTCACCACCTCTGCTTTATCATAAAGTAGTGCACCACCCAGAGGAGCGGCAGCATCTGATAGCATGTATAGTAAAGACCTTCATGTATTCTAAGTTATTACTTACAAGGTAGGATGGCTGGTTTCCTTCCTCATCACTTTTCCTGCCAAGACAAATTATGTAAATTGCTAGAGGAAGTCAAGCAGACACAATTAATGCCATAAGTCAGAGACTCTGAGCCCTGAGTCACACAGGTGTCAAACTGTGGACTGCTGACACTGTTTCCATGATAGGTGTCTATCAGTTTAGGTTCAAGAAATCCTACCATGGATATTGCACTATGGGATTGGCATGTTAGGCCTCTGTATATACTAGGTCATCTGAACATGGTGTAGGGTGACTAACTAGACATGCTCCCCTCAGACAGTCACATACTGAATATATTGTTGCTGGTTTGGTGTTTCACACACAGCCACCTGGTTTCACATTACAATATATTTTGTGAGCCTTGGTATACAAACATTCATTACAGAGTCATCTGAGTTCATAATTAAGACTATAATTTAAAAAAATATCAATCCAAATGGGAAGTAGAACTAGTCAACTTCACTGTCTTCTATACTAGTAGAACTAGTCAACTCCACAGTCTTCTATACTAGTAGAACTAGTCAACTTCACATTCTATACTAGTAGAACTAGTCAACTTCACAGTCTTCTATACTAGTAGAACTAGTCAACTTCACAGTCTTCTATACTAGTAGAACTAGTCAACTCCACAGTCTTCTATACTAGTAGAACTAGTCAACTTCACAGTCTTCTATACTAGTAGAACTAGTCAACTTCACAGTCTTCTAGTTCTTCTATACTAGTAGAACTAGTCAACTTCACAGTCTTCTATACTAGTAGAACTAGTCAACTTCACAGTCTTCTATACTAGTAGAACTAGTCAACTTCACAGTCTTCTACACTAGTAGAACTAGTCAACTTCACAGTCTTCTATACTAGTAGAACTAGTCAACTTCACAGTCTTCTACACTAGTAGAACTAGTCAACTTCACAGTCTTCTACACTAGTAGAGCTAGTCAACTTCACAGTCTTCTACACTAGTAGAACTAGTCAACTTCACAGTCTTCTACACTAGTAGAACTAGTCAACTTCACAGTCTTCTATACTAGTAGTCGAAGAGAATAGTATATGTTTGTACAAGTAGTTATTTTCTTAATACACACGCGTCAGTCAAGGAAGCACATCATACTAGTAGAACTAGTCAATCTTGGAAACACAGTCTATTACAGTAGTAGAACTAGTCAACTTCACAGTCTTCTATACTAGTCAGAACTAGTCGCATGCACAAATGACAGTCTTCTATACTAGTAGAAACTAGTCAAGGTCACAGGGCTTTTTACCAGCAGTTCTTCTAGAGAATACAGTAGAAGAGCTAGTCAACTTCACAGTCTTCTATACTAGTAGAACTAGTCAACTTCACAGTCTTCTACACTAGTAGAACTAGTTCAACTTCACAGTCAACTTCAGTCACAGTCTTCTATACTAGTAGAACTAGAACTTCACAGTCTTCAAGTAGAACTAGTCAACTTCACAGTCTTCTATACTAGAGAACTAGTCAACTTCACAGTCTTCTATACTAGTAGAACTAGTCAACTTCACAGTCTTCTACACTAGTAGAACTAGTCAACTGTATACTACTAGTTCCACTTCACAGTCTTCTATACTAGTAGAAACTAGTCAACTTCACAGTCTTCTACACTAGTAGAACTAGTCAACTTCACAGTCTTCTATACTAGTAGAACTAGTCAACTTCACAGTCTTCTATACTAGTAGAACTAGTCAACAACTCCACAGTCTTCTATACTAGTAGAACTAGTCACTTCACAGTCTTCTATACTAGTAGAACTTCAACTTCACAGTCTTCTTAGTACACTAGTAGAACTAGTCAAAACTAGTCAACTTCACAAGTTTCTATACTTGTAGAACTAGTCAACTTCACAGTCTTTACTATACTAGTACTAACTACAGTCAACTTCACAGTCTTCTACACTAGTAGAACTAGTCAAACTTCACAGTCTTCTATACTAGTAGAACTAGTCAACTTCACATTCTTCTATACTAGTAGAACTAGTCAACTTCACAGTCTTCTATACTAGTAGAACTAGTCAACTTCACAGTCTTCTATACTAGTAGAACTAGTCAACTTCACAGTCTTCTATACTAGTAGAACTAGTCAACTTCACAGTCTTCTACACTAGTAGAACTAGTCAACTTCACAGTCTTCTATACTAGTAGAACTAGTCAACTTCACAGTCTTTCTATACTAGTAGAACTAGTCAACTTCACAGTCTTCTATACTAGTAGAACTAGTCAACTTCACAGTCTTCTATACTAGTAGAACTAGTCAACTTCACAGTCTTCTATACTAGTAGAACTAGTCAACTTCACAGTCTTCTATACTAGTAGAACTAGTCAACTTCACAGTCTTCTATACTAGTAGAACTAGTCAACTTCACAGTCTTCTACACTAGTAGAACTAGTCAACTTCACAGTCTTCTATACTAGTAGAACTAGTCAACTTCACAGTCTTCTATACTAGTAGAACTAGTCAACTTCACAGTCTTCTATACTAGTAGAACTAGTCAACTTCACAGTCTTCTATACTACACTAGTAGAACTAGTCAACTTCACAGTCTTCTACACTAGTAGAACTAGTCAACTTCACAGTCTTCTATACTAGTAGAACTAGTCAACTTCACAGTCTTCTATACTAGTAGAACTAGTCAACTTCACAGTCTTCTATACTAGTAGAACTAGTCAACTTCACAGTCTTCTATACTAGTAGAACTAGTCAACTTCACAGTCTTCTATACTAGTAGAACTAGTCAACTTCACAGTCTTCTACACTAGTAGAACTAGTCAACTTCACAGTCTTCTATACTAGTAGAACTAGTCAACTTCACAGTCTTCTATACTAGTAGAACTAGTCAACTTCACAGTCTTCTATACTAGTAGAACTAGTCAACTTCACAGTCTTCTATACTAGTAGAACTAGTCAACTTCACAGTCTTCTATACTAGTAGAACTAGTCAACTTCACAGTCTTCTATACTAGTAGAACTAGTCAACTTCACAGTCTTCTATACTAGTAGAACTAGTCAACTCCACAGTCTTCTATACTAGTAGAACTAGTCAACTTCACAGTCTTCTATACTAGTAGAACTAGTCAACTTCTCACAGTACTTTCACAGTTCTATACTAGTAGAACTAGTCAACTTCACAGTCTTCTATACTAGTAGAACTAGTCAACTTCACAGTCTTCTATACTAGTAGAACTAGTCAACTTCACAGTCTTCTATACTAGTAGAACTAGTCAACTTCACAGTCTTCTATACTAGTAGAACTAGTCAACTTCACAGTCTTCTAGTTCTTCTATACTAGTAGAACTAGTCAACTTCACAGTCTTCTATACTACTAGAACTAGTCAACTTCACAGTCTTCTAGTTCTTCTATACTAGTAGAACTAGTCAACTTCACAGTCTTCTATACTAGTAGAACTAGTCAACTTCACAGTCTTCTATACTAGTAGAACTAGTCAACTTCACAGTCTTCTATACTAGTAGAACTAGTCAACTTCACAGTCTTCTATACTAGTAGAACTAGTCAACTTCACAGTCTTCTATACTAGTAGAACTAGTCAACTTCACAGTCTTCTATACTAGTAGAACTAGTCAACTCCACAGTCTTCTATACTAGTAGAACTAGTCAGTCAACTTCAACAGTCTTTCACAGTCTATACTAGTAGAAACTAGTCAACTCCACAGTCTAGTCTATATACTAGTAGTAGAACTAGTCAACTTCACAGTCTTCTATACTAGTAGAACTAGTCAACTCCACAGTCTTCTATACTAGTAGAAACTAGTCAACTTCGCAGTCTTCTATACTAGTAGAAAACTAGTCAACTCCACAGTCTCTATACTAGTAGAACTAGTCAACTTCGCAGTCTTCACAGTCTTCTATCCACATTCTTCTAGTAGAAACTAGTCAACTTCACAGTCTTCTATACTAGTAGAACTAGTCAACTTCACAGTCTTCTATACTAGTAGAACTAGTCAACTTCACAGTCTTCTATACTAGTAGAACTAGTCAACTTCACAGTCTTCTAGTTCTTCTATACTAGTAGAACTAGTCAACTCCACAGTCTTCTATACTAGTAGAACTAGTCAACTCCACAGTCTTCTATACTAGTAGAACTAGTCAACTCCACAGTCTTCTATACTAGTAGAACTAGTCAACTTCACAGTCTTCTATACTAGTAAAACTAGTCAACTTCACAGTCTTCTAGTTCTTCTATACTAGTAGAACTAGTCAACTTCGCAGTCTTCTATACTAGTAGAACTAGTCAACTTCACAGTCTTCTATACTAGTAGAACTAGTCAACTTCGCAGTCTTCTATACTAGTAGAACTAGTCAACTTCACAGTCTTCTATACTAGTAGAACTAGTCAACTTCACAGTCTTCTATACTAGTAGAACTAGTCAACTTCGCAGTCTTCTATACTAGTAGAACTAGTCAACTTCACAGTCTTCTATACTAGTAGAACTAGTCAACTTCGCAGTCTTCTATACTAGTAGAACTAGTCAACTTCACAGTCTTCTATACTAGTAGAACTAGTCAACTCCACAGTCTTCTATACTAGTAGAACTAGTCAACTTCGCAGTCTTCTATACTAGTAGAACTAGTCAACTTCGCAGTCTTCTATACTAGTAGAACTAGTCAACTTCGCAGTCTTCTATACTAGTAGAACTAGTCAACTTCACAGTCTTCTATACTAGTAAAACTAGTCAACTTCACAGTCTTCTACACTAGTAGAACTAGTCAACTTCACAGTCTTCTATACTAGTAGAACTAGTCAACTCCACATTCTATACTAGTAGAACTAGTCAACTCCACAGTCTTCTATACTAGTAGAACTAGTCAACTTCACAGAATCATAGTCACAAATGAAAAACTTAACGTTCAGGAAAGCCTTTATCAGGACATAAAATTGACAACAAAACAATTACAAACAGGAATCCACAATAAAACCACATCTTCACTATTTCCACATAATTTGTCACTAATCTGCCAGCTGTCCATGGGTCACTTCCTTATATGAGGACAGGATTTATATAGCTCTTAAGAATAAAAAATTTTGACGGCTGAAGCTGTCCGAAAAAGTAGCATCGTGGTTCTGTCACAACTTACTTTATTAAATTGTAATACTGTTAGCAATACCAATACAACTAGAAATAACTTCTAAACTAACTTCGTCTAATGTCTAGATATTTTTATCTTATCTAAATTGTAATACTGTTAGCAATACCAATACAACTAGAAATAACTTGTAAACTAACTTTGTCTAATGTCTAGTATTAATAGCAATGACTGGAATACCATGTATGTGGCATTAACCAGATATTATTTGTTAGAACCAAAACTTATATGTGCATCTCTCACTGCCTCACATCCCGAATGACCATAAGTTTAATCTTTGTTTGAGCTTATTTGCATACCGTCTTTGTCCATCTCTCAGACTATAAGTATTGTACACTATGTACATGCTTGACCCTTTTGTTTAACCCTTGTCCAACCAGGGTCAGGTCATTCATTACCACAGAAGGATAAACAGCAGTTTCACCAAGAGAAAACAGTGTTACCAACTATTCCTACCATGTTGCTTGGTGCCAAAAATAAAAGATAATGAAGATAATTCAGTTTGCTGGTTGGTGTCTTTCAGAACTGATTGAGGGGGAAAAGGGGGGGGGGGTGCATGGTGAAATGATCAAGCCAACTGTGTTACAGTGTAAAAGCTGTTGTTATATTACAGTTTCACAGCTGTGTCCTTTGATTCACATGTTCACTTTTTAGGTAGATCCCTGTAGGCATGAGGCTAGCCATCTGCAGAAAGAGATCCAGCCATATGGCATAAAACCTGGTGCAGTAAAGTTGAACATCTCAGCTTGAACTTAATTCATTGTTTTGTTTCTATCTTCACCTTGACAGATACAAGACACAGCCACCTGAACTTACAGACCCTGCATCTTCAGCGTCGACACCAGCAGACACCCCTGGCAGACGCAAGTACAAGTATGAAGGAAGACACCGGACACAACCTATCACACCAGATGAGATGAGGGAGGCAGAAGCAGCAACTCCTGTTTCCAATTTAACTCACACACCTGGAGGGTCTATAGCTGACAGGTATGTGCTTGTAAAATATCCAGGTTGTTCCTTAAGTTTGCATACATAGGAGAAATACAATGTTTTTTCAATGAAAACTATTTTTATTCATTTAATAGGCTCTAAATTAATGTTCTTCAACCTGTAGGCCACGGCCCACTGATAGGCCGTAGGAAGTCCAGGTGGTCTGCCAAAACGTGCTGCCTAATCCTGGCAGGTAGCTCTTTTTTTTCTCTCTTTCTGGATAGCAATATATGGCATACTACTGGACATAAATTTGCCTAGAAAACCACACAACAGCCAGGGGCTGTTAGGGTTGGTTCTGCAACGTCCAGTAAAGGATACACAACTAACCTCTTTGGATAGCAATCTGTAAGAGTAACATTTGGTTTTGTTTCTGTTAGCTAGTCATGAATTTTACATTCAGTAGGAGTTTACCATTGCTTCTGAACTGTCTTTGCTCCATACCACTGTCAGAATCAACGCAAAGCGATCTACTGCCAGATCACTTGCAGCTGGAATTAAACCTGAGACTTTGGAATTATGAAGCTCATTCACAATGCCCAGGCCCCCAGATGCCAACTTTATAACGACCCTTTTTACAACAGCGGCCCTCCAGGCATATGATGCTCGACTCATATTTTATGGCCTAGTTGTTACTTGGTTGGCGATGTGGTCAACACTGTGCTGGCCTCCTTTACTTCCATGGTCAATATTCTGGTATGCATTTTAGGCTGGGTTGACCTGTGTCAGTTATAAACAAATCTGCCTGATGTTGAAAGCGAAACCCAGACCATGAGGCCAGCAAGCAGGCATTAACCCGTTAGCTAACATGACACCCTGGGTTCCCTCTACCTCTACCTGTACTGAAATATGAGAAACATTGGCTTGTTCATTGACGATTTCACCTTAAAGATTTTACTTGAAATATTAAAGGCTAAATGCAGGCAACCACCTTCCTTTCATCTTTATCAGAACGAGACTGACGGAAGTTTTCTTTACCTGTCAAGTTACGCAAGGTTGAACTCCTTATGTGTTTCAAGCCAGAGTCTGTGGTAAAACCTTCGACTTCTGCAATGAACACATGTTCTTGCAAAATATTTGAAAAATAAGCAAAATTTCAGTGTGGTTGAGAATTTGCTTTTCAGTAATTTTTATAACATTAAAAATATTATACCTTTTTTAATTACTCAACTGATTAAAGGATTGCAAGTCATAATCTAAGGCCAAAATGGCTTAGATGTTAGGACATCTGCCTCGTCACTTGACCAGACCTAGATTAGTTCTTGGTTACTGGCAAATTTTTTTTGGTCTTGAGTGTTTTTTTTTCTCTTTCTTTTCATTGAAAGCCCTGTCATACTGCGAGAAAGGTTGACATCCCGTGACTTTTAACAAACATCTTTCATAAATAAATCTTCTTCCTCTGCCTTTGTAATGCCCAGTGGAGCATGGGCCCTCATACAACTTACACCAAGTCTTTCTATTCTTCATTATTCCCCATGTCCTCCCAATCTTTTTAACTTTATTCTCTAGCTCCCTTTTATGTGTTTTTTTTTGGGGGGGGGGGGGGGGGGTTAAAAAAAAATTATATGCTCCTGTAGGTGTGAATTTAATAGGAGAAAATCTCAGATGACCAGTTCAGCTGTATAAAACATTTTACGGGGGCACCCTTGGATTACAAAGTAACTTGCTGTCCTATTGGTTGGATCAGGTAGAAAGGCATCTTGGCAAGTCATATTGTATGAATTGATCACTAAAAGAAAGATCTGTTAAAAATTGTCTCCTTTCATACAAGAGTGTCAACATCAGAAGAACCTGCCTCCATGTTGCAAATGTTAAAAATCATTTAATAAGCAGTTGCAAATCATGAAAGTAGGTCAGATATGCTATTCCTTTGTAGGCTCAGAGGTCCTTTTTTTGGGAGAAAACAAATAGACCCACTACTCCTAACAATCATGTTGCAAAAAGCCACTAAATAAGGGCTTGCTAAAATTGGATGTGTTGTGCTGTAAAGCACACAAACCACATCCTAGCAGTAAATCACAAGGTGCTAACTGCCCTGAAGGGTGAGAATGCAGAATAAGGACAAATGTGCCATAGTCTGGCTTATTTTAGATAAAAATAGCTACATATAAAAAAATATGTGTGATTATAATACAGGCTGAGACATGGAGTCTTGCTAGTGCTGTTCAATTCTTGTAATGTGCAGAGGTTCTGCATACAGAGTTTCAAGGGAGTAGACTTTGATTCTGAAGAAGATGTAAAACAAGTATTGAAAATAAACTGAAGTTTAATATTAGTGAATAGGACATCTTTGATACTTGTTTTTAAAGAATTAAAATACTTGACTGATTAAAATAGTAATTGTCCAGCAAGTAGAAGAACCAAATTGAGTTTCTGGAGATGTGAATATTCGGAAGAGAAGGTTGTATTTCATTGATGGAAACAAAAACAATCAGATTCACAGGCTCTGACAAGACTGGGAATGAAAAGAACGTTGCTGGAAGAATTTTAAAATAAAACACAATTGAAGTATTTCAGCTACACTCTTATAAAAAACCATCATATTGGAGGGAAACGTTGAGGGCAGACAAGCAAAGTATAAATGATATTTCAAATGGGGAAGACACAGCAAGCGATATGTAGACATCATCAGTCCCAGAGTGTGTACATCCAGGATGTGACTGAGACAAAGAGTTGGAGATCACTGAAACCAAACATCATTGTGGAGATGGCACCTGATTTATTGTCCAAGTCTAAAAGCAGAGTGGCTTAGAGGTTATGATGCCTGCATCTTAACTCAAGCAGACTTGCTTTAATTCACAGGTACAGCTGAGCAGTCTGCATCTTATGTACATCCGTTTCTTTCTTAGTCAATTTGTTTTTTTCATATTTAGTTTTCAGAATGAGTGCACCTGTAATCTCTCCCATTGTTAACACCATTGTTAATTCATATTTCAGACTCTGTCCATGAATCTCCCATTTTACTTCCTCTGTCTTCAGCTTCTGTGAATTCTGTGTCATTTTTGTCTGGTCTTTGATCTTATTCTTGACTTGAATGATGCCTGCCTTTCCATTTTCTGGACCTGACTTATTGTGTGCAGTCTGTTGGTTCTTCACCTCTCAGGCAGATGCTCTTTAGCTTTGAAAGAAACCTTGATCCTGTCTATGTTGGTCATGCTTCCAGTACGAAACCTTGACCCTGTCTATGTTTGTCATGCCTTCAGTAGGAAATCTTGATCCTGTCTATGTTGGTCATGCCTCCAGGATTAAACCTTGACCCTGTCTATGTTGGCCATGCCTCCAGTAGGAAACCTTGATCCTGTCTATGTTTGTCATGACTCCAGTAGGAAACCTTGATCCTGTCTATGTTGGTCATGCCTCCAGTAGGAAACCTTGATCCTGTCTATGTTGGTCATGCCTCCAGTAGGAAACCTTGATCCTGTCTATGTTGGTCATGCCTCCAGTAGGAAACCTTGATCCTGTCTATGTTTGTCATGACTCCAGTAGGAAACCTTGATCCTGTCTATGTTGGTCATGCCTCCAGTAGGAAACCTTGATCCTGTCTATGTTGGTCATGCCTCCAGTAGGAAACCTTGATCCTGTCTATGTTTGTCATGACTCCAGTAGGAAACCTTGATCCTGTCTATGTTGGTCCTGCCTCCAGTAGGAAACCTTGATCCTGTCTATGTTGGTCCTGCCTCCAGTAGGAAACCTTGATCCTGTCTATGTTGGTCGTGCCTCCAGTAGGAAACCTTGATCCTGTCTATGTTGGTCATGCCTCCAGTAGGAAACCTTGATCCTGTCTATGTTGGTCATGCCTCCAGTAGGAAACCTTTTTCTAAGATGACCATATAGTGTTGTGCGACAGGTCTTGACCAGTATAAACCCTGATCCTGGTAAAAACTTATGCATCCCTAATCATGGGGTAATTGATAGAAGATATAGCTTTTTCAGATAAGTATAAAAATTAAGGCAAACAATAGTGAACACTCTACACATTAATTACAAAGTTCTCTGTTGTGCCAGATCTTAGCAGTGGGTTAAATATGCAAACTTCATCTGTTGCTGGGTTCATCAGTGATTATCTGTTTCTGTATTTGATCTAGTTTGAAGAATATAATGAAGTCTTCTCACATTTCAGTTGTAAGCATAGTGAGGTTGAACTGAGTTAACAGCCGACATCATAGCACTTTGAACATTTCCAGAAATGTTTCCATCTTCACCAGCCTGCACAGAGGTCCAATTCCAATGGTGCCAATAGCAGTCCAGTTGTATGGTCATCTTGTCTTTCCCCCTTAGTAAAGAATGTCGGTCAAATCCCCTTGTTGCTGCTCGCTGAACCGTCCTCCTTGGGTAGTGATGACCTATTTTTGCCTTCACACTGTTCGTGTGCACCTAAAAGGCCTTGACAACATCCAGCTTATTATGCCCCAGTTTACCACCACGTGCTGCACAACCAGCCAGTCTGTCTGCCTATCCCTTTGCCAGAAATAAAAATCCTGGCCTGCACAGTTTGTGGCAACTACACTAGCCATGCAGCCTTAAATCCTCAGGCTAAAGATCTGCCTGCTCTTCATCATTCTGAAAAATTGTGTAAACACAGGCATTAATGCCAAGCACGTGTTTCAACACTGTTAACTGTATGCTGCCAACAGAGACACAATCTGGCATAATCCAACCACAATGTGTCGTCCACATGGAGATAGGGACTGCACGAAAGCTTAATAAAGGCTACCGACTTTATGATGTGTAAGTTTTCTATCAGAACGATCAAAGAAAGAGAACATATATAAGGACATTTAGTATTTTGCTCCCCTCCCCCAGCAGTATATCGCCTAGCGCCTAGTATGTGCAATTTTTATCTTTTTTTTTTATTTTTTTTAATGATGTTTTCCCCAACACCCAATATATGGAGAATCTTTAGTATTTCATTCCTCCTATATTTTCATCATGATTAGAATTACCTGAATATTTTTTTAATGAATAAATACTAATACTTTTTCACAGATTAAATCAGCTAAAAACAAGTGGAGAAGAAGAATGGAGGAAGCGAGTTGGTAGAAAAGAGGAAATCCTGGCCACTCCAGAGGTCATCAAACTCCGAGAGAAGCCAGGATTGTCAGATCATAGACCCACCAGCATTGCTGATCGCTTGAATGAGCTTGAAACATCAATGACTACCTGGAAAGAGAGGGTGGAGGAAAGCGATGCTAAGCAGTTCACAGTAGCTGCCAGATTGGCTCGTAAGTAATCTGTTTTGTGTTATAGTATTTAATCTACCTTTTGAAGTCATTTTAAGTTGATGACAAATCTCTCTTAAGCCATCAATTAAAATATAAAGGAACATTTTCATAATGGGAGTCACTGGCTAAGCATTCATTAATTGGTGTCTGCACAAAATGAAGAATGGATATGTGTGACATAATCACTGATGCAGAGGTTAGTGAGAAATCTAAACAAACTCCAGTTTAACAGGAGGTGAGGAAAAGATGCAGGAATTAGAAAGGATACATAATGAGAAAACAGGAAAATATAACTAGAATATACTTGCAGTGGAACCTACAGGGCAAAGGAATAAAGGTATATTAAAAACATTTGGATAAGAGAATTCAAGAGTGAAGTAAGAAAAAGAGGGAGAGAAAATAGATGAGCTTCACTTCAAGAGAGGATGACTTGGCATGAGTATGTTGAGGTTCTATGCTCCATTGGGCAATAAAGGGCAGAAGTTTATTATTAGTTCATTTAATCAATCAACATCATGGCACATGGGTGTAACCCATAAATGCTCTGTTCTGAGTTTTGAAACATGTCAACGAAGTGTACGACCTCTGCTGCACCGGGGAGGATCCTGAAATACTTTGGGTAGATTTGAAACTCCAAATTTAGCCCGGGCAGCGCCGTTAGGCTACTCTTTTTGATTTCCAACTGCCAAGGGATATTTTTTTTTACATGCGCAACACTACACTCGAGCGTCCAATCTCACTATCCAGAGACCAGGGGAAATTACTGAAAGTCCACATGCAAAAATCTCAGCCCTCACCGGGGCCTGAACCCAGTACTCCAGCACTCGAGGTGGATGCCATGCCTGGAGACGACACAGCCCCTTGAGGGCAGAAGTAGAAACAGATTCACTCAAACATCAGTAAATTATTCAGGAAAGTTTTTGCAATCGAGTAAAAATTTTACTCACTGTCCTATTTGAAAAACTGCTGAACAAGCAATTAGTGCCGGCACAATTGAGAAATATGTGCATGCAATAAGTGCATATAGCAGTTGCTTGAGGTGCCAGAGCTAACAGTCACCACCAGAAATGCAGTTCGTTGTAGAAACAGATTCACTCAGTCATCAGTCAACTACATTTTTGCAACATTTCTGGATATCACTTGATAAAGTCTTAGTCTTAGTCAAGGTGTGAACAAACATCAGTAAACTATTCAGGAAAGATTTTGCAACAATCCTGGATATCACTTGATAAAGTCTTAGTCTTAGTCTAAGTCAAGGTGTGAACAAACATCAGTAAACTATTCAGGAAAGTTTTTGCAACAATCCTGGATATCACTTGATAAAGTCTTAGTCAAGGTGTGAACAAACATCAGTAAACTATTCAGGAGAGGTTTTGCAACAATCCTGGATATCACTTGATAAAGTCTTAGTTTAAGTCAAGGTGTGAACAAATATCAGTAAACTATTCAGGAAAGTTTTTACAACAATCCTGGATATCACTTGATAAAGTCTTAGTCTAAGTCAAGGTGTGAACAAACATCAGTCAACTATTCAGGAAAGTTTTTACAACAATCCTGGATATCACTTGACTTATTCTTAGTCAAGGTGTGAACAAACATCAGTAAACTATTCAGGAAAGTTTTTACAACAATCCTGGATATCACTTGACTTATTCTTAGTCGGGGTTTGAACCTCACTGCAATCGGGTTATGCCATACTTGCCCAGTTTCTGTGCCAGTGAAAATTGAATGAAATGTTCCTCACTGTCCCATTTGAAAAACTGGTGAACAAACAGTCAGTCCCTGCACAATTAAGAAATGTGTGCATGCAGTAAATGCATATGGCAGTTGCTAGAGGTGCCAGAGCCAACAGTCACCACCAGAAATACAGTTTATTGTTGGTGGAAGTATCTGAACATGACAGTGTCTACCATTTTGTTTTACCTGGTCACAAGGAAATAAGTTGTTTGCCTCTGCTTGTTCTTTTGGCAGTTTCTGTTTTGTGTCGCTAGACATTGCAATTGAACAAATAATAGGTAGCTGAACCCTGGTGCACTGGGTTGTTTGGTATATACTGTAAAGCTGGCAGTCTTGATCTGTTGGTGACTCTTTTAATACGTATCTTCTAGATCTTCCTCTGCTTTTTTGGTGTTTGTGTTTTCATGTATGCTCACGCTGCCGGCATTATTTGCCTCTTGCTCTGAAAGTTGTGGTTTCAGAAATGTTCTGACTTCATGGTGGTGACGATTTTCTCATTTTAATTTGATAACACCTCAGCAATTTAAGGTCAACTTTTCTGACCCCTACCACCATTTATACGTGTCTGAGTTTTGATTAACCTTTTCTGATTTTATTATTGTTAATATTGTGTCAAGTTTTGATGAGAATTTTCTGACTTCAGATTTGTTATGCCTGGTCATGTTATGGTAAAAATTTTGTTTTGCTTAAATTTTATTACACCTTAGCTAGTTATGGTTAAGTTTGCTCCATCCCTCCCTCCCCCACCGTTGCATTATACATTTCTTGATTATGCTTAACTTTTTCTGATTTGACTTTTGTTATAATTAACATTCTCTTCTTATCATACAGAGGGCCCCACAGACAGCCCACTTGTTAACAAGCTGAAAAATCTGCCCAGAAAAGATGGTAAGCCATTTCTCAAGTGCATATTTTATCAAATATATTATTCATTTAATTGCCATCTTCACAATACTGGTATATTCTGCTACCAAAATCATATTATCAGTATTTTAAACATGGGCAATGACACCTTTGGACACTTGAGTCCAGACATAGGGAAACTGCATCAGCAAACCTTGACCAGAAGCAGATACCTCATCAAGATTTCAACAGCCAGCAGGCCCATCTATCCACCATATTGGCACTGGAAGTCAATTTTCATTATTATTTTGTATAAAGTAATAAAACAACTAACACGCCTCAGTGGGCAATAAATAAAGTAAAAGAATTACTAACATGCCTCAGTGGGCAATGTATAAAGTAATAAAATTACTTACATGCCTTAGTGGGCAAAATACAAAGTAATAGAACTACTAACACACCTCAGTGGGCAATGTATAAAGTAATAAAATTACTAACATGCCTTAGTGGGCAATAAATAAAGTAAAAGAATTACTAACATGCCTCAGTGGGCAATATATAAAGTAATAAAATTACTAACACGCCTCAGTGGGCAATACACAAAGTAATAGAACTACTAACATGCCTCAGTGGGCAATGTATAAAGTAATAAAATTACTAACATGCCTTAGTGGGCAATAAATAAAGTAAAAGAATTACTAACATGCCTCAGTGGGCAATATATAAAGCAATAAAATTACTAACACGCCTCAGTGGGCAATATACAAAGTAATAGAACTACTAACATGCCTCAGTGGGCAATGTATAAAATAATAAAATTACTAACATGCCTTAGTGGGAAATATTCAAAGTAATAAATTTACTAACACACCTCAGTGGATATACAGGTTAAAAGCAACTACTTGGAACTGAACAAGCTTAACTAGAAATTGGTCATGTAGAATGAATTACTGCAATATATGTTTAATATAGAAAAGTGTGGTAATTGTCATGGTAACTGGAAATCTGTTTTGCATGTTTTGTCCAATCAGAACCAAGTTCGAGGGGAAACACACCATTATCTTCTCCTGTGACACCTACCAAAGAATTTATCGCCAAAATCCCTCTTCCAAAAGATATTGTTCAAGGTAAGCTGTCCTAATCATGATTTGATATTTTAATCGCAGAGAAATACATTAGATATAAGCTTTTCTAATAAAAATTCTATTATAATCAGGTTTATATTATAAGGACCAATTGTCAATTGTAAATGCGCCCCAGCTGTAAATTTTCATTTAAATGGTCTGCCATCTTTTTTTTATTACACCCAAGGTAATTAGAAGAATCTAGAGCGTATATTGGTGAAATAAACAGATAAAAGCTTCCTTAATAAAAAATTTTCTTATTCGGAATTAGTTAACAGTTTATAATAACAAGAACAGAAACAGTAAATTTGTTCTCTTCTTGGCATCACTTGGTTGTTAACTTTTATCACGTGAACCCTTTTCTGATTAAGTAAATAAACTAAAAGTAAAGGTCCCTTTTCCACGCCTTTAGGCGTAAGGGTATATAGGGCTAGACCTTGATGTGGTCATCATCACACCAGCCGCCTTTACTTCCTAGGACTGCACCCGGTACCCACTCAAGGCTGGGTCGACCTGGGAGTCAAGGTCATTTTTGAAAAAAGTCTGGCTCCGCCAGGGAGCAAACTCACAACCTTCCGATCCGCACACGAGCCTCTAGCTGCTACGCCACGGCGACTCCCGGTTTCCGATTAACGCTGCTGATATACGATTGTGTGTCTCCCCAGATACCAGTGTGGTTGTGGAGGAAATCAAGGCAACTGCGAAGAGAGAAGAGGAAGATGAGAAGAGGGAGCCGGTGACGGTAGAGGTCCCAGACATGGGAGAAGAGGTCGAGAACTTCTTTGCAGTGAAACCTATCGAGGAAATCAAGGACAAAGTCGATGTACAAGTGGATGACTTTAACAACCTGTTCATTGAGGCAGAGATGATGTGAGTATTACAGATGTTTGTTGACATATATATATGGTGTGCAGGTTACTTACATACAGTACGCTGACTTACGTATGGATTGTAGACTTACAAATAGTGTGCAGTTTACTTACATACAGTATGCAGTTTACTTACATACAGTACGCTGACCTACGTATAGATTGTAGACTTACATACAGTATGCAGTTTACTTACATACAGTACGCTGACCTACGTATAGATTGTAGACTTACAAATAGTGTGCAGTTTACTTACATACAGTAAGCTGACTTACGTATAGATTGTAGACTTACAAATAGTGTGCAGTTTACTTACATACAGTATGCTGACTTACGTATAGATTGTAGACTTACAAATAGTGTGCACTTTACTTACATACAGTATGCAGTTTACTCACATACAGTACGCTGACTTACGTATAGATTGTAGACTTACAAATAGTGTGCAGTTTACTTACATACAGTATGCAGTTTACTTACATACAGTATGCTGATTTACTTATAGTTTGTGAACTTACATATAGTCTGCTGATTTACAGGTAATATGTTGACTGACTTTATACTGGCTTACTTATACCAACTTCCATAAAGTATGCTGACCTTCATATACCTTCCTACATATAATATACTAACTTATGCATAGTACATATTTTATTTACATATGTTTTAGAATGCCATCTGATTAACATATATTATACTGATTTACTTACAAATAGTTTGCCAATTTGGCTGCATATAGTATGCAGTTTACTTATATATAGTATGCTATCTGACTTACAGACAGTATGCCTAACAGACTTAAATATAGTATAGTGACTTAACTTGCATATGATACATTGAGTTACTTACATATGGTATACATATGGTATAGTTTGTCAACTTACTTACATATAGTATACTAACTTGCTTACATATAGTATATTTACTTATATATAATATATGCCATTTGACATACAAAAAGTATACTGTTTTACTAAGTTTGTGAACTTAGTTACATATAGTATACAGTTGACTTACATACAGTATGCTATTTGACTACATACAGTATACATGACTTAGATATAGTAGAGTTACTTAATTTACATATAATATACTGACTTACTTACATATGGTATACTGACTTATAGTTTACTGACTTACATATTGTCATTATCTTTCCTTATGCAGTGGTCTCCAACTGGTTGGAGGAGGGGTGGTGGGGATGGGGTGTTGGACATGAGGAGGTTCCAAGGAGGGTGTCAAGCAGTTTTGAAAATGAGTGCATTTCTACTTGTAAATCTGTTATAACAACATATTATTTCAGTTTCATTAAATATGAAATGTGTTATAAACTTCATAAAATGAAAAGCAGAGGATACTTTTGTTTTTAGGAGTAGATTTGTACATCTGTCATAAAAAAATCTAATTATTTTGATAACATGTACATTTAACTGTAGATTCAAAACCGATTCCTCCTTTTTTTTAAATCACATTTTGTTTTGTTTTGCTGCGTTGAGATGAAAGGGGGAGGGGGGGGGGGGGGGGGTGGTGTTCTTGCCATATACTTGCAAAGTGAAAGAGGTTGGAGACCATTGCTTTAATTCATCCTTTCTTGTCACCCCACACTAACTCCAAACGGGTGCAATTTTACACATGTTGGTTCTTCTAACATTGTATCCTCTGTCAGCATTCATTCATTCATTTATAGTCTTCAGAATGTCTGCCCTGTATTATTCAGAATTATACTGAGGAGGGTCGAATTGATGAGTATTATATTGATACAAGTTGCATTAATATTAGAGGTGACTGCTTTATCATTTTATTTTTTAAATGTTTTAACACTGATAACCAGGTATATGATACATATTTTCATGATGTTGCCAGTTTGACCAGTATTCACAAAGTTCGGCCGAAAAGAAAAATCAAGTCCTCCAGTCGGAACCCTCTAAAGACCATGTCCCAGAAACTGGAGATTCGCCAGGAGTACACAGAAGTGAGCTACGGAACTGCAGAGAAGGAACTAAAACGAGTCAAGAAAGAAGGATGTAAGATGTTACCTGTTGCTTTTTTGTTGTTGTGTGGAACAATAATGGAATCTCTGAATGTTTAATTTAGATAGCAAAATAAATTATTTTAATGCAGGAATTTTAAACAGGGAATATTATGTATTTACAGACAAATATATGAATTATTTATTTGATCTGTGCTGTGTTTGGTTATCACAATCAACATCACTGCACAATGGGCATTCCCATGTGTGCTCAGTCCACCGATGCAGCAGCCACTATAAAGTATCTCTACTAACTGTATCCATAAAACGTTGGTTTAAATGTTTCTCAACTTGACCTCAAAGATAGAAGTGACGTGCTTTACAACCTTCGCTCTGAGGTCATTTAATTGTGTAAGCAGTAGAGATTCATGATATAAATAATTGATCTACGTAGAATAAAATACTAATTACTTTTCCACACACAAAAATTTATGAATTATAAATCTGAGGTCAGGTTTAGTACAATATTCTTGTTTTCATCATAAACTTTCTCTATTTGTTAACTGTATTCATTTCTGTACATCTCTAGTTGACTGATGTCAAAATTTGTACACTCATCATTTCTCATTACGACTCTGTTTGTTGTGTAGTTGATGTTTACACTGACCATTTCTTTTCTCATTATGAAATTGTACGGTGAACAGAGCATGCCACACAGACATATAATCCTTATATGTAGCCACTCCACCCCCTCCCTGACCCCCAACCATTTCACTGGCAGAAGAGTTGAAGATTTCCCATTACATCTCTGATTGATGTATGTCTGATGTTCCCTTTGTAAATCTATAAGTGTTGAATGTTTGATGTTTTCACTGATAATGTCTCAGTAATCTCAATTTTTTTTTATTGGTATGTTTGATGTCTTTAGAGATCACTTTTTGGTACATCTCTAGTTATTGTAAATCTGATGATTTGACTCATCATTTCTCATTACATCTTTACTTATTGTATTTTGTTTTTCCACTAATCATTTCTCTGAGCACTTTCAGTTTGTGACGTGTTTTTTTTTTGTCTGCTCATCACTTCTCTACACATCTGTCATCTCTGTATACTCAGTGTCTCCAGGGACTGTTTCTTAATACATTTTTAGTTGTATATTCAGGTGTTTTTTAAACTGCTCATTTCTCCGTCCATCCCCCAGTACATGTTGTCACTAACATTTTCTTTGCTGTTTTAACTGATGTTTGATTTCTCCCCCAGTGGCCAAAGATGCAGGGTTTGCCCAGGCTGCCCTAGCTGGCCTAGCCAGCACCGAGAACTTCAAGCAAGTCGAGCTACGAAGGACAGACTCTGGATCTTCCGTGCATGGGCAGGCTTATGACCCTTTCAGAGAACCCATGTTGCTTCATGTGAAAGGTGAACATATAGTAACTGTTAGTTAGGTCACTAAAAAAGCAGCCATTAACTGCCATCTTCACCATTTGAAGACTAGAGTAAACACTGGCTGTATCATCCAAATATGGAGGTTTGTGGTTCACCGTTAACTTATCTTTTTTTTTTTTTTTTTACCTACATGTCTAAGCGAAATATGTGAGATTATCATCCTTACTTAGGTGTCAGTCAGACTGTAAATCAATCAGATGTTGTCTCCACAGTGAAGGCTGACTGCAGCCGATCTCCAATATGCTCTGTCTCTTGTCTTGGTTGTACACACTCTTTTAGCTGCAGTTCATCCATCTCTTGATGTTGTTGTCCCACTTGTATCATCTTTTTTTGCCTTTGTCTTGTCCCTATATTATGTTTTTTAAAAGAGTGTTATGTCTTTTAAAGTCACCAAGTATTTCAGTTGTCCCTGTTTTATTCTTTTAGTAACTCTCTTTTCCTTCGTTGTCTCTCCAAAACTCTGTATTTGATTTATCAGCCCAAGAAAGTATCGTGAGCGACATTTCCAACCCATAAATGACAGCATCATCTTCTCACACCCTATGAAGAATAGACACCATAATTTTGAGTAAACATCTATGCTGTAGACTAGACATCTTCACTCACATATATAAGCCAAGAATAGACGCGCATCATTGTTAACCATATGCCTAAGCTTTGGACTAGAGATTGTTTCTCTTTGTCAGAATGTAAGATGAGACACTGTTCATTTTTATCCACATATACAAGTCCATATATAGACACTATTATCTTCACTCTCACTTCTTCGTATGGACAGTCTCATTCATTAACATAATAACGCAAGCAAAACATGGACACTGTCTTGTTTGTCTTTAAATTTAAAACCTGGATAGTATATTTGTCGCTGCCATTCACATATTATCCCTAGGCAGTATGCTTATCCAACTTTTACATTGTCTCTAGAGTGGCTGTTTTTCGTCTTCACCTGCACATTATCCCTAGGCAGTATGCTTATCCAACTTTCACATTATCTCTAGAGTGGCTGTTTTTACATCTACACCTGCACATTATCTATAGGAAGTATGCTTATCCAACTTTCACATTATCTCTAGAGTGGCTGTTTTTTCATTTTCACCTGCACATTATCCATAGGAAGTATGCTTATCCAACTTTCACATTATCTCTAGAGTGGCTGTTTTTACATCTTCACCTGCACATTATCTATAGGAAGTATGCTTATCCAACTTTCACACTATCACCCCATTTAAAAAAAAAAAAGAACAGATCTGTGATTATCAAAAGTATGTGTCATTTAGAAAAAAAAATAAAAATAAAATAGCTCTGGTATTAAAATATTGTTCTTTCTTATAAAAATTAAGTCAGCTCTGTGGCTAAATCGATGCGAACGCTTCGTAATGCCGGGGTGCCGGGTTTGATCCCAGCTGCGGGCCATGCGCCTTGTGTTGGTTTTGACAGTGGTATCAGTGGGCCGACCGTCCAAAAAGCAATGGCAAACTACTGGACGTAAATTTGCCTAGAGAAACCACACAACAGCCAGGGGCTGCTGGGGTTGGTTTTGCAACGTCCTGTAAAGGATACACAACTAACCTTATAAAATTATATTTCTGCTATAACAAAATATAGTTCAGCCATCATCATACTCAAGAACTAAGTTAACCAGAAATGTTGTTTCTTTACTGTAGGTCGGCGGTCAGTCCAGATCCGTCTTGTGGAACCTCACACCCGCTCCATGAATGAAGGCGACTGTTACGTGTTGGTCACCTCAGACAAGGTCATCTCTTGGGAAGGACAGTTTGCAAATGTCATAGAAAAGGCCAAGGTGGGTCATGTGATAAAGAATTATATGCAAATATTCGTGGACCAAGAATCTCACTTGATCTGATCAAGTCGGAAGCGGACACTGTATCTTTAGGCCGCTCCACCTAATAAAGATATTGGGCCTGGCTCTCTAGCGTAGTTGGCTAAACCGGATTGCACGGTGACCGGGTGACGAACTCCTTGTGGTCTGGGGGTAGGCAGAAAAGCCTCATTTCTCCCAGATTTACGGTATTTACAATGGAATCAAGGCCGAAAGGTTGCGATATCCATAATACCGAGCCAAGGGGTTAACAACTCATGGCTTCTGGATACTAAAACAATTAATAAAGATATTGGGGATTCTATTAATCAGAGAGTCATCAGATTTTAAGCTAACAGTAGGATTATTTTTCAAGATCTCAGGTTGGCTTTAGGATTTTTTTGTGTGTTATTAATGACAAGGTCATCAGGTTTGAGGTTAGCGTTAGGATGTTTATAAATGAATCATACAATTTCTGCGGATATTAGGATTTTTATTGTAAAAATTGGATCTGTGTAAGTTGTGCAGTAATTTTTATTTATCAAATCTATAACAGCCAATATTGATAAGTAGATCTTCATTTCTTCAAGGGATAAAGATAGGGAAGTTGAAAGCAAATATTGATGAAGATATGGGGAAAAAGGGGAGGGGGGGGGGGGGTTATTATTTTGAATGTTTATGAGAATAGAGAGATGTTTATATTAAATGCTGATGAAAAGACAAGAAATTGATGTTGAATATTGATGAAGAGACAGAGAGATTTATGTTAAACACTAAGTGAGATATGGAGATTAATACTGAGCTGCGGCCAACAGACAGGTGTTTATTAAACCCCCCCCAATTTTTTTTTTTAAAATAAATGTTGATTGAGAAACAAAAAGGGTAAATGTTAAAAATTTTGATAAAAGAAAAGTAGGTTTATATGATGAAACACTAATGAAATTTCAGCATAAAGTGAGGTTTTTATGTGACATCTATTATTTTTTATTCAAAGAGTCAATTTTTAACATGTTGTGTTGGTGACCATATCCCAACAGGCAAATGAGGTTGCCAGTTACATCCTGCAGAAGAAAGATCTTGGCTGTAAGAAGGCTGCAGAAGTTCTGACGGTCCATCAGCTTAAAGATCATCTCGGGTCTGGCAAACAGTTTTGGACATCTCTAGAAGGAGAGAAACAATTACAAGGTATGATGTTCAAAAAGTTAGTCACATACCCTTTTTTACCACAGTACTTTAGCCTTTTTTACTCACCTCATTTAAGTGTTGGAGGAAGATATCAGGATCTTCTGTATGCTGTTTCTAATGAATTGTATAAGTTGATCTTTATTTCATTTAGGATTTCCTTGATGCCATCATTCCCTGTTTTTGCTTTGTCCTCCATTTTCTCTGTGTTCCTTATATTTTTTCAGCATGACTGTTTGTGGCCGTGGGTACTAGGGCATTCTCATCAGATGGCCAAACCATCTCATCTGTTGATCTTTAATTATTTAACTGTTTGACTGTTTCCAGTCCTGGTCTTCTTCTACCTTCATTTTTAATTGTATCTCTTCTTGGTAATCCAGCATCTCTTTTAAGCGTCGTTGTTATAATTTTGTGCTCAATAGTTGTAGTGTGTTTTTGCTTCTTCGCTTCCACTGCCTGTAAACTCCGGTGGAAACTTCTGGTTGTTTTCCACCTCTGGATTTCAGTTTTGTTCCAGAACCTAAGTGTTGCGTGCACATCCGTTTAACAGATTTGACTTAATTGTATGCAGGTTGTTGGTTTCTTGCCTCTCAGGCTAATGCACTTTGACTTTGAAGGAAATCCCAGTTAGCCGACTGGCTGGTTGGCGAGGCAATGGGTCTATTCTTGTTTTCCCTACAATGGGGCCCCGGAACCCACACGGGGATTTAGTTGTAATAAGGCTCGATGATTGACATGGGTAGCACAGAAATGGACTGAACTAACAGGTTTTCTTGTCTCAATTTCAGAATGTGGCCCAGATGCTGAGGATGAGTTATATGAAAGCTCGATTGTCAAGTGTAACATGGTGTACAGGCTAGAGGGGAATGCACTGCAGCCGTACAAGGAGTACTGGGGAACCATACCCAGGCATGAGATGCTCAAGAAGAATGAGGTATGTGAGGCTTTTGCTTAACTCTTTCAGTACCAGAGGACAGTTGAGTTAGTTATAAATCAATATGTGGTGTGTTCCTTGATACCACAAAATTTGTTTTTCTTTTTCTGACATCCTGAACTCTCACCTATCCCAGCTTTCTGGATCATTTCCTGTTATTTGACTGTCCTTGACCCAGTAAGGCTGCACACTAGAAGACTCCATTCTTCTGTTCTCCTTACGTGTGACAGTCACCAAATAATTTCATTTTTCTTTTCCCATTACAGGTGATAGTTTTTGATACCATATAATTTCTTCTTTCTGCTAACAAGTGATAGTTTGTGATTTATTTTCTCTAGTTATAGTATGTATATCACATAATTTTTTTTCGCTGATATTCTTACACCCCATAATTTCTTATTTTCTTTCTACAGGTGATAATTTTTTTATATCACATAATTTCTTTTTCTTTTTGCTTTCTTTCTTTCTTGCATTCTTTCTTGCTTTCTTTCTTTCTTAGTTTTTGATTCCACTTATCACTCTGTTGGCTCTGGGGCCTCATTGGGGGTGGGGGGGGGGGGGAATTAGACCCAATGCCCCCTAACAAGCATGAAAGCATAGGAGATGATTAATTCGAGTTTTGATGAAATCGAGTATGTTAGTCTGTAAGGCCTAGGTATCACAGCCTAGCTCTGAATCACAGCACAATGTGCCAGCTGCTCCTTAAAAATGCAGAAGAATTGAGACATAATTGTTGTTTTCTGTTCTCCTGACAGTTGAAAAGTTTTTATATATCATATAATTTCTTGTTTTGTTTCCTCCTTGCAGGTGATAGTTTTTGACTTTGGAACAGAGTTCTATGTCTGGCAGGGCAAGGCCGTGTCCATGGAGCAGAGAAGGCTGGGAATGAAGTTGTCCAAACAGTTGTTCGAGAAAGGTTATAACTACACAGAAAGTCCCCTCAATCCCATGTCTCCACTGAGAAGTAAGACATCACTGAGTTCTCATTACTTTATAGCAACATTTTTTTCAGTTCATAGAAGTAAAGGAGAATTTTTAATGCCAATGACCAGTCTTACTTAGTGGGTGATGGGATCGGCCTAATCCCAGCCACTTTTGGTTCCCAGGACCAACAAAACCTGGTACCCATTTTTTGCCAGGTTCACCTGGAAGCCAAGGTCAATTTTGGAGAAAAAAAATTTACAAAAAGAAAAGATTAAAAACACAGCCTTGATGCTCATTTGGGCTGGCAAGTGACTAAATATTTTTGTTTACTTTCTCTGTATTGCTGTTTATTAAAATAGTTATCACACAGTAAATTCTAAATTATTTTTAAGATTTCATTTCTTGTTTTTATTATAATTTTGTTGCATTGCGAATGTGGTGACACATTCCCAGGATACCAGGGTTTGAAGAAGAATAAATTGTACTTCATAGCACATATAAAGGAGAATACGTTCTTCTTTGTGGAAAAACAAACACATAACAAATAGGTTCTGGATTGCCTCAGATTGAAAAGAATTGTTGAAGTTAAAAAAATAAAACAGCAAGAGCAAGATAACTATAGTTATTTTAAAAAAAAGACTAGAGGGAACTTTTGATATCAATGAGCATGCGACTTAACGCTTATTTAAAAACAAAGCTAGAGAGAATAGTTCATGGTCAGCGAGCATGAGACAGACAGGGGACTTAGTTGGATGATAACGTCAAGAAGTGGTCAAACAACAGTCTTAGGAAGTGTACAACCAGGGCAAGAGACTGTACATGAGATCCTTTGCATCCAGTGTCATTGTGAATGTGATACCTCATTGGTTGTTTAACCCAGTACATTAATTTAAGTTGTGTTGATCTTTCCTATAACTGACATGATTAACTTCTTCCTCTTCAGCATTCTGGGCCCTCGAGGTTCATTTTTATAGGAAACACCAGTCTCCATTCTTTCTGCTAATGGCTTTCTCTTCTGCACCTATTTGTAGGTCTGTTTGAATTAATATTATCTCTTCACCATCTTTACAGTCTGCATTGTGGTCTACCCATTCAGCTTTTTTATTCAATGCACTTTCTCTCTCTCTGTCTCTTTCTCTTTCTCTCTCTCTCTCTCTCTCTCTCTCTCTCTCTCTCTCTCTCTCTCTCTCTCTCTCTCTCTCTCTCTCTCTCTCTCTCTCTCTCTCTCTCTCTCTCTTATCTGATGTTCTCTCTATATGTTCCAATCATTGTAACCTTTCAACCCTCATGATGACAGTAATTAATTAGTGGTGATTTAAGCAGATAACGCATTATGTTACTGCCTGACATGACTAACACCTCTTGAAATTATGAAACTGTTGCAATGTCTGAATTTGCTTTCTTTCTGAAGGTGAAGACTGTGGTGGTCTGCCCTTGAACTCAGCAACAAGACCTAGTTGGGCCATTTTCGGAAAAGTGAACCAAAACATGGAAACCATTTTGTTCAGAGAGAAGTTTGCTGACTGGCCAGATTCATCTCGTCTGATTGGGGTCAAAGGTCTTGCTGCACCGGACTCCCTTAATGTATGTTTTCCTTGTTCTCTCGTGTTAATGTATTTTGTAATAGCATTAGAAAGTACAGATTACCCATTTAAACTTTGCTCCAAGAACGCTAACAAACATAGATCGTGAACCGGTGGGAATTCCCTAGAAGCCTTTTAACAACCACTTTACATTGGTCACTTTAAAATTTAAAAAAAAAAAGATATAAAAATATAAAACAAATTATTTGACTACATTTAAAAACAAAGTTATTCTAAATTTGTAAAGACATACAAAGGGAGTAGTCGGTAAAAATACATGTAGTGAAGCATTAAATGGAATACATTCTCCGGGGCCTGAAAAATAAACCATTTATCGCGTGGCTGATGCCACGACTTTAACATTGATGCTAGATGCTACAGGGAAATGTTGACATCACAGTGGCTTTGCAAAAGAAAAAAAAAACATTTGATTCACGAGCCTTCCTTAAAATGCTATTTTTAGTAAATATATTGCTACGTTTTGTACTAACTGCTGCGTTGGGGTAAGAGTCGACCTCATAGAATACTGGGCATAACCATACATGTTCTATTTCTCGCAATAAATGTCTTAAGTTGTAGACACTGACTGTTTCAGCAGCACACTGGTGTGAGACAGGGCTGAATGTAAGATGCATATATCTAAGCCTTATAGCTGAGGAGAAGAGGCTGAACAATATTGTAGCATATCTACACCTAATAGCAGATTAGACTAAACAATATTGTCACATATCTACACCTTCTGGGAGAAGAGACTAAACAATATTTTTACACATCTACACCTTATAGCAGAAGAGACTAAACAATATTGTTACATATCTACAACTCAAAGCAGAATAGACTAAACAAATTGTCACATATCTACACTTTATAGCAAAAGAGACCAAACAGTATTGTCACATATCTACACCTTATAGTAGAAGAGACAAAACAGTATTGTCACATATCTACACCTTATAGCAGAAGAGACTAATCAGTAGTGTAGCATATCTGCACATTAGAGCAAATGAAACTACAAAATATAGCATGTCTATACCTTATAGCAGAAGAGAAGAGGCTAAACAGTGTAGTTACATATCGACACCTCATAGAAAATGAGACTAAACCATAATGAAGCATATCTATGTCTTATAGAATAAAAGATTAAACAATAGTATAGCATATCTGCATTTTGTAGCAGATGAGACTAAACAGTATTGTAGCATATCTACACCTTATAACAGAAGAGAAGAGACTAAATAATAATATAGCATATTGACACCTTACAGTAGAAGAGAGGAGGCTAAACAATATTGTAACACAGCTACACCCCATAGCAGAAGAGACAAGACATACTGGAAAGCTATATTTACACTCCATGAAAGAATAGAAAGAAAAAAATACCAATAGTGCAACATATCGACACTTCATAGTAGCTGGGGATTGACTAAACCATATTGTAGCATGTCTACACCCTACAGTTCATAGTAGCTGGGGATAGACTAAACCATATTGTAGCATGTCTACACCCTACAGTTCATAGTAGCTGGGGATAGACTAAACCATATTGTAGCATGTCTACACCCTACACTTCATAGTAGCTGGAGATAGACTAAACCATATTGTAGCATGTCTACACCCTACACTTCATAGTAGCTGGGGATAGACTAAACCATATTGTAGCATGTCTACACCCTACATTTCATAGTAGCTGGAGATAGACTAAACCATATTGTAGCATGTCTATACCCTACAGTTCATAGTAGCTGGGGATAGACTAAACCATATTGTAGCATGTCTATACCCTACACTTCATAGTAGCTGGGGATAGACTAAACCATATTGTAGCATGTCTATACCCTACACTTCATAGTAGCTGGGGATAGACTAAACCATATTGTAGCATGTCTACACCCTACACTTCATAGTAGCAGGGGATAGACTAAACCATATTGTAGCATGTCTACACCCTACAGTTCATAGTAGCTGGGGATAGACTAAACCATATTGTAGCATGTCTACACCCTACACTTCATAGTAGCTGGGGATAGACTAAACCATATTGTAGCATGTCTACACCCTACACTTCATAGTAGCTGGGGATAGACTAAACCATATTGTAGCATGTCTACACCCTACACTTCATAGTAGCTGGGGATAGACTAAACCATATTGTAGCATGTCTACACCCTACACTTCATAGTAGCTGGGGATAGACTAAACCATATTGTAGCATGTCTACACCCTACACTTCATAGTAGCTGGGGATAGACTAAACCATATTGTAGCATGTCTACACCCTACATTTCAAGAGAAGAGACTGAACAAAAGTGTCACTTGTATCTGCATCCATGGAAGAATACTGTCAGAAGTCTACACTCTGTGGTAGTGGGGGAAATTACTAAACAGTATTATAAGACATTTCTACATCCTGTGGCAGAAAATTATAGACTAAACAATAACTTTATTTATAAAAAATTAAAACAATACTACAATATATCTACACTGCATGGTAAATGAAGAGAGACTAAACAATATTATAAGGTATTTGTACACCCCATGGCAAAAAATTATAAACTAAACAGTTCTTTATCTACAAAAACTAAAATTCATGGCCAAAAAAAACAAAGGCTAAGCAAAACCTGCTGCCTTCCATCTCATAGCAGAAGTGAAAAAATGAAACAGGATCAATATTATAAACTGCTGTTTGAAATATTTTTGTTTGTGGTAGTAATATAAAGTTAGTTGCCTATCCTTTACAGGATGTTGCAGAACCAACCCCAGCATTTTTTTGACTGTTGAAGGTTTTCTAGGCATATTTTGCATTCAGTAGTTTGCAGTTGCTTTGCGAACGGTCAGCTCTGGGTACCACTATTGAAACCAGTGCAAGACAAAAGGTCCACAGCTCGGATTGAACCTGGCACCCTGGCATTACGAAGCACGTTTGCAACGCCTAAGCCCCAGCCCCCGGCGGTGGTGATATCATTGTTAGTTTTCCCAGTTATAATCCAGATGGGTTTAAATGGGTATCATTGTTTAAAATGATCAACCAACACAGTAGTCCTGGTTCAGCCCACCAGTGGCAGCAATGTGTCCCCCCCCCCCCTCCCCCCCCCCCTCCCCCTTCTCACCCCAGTAATACTGTGGGTTGACAAAGTTTCATTAATGAGTAGAGAATTATTTTTTTTTAGAGTAGTGTCTGGCCACTTGGTTACAATGACAAGCTCCTCTGCGGGAGACTTGGGTTTGAGCCCCTGTAAGGTGAGGAGGTTTTTCTGTTTGGGGCAAAATTAACATCTGAATCTTCACAGCCCTTGACGACAGCACTATCCGTGTTGCCCTTAATCCTCCGGCTCAGAATCCTCCTGTGTGCACTGCCCTAAAAAGTGTTAAGTACAGTTCATAAAAGAAGAAAAAATTATTTGTTTTAATACAATGAGAATGAAAGACTCCACAGAAGGACCTTTTTAGGTAGCTAAATATCCCATGACCTGGTATGTGTGAAGTCTTCAAATCCTTGCTTCACCATTTACTATAAAAGTATCTTCACTTTTGCCTTTGTCTGTGTTATTTTTGCAGAAGGATCTTTTAGAATTGAAGCCTTTTGATGCCAAGAAAATGATCCCGGTAAATACTGCTCCTGTCACGCTGAAACTAGAGGGAGCTAATGTAGGTCGAGGGGTCAGATGGAGCGAGGATATGCAGGGTTTCGTCAAGGAGCAAGACATCATTACGCTGGATGTCACCGTGTGGCATGTTATGGAGTATGAACATTATAAACTGCCAGAGTTGAGCCATGGGCAGTTCCATGATGGAGACACATATGTAGTGAGATGGCAGTATATGATAGCCAATGCAAGTAAGTCCAAGTCCATGTTCATTGTGTCTTTCTTCCTTTCTTTCTTGGCTGACGTGTCTCACTGAGGAGGTAAAAGTAGTTTCCAGATATTGCAAAATGTGAAGTTTTACCATTGTTAAATTTAACTAGTTTAATGTGCCTTAGATTCATGCATGAATCTCTCTCTCTCTCTCTCTCTCTCTCTCTCTCTCTCTCTCTCTCTCTCTCTCTCTCTCTCTCTCTCTCTCTCTCTCTCTCTCTCTCTCTCTCTCTCTCTCTCTTTCTCTCCCCCCACCCTTTCTCTCTCTACCTCCCTTCTCCCTCCCTCTCTCTCTCTCACACTCTCTCTCTCTCTCACTCTCTCTCTCTCTCTCTCTCTCTCTCTCTCTCTCTCTCTCTCTCTCTCTCTCTCTCTCTCACTCAGTGCAGTTCATGAAAGGAACCCACAACCTTTATTTACAGCTCAAGGCAAACATTTAAATTTTATCTTCCTGTGTGGGTTCCAGGGCCTCATTGTGGGGAAGACAAGAATAGACCTACTGTCTACCCAAAAGCATGTCATAAGAGTCAACTAAGTGGGAGGTTTCTCTGAATTCAGAGTACATCTGCCTGAGAGGCAAGCAACCAAAAGTCTGTATTCAAGTGAATCAGATCTGTAAAACTGATGCACATGCAACACTCAGGTACTGGATCAGGACTGCAGTCCAGAAGTGGGCGAACAACCAGGACTTTTTGCCAGAGTGCACAGCTGGTGAACACGAAGAAGAAGAAGAAGATTTCAATTTCTGCTCAGCCATGGAGAGAGTTGAAGAACACTTTTGTGTGAAACTATATTGTGTTGGTCATATGTCCCAGAATTTGTGACACTACAACTTTGCACTCAGATCTGCTTTGCAGTTCTGGCGTGGGACTGTTAGTGTTGTCACATCTGACGGCTGCCTTATTAGTTTACTTCTGCGCGAGCTCAAAGAAGTTGTGGAGACTGAAATGTTTTGTCAGCAGTAATGCAAGAGAGAAGGAGGCATTAAGAGGTAAAGAAAGGGAACATAAGACAGAGAAATGGGAGCTAGAACGAAAAGAGGAGGAGTGTATGAGTGAAAGGAAAGTTAGATAGAGATGGAATAGTTAGGGAGAGAGAGAAGATTGATATTTGGAGTTAGAGAAAGAAATAGGAAAAGGTGGCAGTTTGAAAAAAAGATAAAGAGGTGAGCTAGTAAGTGAAAGGAAGAGGGTGTAGGAAGTTATGAAGAGGGGGATGATAGAAAGGAAAGGAATGTTTAAAAACAAATAAAAAGGTAATGCATGCACACATGAACATGTTTTCATTTTTACTTACTTACTTACTTTTTACTACTTTACATTAGCACAGTCTCTTTTGTGATGTTGACCTCTAGTTTAAAAAAAAAAAAACTAATTTTTGTACTTTGATTCTTATTGAGTGCTATTTATTAATTTTTTTAAGAAATTGATTAATCAATATCTGATAGTGATGTGGTCTATGTCAAGCTACCATCTTCTCTTCCCAGAACATTTCCTGTTAGCCTTGCCCAAGTTTATATCACATAAAAACTTTTAAAATCACCTGCGCTTCTATGGATTTGAACACCTAATCACAGGGCCAGCAGGCGTGAGTTGGGGGGCATTCTGAACATGTTCATAGTTGCTCAGAATCTCACTGCCAGCCCCCTTATTATCTGTATCAGCATCACAATATTAATAATGTCAGTTCAGTGCTGTGGCAAGACTTCTGGGATGCCTGGTATGTCTGGGGTGCCTCTGATGCCTGGCTGTGCCTGTGATGTCTGAGGTGCCTGTGATGTCTGGGGTGCCTGTGATGTCTGGGGTCCTGTGATGTCTGTGGTGCCTGTGATGTCTGCGGTGCCTGTGATGTCGGGGGTGCCTGTGATGTCGGGGGTGCCTGTGATGCCTGGTATGTCTGGGGTGCCTCTGATGCATGGCTGTGCCTGTGATGTCTGGGGTGTCTGTGATGTCTGGTATGTCTGGGGTGCCTGTGATGTCTGTGATGTCTGGGGTGTCTGTGATGTCTGGGGTGCCTGTGATGCCTGGTATGTCTGGGGTGCCTGTGATGTCTGGGGTGTCTGTGATGCATGGTATGTCTGGTATGTCTGGGGTGCCTGTGATGTCTGGTATGTCTGGGGTGCCTGTGATGCCTGGTATGTCTGCGGTGTCTGTGATGTCTGGGGTGTCTGTGATGTCTGGTATGTCTGGGGTGTCTGGTATGTCTGGGGTGTCTGTGATGCCTGGTATGTCTGGGGTGTCTGTGATGTCTGGTATGTCTGGGGTGTCTGTGATGTCTGGTATGTCTGGGGTGCCTGTGATGCCTGGTATGTCTGGGGTGCCTGTGATGCCTGGTATGTCTGGGGTGTCTGTGATGCCTGATATGTCTGGGGTGCCTGTGATGCCTGGTATGTCTGGGGTGCCTGTGATGTCTGGTATGTCTGGGGTGCCTGTGATGTCTGGGGTGCCTGTGATGCCTGGCTGTGCCTGTGATGTCTAGTTTGCCTGTGATGTCTGGGGTGCCTGTGATGTCTGGGGTGCCTCTGATGCCTGGTATGTCTAGGGTGCCTCTGATGCCTGGCTGTGCCAATCTGTTCTCCCAATTCTCACATTCTTAGCAGCAGTGCAGGTGCACCTGCCCCAGAATCCTTTTCCTCTCTCTCTCTCTGAGGCAGGAGGGCTAGCCACTGTACTGCTGCAACTTCTAGTGGCTTGTGGGTCATAACAAGAAATGTAAAGGAGCTTCTCCCCACCATCAGAGCATCAGGTATATGGTGCTAGACCTGTATTATTAATAAGCCAATCAGCAGGTGTTGAGTGAAGTGGTCACCATCACGCCAACTTCCTTTACTTGCCTTGTCATTTGATTTGCACTGGCACCAGAACGGAGCAAGTATGGGGAAACATGATTGCAGTGAAGCTGGAACCTCGACTAAGACTAAGACTTCCCTTGTAAATGTTATAACGCCCACTTTAAGCCAAGTCAGCCCAGGAGCCATCCCCACTGACTGCTAACATGCATGTCATCATTCATCGTTGGCACCTTTCCGTCTTTCCAGATGATGAAGTTATATTGGGCTATGAGGAGGCATGGGAACTCGCAGGCCATGGTGATGGCGAGTGTGACTTGAAAACCTGTCGGCGTTAAGAATTGTCCACAATTACAGCATAGGATTTTAGGACCATTGTTTTCAGCATTTGTGTTCAGTCTGTTTCTTCTCAGATGCTCAGCTCTCACCCTTTCTGCAATCATTTCTTCCTGTATTCTCATTCCATTCCTGATGTGCTCCCTTCATACAACACAGTCCATGGTATTTTGTTTCCACAAGTCCACCTCAATACCTGTATTATTCATGTCCTGCTTGCACACATCTTGCATGTCTTAAGAGACCACTAATTAGGAGTTTCTTGAAATCAGAGGTGTCAGGCTGACAGGCTCATTTATCACAGCCTAGCTGTAAAGCACAACATACCAACTGCACTTTTAAGGATGAACACATTAGAAGAATGCATATATCACAGCTTTACTGTAAACAAACAACCCGTTTAAGAATGAACTCAGTAGATGAAGAATAAGAAGAACCTGGGAACTAAGGTTGATTATTTGAAGTCAATCCTCAATATGGATTGAAACCTAAGACCTTCAGGTCAGCAGGCAACAATCTGCTGCTGCTGCTCCTGTTGCCTTATACAAGTTTTGAAATACAAGACTTTCTGAATAAAGAATCCCTTTAAATTTGAAATCTAGATATGAAGAGCCTGAAAGGGAGTGCAGCCAGGAATTCCCTGACAGGGAGGGAGCGGTGTGCATATTTCTTTTGGCAGGGAAATGAGTCAACCATCAATGAGAAAGGTGCTTCAGCTCTCATGACAGTGGAGCTGGATGAGGAGAGGGGACCTCAGGTAAGAAAAGATACATAGATTAGAAGAGTTCAGCTAACCGAGAGATCGTATGGTTAACCTAAGACTTCCGTGGTGGGATTTACAGTGTAACCATGCACTACATGGTTTGTCTATTTCAGCTGAAAGGATTCATTTATGTAAGGTTGTTGTCACAAATGACAGTGTGCATAGAATCAGTAGACAGAGTTAATGTCCTGTTGGATTGGCATCTAGGATGTGGTTAATCTAGTTACAGGAGTGGTCACCCCTTGAGAGCAAAGGTCACAACAAATTCTTGTGTGTCTGTTTTATGCTATAGTACTGCACTAGTTTTTAATCTTCTAGTCTACAATAATTCTCTGCAGCTTTCATGCTTACATTGTTTTAAACTGTGTTTGGGGGACTCTGTGGTGAGGTGGTCAAGTCGTTTGTCTCATGTTCTGGAAGTCTTGGATTCTTTTCATGGAACGGGTTGTTCACTTCATGAATGCACTTTTAATGGAGATCCCTGGGAATTGTTGCTGGAATTATGAAGTTTGTGCTTTTGTGGAACATTCTTGGCAGGTGACTAGCCATTCTGCAGAAATAGGAGCTGAACCTTAAGGGATAATCCTAGTGCAAAGAAGTCAATCACCTCAGGTCTAACCTTAAATGTAATATTAGCTCATTCAAATTCTGTTACATTGAGAGAATTATTTCCTTCATTGTGAATGTATGTCAATCTGAAATGTCACATTTACTGTTTAGGTGGAATTTGTTAGCCACTTTTAAAAGATGTAACACTCTTTTAATAACTCTACTGGAGGGAAAAGTTGGAGGCAGGTGAGTAAGAGGCAGACAGTGATACAAGAGGACAGGAAAAAAACATCAAGAGATAGACGAACAGCAGACAGAGGGTGTATAACCATGACATTAGACAGGGAGTGGTGGACATCCATGACAACCAACTTTCACTGTGGAGATGGCACCTGAATGATTGACTGTTAGAACCTTTGTGTATCAGATTTACGATTTCTCTTGCAGTTTGTGTTTTAATACTAAAGAGTGTTTAAAGTTTATATTATCAACTTCACTGCACCAAGTATTATCCCATATGGTGTAAATCTATCTGTAGGGCCATCACACAAATCTTCTAGCACCATCACATGAATGTCCTAGCACCATCACACGAATCTCCTAGCACCATCACACGAATGTCTTAGCCCATCACACAAATCTCCTAGCACCATCACACGAATCTGCTAGCACCATCCAGGACTTTCCTGCAAAGTTTACAGCTGGCAAAGCAGAAGTAGAAAGAGGTTACTTCTATCCATTTACAGTTCGTTTTCCCCAGTGATCAAAGCAGCACATCTTAAGCTGTTCTTGTAACAATAATCATGGTGTTGCCTTCTGTATCTTATGTAGATTCGAGTTTTGCAAGGGAAAGAGCCGCCATGTTTCCTGAATTTGTTTGATGGGAAAATGATAGTGCACATTGGGAAACGAGAGGATTCTTCAACCAACAGCCAGGGATCCTGGAGGCTTTACTGTTTGAGAGGGGATTATGAGAATGAGGTTTACCTTTTAGAGGTGAGTGTTTTATTACATTTTACCTGGTCTGTGCAGTGTAGAAGAGGATAATTTATCACTGTTGTGTAACCTTAGAAGCAAGGAACCAACTGTATGAATACAAATACACTACATCTGTAAAACAGATGTGCACACAGAATTCAAATACTGGAAGAAGACTAAGTCCAGAAGTGAATGAACAACCAGAACTTTCCACTCGGTAGAGTTTACAGCTGGTGAACGCAGAAAAGAAGAAGATCATAATTTTACAGTATTTAAGCATTGTAGAGGTGTATGTTATGTCATTTTACATTATCTTTGTATTGTACAGAAGAGTATTTTATTACTATTTTCACTCTGAGCTCTAGGGGAAAAGGCTTATCATTTTACACGGTCTCTGTTCTAGAAATGAAGTGTTTACCATAAGAATATATAAATAGATACAAGACAAATACAGCTGTGATATATCTTTTGTGTCGCTGGATGAAACAATCCTGGTTATCAAACTCTACTAAACCCTGCAAGTTCTACAGAAGACAGGGTATTTTTGATAGGAAGCAAAAGTGCAGATAAAGGTAATAATCAGAAGATGTGTTTCTAAAATGCCATCACACAGAGCACAAACTCTGCAGCTCCAGTGATTATTCCAAGGGATCTCTGTAAAACTGCAGTCATGAACTGAGTGAGCTCAAATCTTTCAGAGCTCAAGGCAAATAGCTTGACCACTACACCATTCATGTCTACTATAGGATGATCAGAGGATCTGGTAGACCCTCATTTGCTCAGCGGAAAGAATAGACATACTCGGACAATAAAAGCTAGAAATAAAATAAAATAAAAAGTGTCATTCATATTGGAACTCTGCATTGGTTACTGAAAGTAACCACAGTTCCAGCCTCATACATTGCAAACCGGTCACCCTGTAGTTGCTTTGTTCCTGCACCGATGAAAACCATACAGAATTTCAATCAATTGTTTTATTAAAAACATTAAAAAAATTACAGACTGCAGTCTCAGTCTAGCCAGTAGCAGACGTATGCATCAAACAGTCACAAACTAGAAATGATTGATTGACATTCAACCCCACCAGGACATCACACCGAGCGATAAACACCCGGTGACACAAAGTACCACCAATCCGATGAGGATCACCCGGGGACAGGTCCCAGAAACCTTGTTCAACTTATAGGTTGGGTTATATTATTCAGCAGCTAGGGTGGGGCATCAAATAAGGACAAAACTGCGTTCCACGTGGAGACCAATTAAATCAGGAACTACAAATGCAATTTATTGTTGATGGAAGCAGCAGTTACAACAGATCAGCAGAAGGTACTACAAGTTTTCTGGCAACAGGCCAGGTGCTGTTTTCTGATTCTGAAGTTCACAACAGAGACCCCAGTGGACACAGTTAAAAATTCATTGTGAAAATCAAGTGAAATTTGCAGCTCACAGTGTCACGCCATGCTCTGAACTCTGTAGCTGGGTGAGAGAAAACTGTCTGCTGAAGATAAGAATATATCATTTATGGGAATGCTCGGGTGTGTGATGCTTGTGGTTTACTCTTAAACTCATCCAATCTATCTTCTTATTTCAGATTCCAGTGTCTATAGAACATCTTCGCAGTCGTTCATCCATGGTTCTACTTAATGTTAAGACAGGGATTGTCTATATATGGCATGGAGCCAAATCACCCAAGCATGTACGAGAGTTATGCCTTAAAACTGTCAACAAATTGAAAGAGAAGTAAGTGATTTGTCACATAAAGAACTAATCACCAGTTCTAAAAACGGTGAAATATCACATTGTGTTTAAATGTCAGTAAGGTGAAACTATCACATTTTCTTTAATACAGAATTGATCTCTAGTTCTTTACATGATGAAATTATAATTTTTAATTAAAAAAAAAAACAACTTTTTTCAATCACCTTTTTAAAATCAGAGCTAGATGAGAGTGCTTCACAAAACAAACAATTATGTAGCTCTGATGAAATAAAGGTGGCCGCATGGTTTTGACCACATTGCCAGTTGGTTTATTCAAATGGCCACATGTGTGCTGTACAAATGGCATGAAAAAGGTCCTTTGTTTGTAAGGATTTCAAATGGCCAGGTTTACCATATGCTCTGGTTATTGTGTGTTTTCTTAGAAACTGTTTGAAACGGCCAACCACTAATCTGGAGAACTCACAGAATAAGTGTAGCGAACATCCAAAGTCTACAGTAAACTGCAGAAACCTTATCTTAAATATTATCATCAGCATCATCATCATCAGGCAGCAGATCCCTTACAGAATATTGCTCTCCTCACACCACCCTTGAAAGTCTTTCTTTCTCTAGGCAGTTCTCCAGCCCTATATGCTTTCATAGCTGATGCATCTTCTGTGTCTTGTATCCACCTTCATGGTGGTCGAACTCTGCAGGTTTTTTCGGAAGCTGCGCCCTCCATCACTGTTCTCTCAAGACCACCATAACACCTAACATGGCCAAAGTACCTCAGCTTTCAAGACAGGATGCTTATCAGTCAGTTCTCTTGTATGTTTTTCTTCTTCTTCTTCTTCTTCTTCTTCTTCTTCTTCATGTTCACTGGTAGTAATTCATTTAGGATGTCAGTGTTTTTCTTCTTCTTCTTCATGTTCACTGCTTGTAAATTCATGAAGGATGTTATTTTTCTTCTTCTTCTTCATGTTCACTGGTTGTAAATTCATGTAGGATGTTATTTTTCTTCTTCTTTTTCATGTTCACTGGTTGTAAATTCATGTAGGATGTTATTTTTCTTCTTCTTTTTCATGTTCACTGGTTGTAAATTCATGTAGGATGTTATTTTTCTTCTTCTTCTTTATGTTCACTGGTTGTAAATTCATTTAGGATGTCACTGTTTTTCTTCTTCTTCTTAGTCCAAGACGTTCTAAGAATTGTTCTGTAGCATTTCAAAATAATAAAGCTAAGGAAATGATAAAGTTATTATCAGGTGTGTTATTTGGATGCTATTTCCCTGACTGTTTTAACCTTTAGATGAATTGTAATACTTTTCAGAACACCTGACTGTTTTAACCTTTAGATGAATTGTAATACTTTTCAGAACACCTGACTGTTTTAACCTTTAGAGGAATTGTAAAACTTTTCAGAACACCGTTAGAAGTGGGCCTGCATGACAAGGCAACAATCACTGTGATTGAAGTGGAGGAGGGGGAGGAGAAACGGGAAATATGGAGTGCATTAGATCGGCAGGATAGAGCTGTGTACAACTCGCTGCTGAAAGGTAATGATAATTTAGGTTATCATTAGTGAGTTTACTTTTAGTGAATTCACCATTAGGAGTTTACCATTAGAGGGTTAACTCTTGGTTAATTTACCATTAGTGGGTTAACTCTATGTTAATTTACCTTTAATGGGTTAACTCTACGTTAATTTACCATTAGTGGGTTAACTCTATGTTAATTTAACATTAGTGGGTTAACCCTATGTTAATTTAACATTAGTGGGTTAACCCTATGTGAATTTTTTTTTTTATTCCAGCAGTTATAAATTGCAGTTAGTTCTTTCCAGAATGACTATTAACCCTTTTGCTGCTACATTCCCGGCCATAGCTGTCTGCCCTATGCTAAGCAATGTGTGAAGAAAAAAGTCTCTGCTGTGCTGAGTAAATTTTATTTCCTCCAAAAGCAGAAGACGTGCCAGCAGTGCCAACTAATATTAGTACCCCTACAATAAAAACCCCATGGAGGTGTGTGGATGACGTGTGCGCTGATAAATCAGATGCACTTTGGCGACACCATTAACTCTTTGAGTCCCAGGGGGTTTAGCATCACAGGCCCAAGTTAAGAGAGACGTAAAATTGGCGCATCTTGCGTTCATTGGGCTTCTAGGTAGGAATCCATGAATGTATGATGCGTTCCTTGGGACTCAAAGAGTTAAATCTCTCCTTTACAAAAAGAAAACACTAGAATCTTACAAAGCAAACACAAAATACTACAATAAGCAATTACATAGTTTTTAATATTGCTAATCATATTTTTATGTGTGAAATATTTTAAAACAAGATACAACACACAGTGCCACATCACAGTCCTTGCACGTGTGTCTGGTTTCGCATACCACACATTTTCTTGCAGGGCCCTTCTTCTATGGTGTTTTGAACTCTTGTTTTTGAAGGGAAGTGTCGATGCACCAACCAATATTCTTCGAATGTCTTACCGTCCCCTGACCCATTCCACTGCACCACAAACTTGACCAACAAAGCTAATGGGGAAAACTTTTCTTGGAGGGTCCTAGCACTCCAACTCAGGGTTACAATTTGTACTGTTGGCAGTTCCCACCCCAAAATCTGATTGATGAGTCTACTGCAGCTTCTACTTTAATCGTAAATAATTGTAGTTACTATGATGTTACATAAACAAACTCTTTTTAAATAATCGGTTGCTGAAAAGTGACAAGAACTGAAAGCGAAAACTTGCAACTAAAAAAAAATGTCTAGCTGAAGTTGAACACAAAAGCTCCCGACTGAAATATGGATGTGATACCAACTACATTAAAATATCAAAAGATAACAGTAACGGATGCCAGTATTGTATAGTGGGATAGACTGACACGTGCATTGTCTGTCGCATAGCATAGAAGATAACAGTAACGGATACCAGTATTGTATAGTGGGATAGACTGACACATGCATTGTCTGTCACATAGCACAGAAGATAACAGTAACGGATACCAGTATTGTATAGTGGGATAGACTGACACATGCATTGTCTGTCGCATAGCATAGAAGATAACAGTAACGGATACCAGTATTGTATAGTGGGATAGACTGACACATGCATTGTCTGTCGCATAGCATAGAAAATAACAGTAACGGATACCAGTATTGTATAATGGGATATACTGACACATGCATTGTCTGTTGCATAGCATAGAAGATAACAGTAACGGATACCAGTATTGTATAGTGGGATAGACTGACACATGCATTGTCTGTCACATAGCATAGAAGATAACAGTAACGGATGCCAGTATTGTATAGTGGGATAGACTGACACATGCATTGTCTGTCGCATAGCATAGAAGATAACAGTAACGGATACCAGTATTGTGTAGTGGGATAGACTGACACATGCATTGTCTGTCACATAGCATAGAAGATAATAGTAACGGATACCAGTATTGTGTAGTGGGATAGACTGACACATGCATTGTCTGTCGCATAGCATAGAAGATAACAGTAACGGATACCAGTATTGTATAGCGGGATAGACTGACACATGCATTGTCTGTCGCATAGCATAGAAGATAACAGTAACGGATGCCAGTATTGTATAGTGGGATAGACTGATACATGCATTGTCTGTCACATAGCATAGAAGATAACAGTAACAGATACCAGTATTGTATAGTGGTATAGACTGACACATGCATTGTCTGTCACATAGCATAGAAGATAACAGTAACGGGTACCAGTATTGTATAGTGGGATAGACTGACACATGCATTGTCTGTCACATAGCATAGAAGATAACAGTAACGGATGCCAGTATTGTATAGTGGGATAGATTGACACATGCATTGTCTGTCACATAGCATAGAAGATAACAGTAACGGATACCAGTATTGTATAGCGGGATAGACTGACACATGCATTGTCTGTCACATAGCGTAGAAGATAACATTAACGGATACCAGTATTGCATAGTGGGATAGACTGACACATGCATTGTCTGTCACATAGCATAGAAGATAACAGTAACGGATCCCAGTATTGTATAGCGGGATAGACTGACACATGCATTGTCTGTCGCATAGCATAGAAGTTAACAGTAACGGATACCAGTATTGTATAGCGGGATAGACTGACACATGCATTGTCTGTCACATAGCATAGAAGATAACAGTAACGGATACCAGTATTGTGTAGTGGGATAGACTGACACATGCATTGTCTGTCACATAGCATAGAAAATAACAGTAACGGATACCAGTATTGTATAGTGGGATAGACTGACACATGCATTGTCTGTCACATAGCATAGAAGATAACAGTAAAGGATACCAGTATTGTATAGTGGGATAGACTGACACATGCATTGTCTGTCGCATAGCATAGAAGATAACAGTAACGGATACCAGTATTGTATAGCGGGATAGACTGACACATGCATTGTCTGTCACATAGCATAGAAGATAACAGTAAAGGATACCAGTATTGTATAGTGGGATAGACTGACACATGCATTGTCTGTCACATAGCATAGAAGATAACAGTAACGGATACCAGTATTGTATAGTGGGATAGACTGACACATGCATTGTCTGTCACATAGCATAGAAGATAATAGTAACGGATACCAGTATTGTATAGCGGGATAGACTGACACATGCATTGTCTGTCGCATAGCATAGAAGATAACAGTAACGGATGCCAGTATTGTATAGTGGGATAGACTGACACATGCATTGTCTGTCACATAGCATAGAAGATAATAGTAACGGATACCAGTATTGTATAGTGGGATAGACTGACACATGCATTGTCTGTCACATAGCATAGAAGATAATAGTAACGGATACCAGTATTGTATAGTGGGATAGACTGACACATGCATTGTCTGTCACATAGCATAGAAGATAATAGTAACGGATACCAGTATTGTGTAGTGGGATAGACTGACACATGCATTGTCTGTTGCATAGCATAGAAGATAACAGTAACGGATGCCAGTATTGTATAGTGCCATAGACGGACACATGCATTGTCTGTCGCATAGCATAGAAGATAACAGTAACGGATACCAGTATTGTATAGTGGGATAGACTGACACATGCATTGTCTGTCACATAGCATAGAAGATAACAGTAACGGATACCAGTATTGTATAGTGGGATAGACTGACACATGCATTGTCTGTCGCATAGCATAGAAGATAACAGTAACGGATACCAGTATTGTATAGTGCCATAGACCGACACATGCATTGTCTGTCGCATAGCATAGAAGATGATTAATTACAATCATCATGTCAGTACGTGAGAATATTCTCTTGATCATTGTTGATCCATTTTGCATCCCCTCGATGCTTATGACCGGGTCAGATAATCTGGCTCACACAAGAAGTACACAATGCTGCCAGAGTGCAGTGAAGATAACCTAATTCATCACTTGCACATTTCAAAATGATCCTTACTATTACCACTCCTTGAAACAAATTCCAATAATTCTTCATCAGCTCTAACCAGTTTTCTTGCCATTTTGTAAAAATTAAATGTAGACTAATGTAAAACCAGAAATGTATTTCAGAGCAAAAAATATATAGTTCAGTGACCACGCTTCTATGGTAATCATAGAACCGAATCATGTAAAGTGCATCTAAACACACTTAAACGCACGTGACAAGGTGTTTAATTATATGTAAATGGGTCAACTACATCTAAATCTAGCTAATATGTATTGCAGTTTGACTCCTGAGATAACAGTCCATAGAAATCAGTTAGAAAGTTGAGAAACATCCATAGCACTGGGGCCAAGAAACCAAATAATGTCCAAAGACAGGCGTAGCAGTGTATGGGAAAGCGGGAAAATACGTCCATAATTAGGGGTTTTCATCAAAGTGAATGTTGTTGCGAGGCAAGAAATAAAGTCTGCATACATATAAGCCAAATCTGTCAAAGGGATGTGCACACAAAACTCAAGTTCTGGAACAAGAGTAAAGTCTAGAAGTGGATGAACATCCAAAACTTTCAGCCAGAGTTGACAGCCGGTGAACGTCAAGATGAAGAAGAATTGTACATTACAGTAATGTTTATGTATCATTTGTATCTTCAGATCCCAGACCTTTCAGCCACACCATCCGCCTGTTCCACATGTCCAGTGTCAGTCTGGTGTTTGAAGTACAAGAGCAGCTGAATCCAGCTCGAGTTCCTGACCTCACGACCCCATTTCCCTTCCTGCAGTCCGATTTATACAAGGCCACACAGCCAGGTATTTTTAGATAACTAATATTTTTTAGGCTACACAAGGTGTCGCATGGCAAACAAAATTTCTCCATTCCAGCACCTGTTTAGTTTGTTGATGTCTGCTCAGTATGTGTGCAATGTATTGCCATCTGTTTTATCTTACACCAGCTGATGGAACCCACATATATATTATATATATAATCTATGTAGTTTAATTTAAGCAAAATCAGGATTTTGTAGAATCAAGAATGTTCTATGCAGTAGACTTTTATCCGTTGAGGTGATAGTTCTTAACATATACATAATAAAAATAACCAAAATGAGTCACAGATTAATATAAACCACTTATTATTGTGTAAATAAAATAAAAACATACATTAGTTCTTGTTGCAAATAAATTTTACAGCATTATCACAGAGCACTACTACTTAGTGCACTCACACAAAAAAACTTCCCAAACAGTCAGTGTCTTTATAACTTTATATAATACTTTAATTGCCAGTAACTTTATGGCTATGTTCTTAAACAATAAGAGGAATAGTAGTGGAGCTAACTGACACTGAAGAAAATGCCTTTTCACTAATATTTTTTTTTAGTTGAGTCTACCATAGGTGCATTCTCTTTGCATAAGGTACATAACAGTGTTATTTCTCAGTGAAGCTTGATTCTATAAATGACTGAAACAAGTCTGGTTCAGTACCTTCTTTATCTGATTTCACATACAGATTTTTTGTGTGTGGCTTAAATTAAAGGCTTCTAAAGCTGTAAATCATGTTGGAAGGTGTGAAAAAGAATGTTTAGCTGTCATATTGTTTTCAAACAAACACTTAGTAACTCACAACCATACTAAATTTTATGCTTTTAACCATGTTTCCGATAAACCAAATGGCAGCACATGTGTTTTTGAACAAAAAGAATAGAAAAGACCATTGAAAGTTGCTAATCCATGTTTTTACACTTCCCAGTCAGCAGATTAGTAACTTCATGTGGCCTCCTCAAATGTGTTTTTATAAAAGAATTTCCATGTCACCATGGACAGATAAAAAGTGCAATGAAGACAATCATCATTCTTTGAATATATCATGAGAAGAAAAAAAAGTGGGGGGGGGGGGGGGGGGGGGGGGGTCGGGGGGGGGGGGGGGGGGGGGGGTTGGACCAGTTTTAAGTTAAGATAACTGGACAGATGGGGGGAAAAGAGAGAAGGTCATAGATGATATGGCATAGTAGCATAAAGGGACATCTGTATCAAATAGAATAGGCAGTATATGTGACAGAAGGCAGTGGACAGATATCAACAGTGCACTACGCAGACTTTGAGAAGATCAGTGTTCACCCTATGATATCATTAAATACTGTGCTAGCTGCATGGGTAATCATAGCTCTCCACAAAGTGCAGCCTCAAACAGCAAGTATCAAATCCTGTGCTGACACTTTCCTATACCATGACAAAAGGCAGTCAAGAATCTTCTCATGTTATCTTCCTCTATCTCTCTCATCCCATAAAGGTTTCCGGTTATCACAATAAATTCCAATTTCTTTCTTTTCAAAATGGGGCCAACAACAACAAAAAATAACTACTTCTTTCTTATGTTTGTGATTACTTGAAATATTGAAGTGAATTTCCATGGATTTTCCTCAGCATTATTCCTGATTGACAATGACTATGAGGTCTATCTGTGGCAAGGCTGGTGGCCGATTGGATCCGAAGACACAGAAAATGTTCACACAGGTTCCGCCATTGCCAGATTTAATCTAGATCGCAGATTAGCAATGGAGACCACACTTAATTATTGTAAAGGTAACATATTTTGTCAGCTTTTGCTGTCTGTCTGTATGTGTTAACTCTCTTAAACTTTGGGTGTCTGTATTTTTCCACTTGTTCAGGCTCTTTGTGACTGTTTGCATATTTTAACTTTATGTCATTCTCTTGGCATCGTTTTATATGTGTTAACTATAGACATATTGCTGTCTCTTTCCGTTTGTGGTATGTCTATGTTTTTATGGTTTAGTTCTGTCAGTCTCTTTGTGTCTTTTGCTATGTATGAACTCTTTCCATTTCTTGATGTCTGTTTTTCTGTTTATATGTTTTGACTTTTTCAATTTCTTGTTGTCTGTATGTTTTAACTCTTTCAGTCTCTTAGTGTCTCTATATTTGTATGTTTCAGCTCTTTCAATTTTTGGTGTGTCTGTATGTTTTAACTATTTCATTCTCTTGATGTCTTTTTATATGTTTTAACTCTTTCAGTCGCTTACTGTCTGTTTGTATGTGTTAACTCTTTCGATCCCAATAACTCCCAAAAACATCAAATTATCTTTAGAATGGCCAAGAAATGTTTGAGTTATTTGCTACTGAAAGAGTAAAAAATAGATGGAATTATCATCAATGCTTTTTAATGTTGGACTGTACATTTAGATCATCAGAGTTGCTCAGTGTCTATGTGTGTGTTTTATCTAAGTCACTTAGTGTCTATGTATGTGTTTTATCTGAGTCGCTCAGTGTCTATGTGTGTGTTTTATCTCTGTCATATTTATGTGTTTGATCTCTGTCAATCTCTTGTTGTCTGTATGTTTTTAACTCTTTCAATCTCTTGGTGTCTTTATGTTTCAACTATTTAAATCTCTTGGTCTGTTTTTATATGCTTCAACTCTTAAGATCCAAAACAGTTAAAACTATCCTCTCCTCTTCCCTCCCCCCCCCCCCCCCCCCCTTTTCCCCCCTTTTGCAACATCATATTGTCTTTATAATGGCCAAGAAATGTTTGATGAGTTATTTGCTACTGAAAGAGTAATAAATAGATGGGCTTATCATCTATGCTTTTTAATGTTGCACTGTAGATTTAGATCATCTGTGCTCTTTCATGTTGCACTGTAGATTTAGATCATCTGTGCTCTTTCATGTTGCACTGTAGATTTAAATCATCTGTGCTCTTTCATGTTGCACTGTAGATTTAGATCATCTGTGCTCTTTCATGTTGCACTGTAGATTTAGATCATCTGTGCTCTTTCATGGGAGTCACGATGGTGGAGCGGCTAGAAGCTTGCCTGCGGATCGGAAGGTTGTGAGTTAAGATTCTGACAGAGTCTGACTTTTTCAAAAACAACCTTGGCTCCCTGGTCGACCCAGTTTTAGTGGGTCTTTGTGTAGTCCTGGGAAATAAAGGCGGCTGGCGTGACGCTGACTACATCACCAACTTAGTGCTAATTAGTCCATAAAATATAGGTCTAGCTCTACCTATGTCACCATCTGTAGCTTAGGCATTACGAATGCACTTCGTAATGCCGGGGTGCCCGGTTGAATCCCAGCTACGGCCCTTGCATTGGTTTTGACAGTGGTATCGAGAAGCCGACCGTACAGAAAGAGGTAGCAAATTACTGGGCGTAAAGTTGCCTAGAAAAGCCACAGCAGCTGAAAAAATGCTGGGGTTTGTTCTGCAACATCCTGTAAAGGATACACAACTAACTTAACTAGCCCTATATGCCCAATACGAATGAAGGTGTTTAATGTTGAACTGGACATTTCGACCATTTACTGTCTTTCATGTTGCACTGTACATTTAGATCTTCTACACTTTTTCTTTTTGTATTGCATATTTAGCATGTCTGCATCCTCTCATTTCACTTTGAACATTTTAATTGTTTTCTATGCTGTCCTGTTCTGTACTGTCTTGTTCTGTACTGTCTTGTTCTACACTGTCTTAGTCTTCACTGTCTTATTCTTCACTGTCTTGATCTACATTGTCTTGTTCTACAATGTTCTATTCTACACCATTTTGTTCTACACTGTTTTATTCTACACAGTTGCGTTCTGTACAGTCTCATGTTACATTGTAAATGTTGAACTTGTTCTACAGTCTGGAAATACAAGCCTTATGTCATACTTACCCCTAGACTGTGTCATCGCACAGTGGCCTGCTGTTTTCGCTGTTCCTTAGATTGTATCACCACACTGTGTCAGTTGTTTTCACTGTCCCCTGGATTGTATCACCACACTGTGGCAGTTGTTTTCACTGTCCCCTAGATTGTATCACCACACTGTGTCAATTGTTTTCACTGTCCCCTAGACTGTATCACCACACTGTGTCAGTTGTTTTCACTGTCCCATTGTATCACCACACTGTGGCAGTTGTTTTCACTGTCCCCTAGATTGTATCACCACACTGTGGCAGTTGTTTTCACTGTCCCCTAGACTGTATCACCACACTGTGTCAGTTGTTTTCACTGTCCCATTGTATCACCACACTGTGGCAGTTGTTTTCACTGTCCCATTGTATCACCACACTGTGGCAGTTGTTTTCACTGTCCCCTAGACTGTATCACCACACTGTGTCAGTTGTTTTCACTGTCCCCTAGATTGTATCACCACACTGTGGCAGTTGTTTTCACTGTCCCCTAGATTGTATCACCACACTGTGGCAGTTGTTTTCACTGTCCCCTAGATTGTATCACCACACTGTGGCAGTTGTTTTCACTGTCCCCTAGATTGTATCACCACACTGTGGCAGTTGTTTTCACTGTCCCCTAGACTGTATCACCACACTGTGGCAGTTGTTTTCACTGTCCCCTAGACTGTATCACCACACTGTGGCAGTTGTTTTCACTGTCCCCTGGATTGTATCACCACACTGTGGCAGTTGTTTTCACTGTCCCCTAGATTGTATCACCACACTGTGGCAGTTGTTTTCACTGTCCCCTGGATTGTATCACCACACTGCGGCAGTTGTTTTCACTGTCCCCTAGATTGTATCACCACACTGTGGCAGTTGTTTTCACTGTCCTCTTAGATTGTATCACCACACTGTGGCAGTTGTTTTCACTGTCCCCTAGATTGTATCACCACACTGTGGCAGTTGTTTTCACTGTCCCCTAGATTGTATCACCACACTGTGGCAGTTGTTTTCACTGTCCCCTAGATTGTATCACCACACTGTGGCAGTTGTTTTCACTGTCCTCTTAGATTGTATCACCACACTGTGGCAGTTGTTTTCACTGTCCTCTTAGATTGTATCACCACACTGTGGCAGTTGTTTTCACTGTCCCCTAGATTGTATCACCACACTGTGGCAGTTGTTTTCACTGTCCCCTAGATTGTATCACCACACTGTGGCAGTTGTTTTCACTGTCCCCTAGACTGTATCACCACACTGTGGCAGTTGTTTTCACTGTCCCCTAGATTGTATCACCACACTGTGTCAGTTGTTTTCACTGTCCCCTAGACTGTATCACCACACTGTGGCAGTTGTTTTCACTGTCCCCTGGATTGTATCACCACACTGTGGCAGTTGTTTTCACTGTCCCCTGGATTGTATCACCACACTGTGACAGTTGTTTTCACTGTCCCCTAGATTGTATCACCACACTGTGGCAGTTGTTTTCACTGTCCCCTAGACTGTATCACCACACTGTGGCAGTTGTTTTCACTGTCCCCTAGATTGTTTCACCACACTGTGTCAGTTGTTTTCACTGTCCCCTAGATTGTATTACTACACTGTGGCAGTTGTTTTCACTGTCCTCTTAGATTGTTTCACCACACTGTGTCAGTTGTTTTCACTGTCCTCTTAGATTGTTTCACCACACTGTGTCAGTTGTTTTCACTGTCCCCTAGATTGTATTACTACACTGTGGCAGTTGTTTTCACTGTCCCCTGGATTGTATCACCACACTGTGGCAGTTGTTTTCACTGTCCCCTGGATTGTATCACCACACTGTGGCAGTTGTTTTCACTTTCCCCTAGATTGTATCACCACACTGTGGCAGTTGTTTTCACTGTCCCCTGGATTGTATCACCACACTGTGGCAGTTGTTTTCACTTTCCCCTGGATTGTATCACCACACTGTGGCAGTTGTTTTCACTGTCCCCTGGATTGTATCACCACACTGTGGCAGTTGTTTTTACTGTCCCATTGTATCACTACACTGTGGCAGTTGTTTTCACTGTCCCATTGTATCACCACACTGTGGCAGTTGTTTTCACTGTCCCCTAGTTTGTATCACCACACTGTGTCAGTTGTTTTCACTTTCCCCTAGATTGTATTACTACACTGTGGCAGTTGTTTTCACTATCTCTATCCTCCCTGCTGTTATCCACAGAGAAAAACCCCAGAAAGCCCCCGACAGCCTATCTAGTTTGTGCTGGAGTTGAGCCTGTCAGCTTCACCAGCCTCTTCCCTTTTTGGGAGGAGGATAATACAGTCAAGGAGATAGCTGCTGAAGTAAGAACAAATTGTTGATTATATCCAAGGTCTTTTTATCTGACTTGATTAGTCAGTTCCTTGTCTTGTTTCACTTGATGTTTCTTTCCCTAGATTTAACTGACAGGATGATTCTGTTCCTAGACTTCTCTGACTTGATGATGCTATCCATAGACTTATAAGCTTGATGATTCTCTTTGGACTCATCTGACTTGATTATTCTATTTGTAGAATTGTCTAACAATGATTTTGTCTCTGGACTCATCTGACTTGATTATTATATTCATGGACTTATCTAATTCAATGATTCTATCCCTAGACTTAACTGACCAGGTGATTCTGTCCATTGACTTTTGTAACAGACTCATCTGACTAGATGATTCTATCCATTTACTTGTCTAACTTGATGATTCTATCTATAAACTCATGTGACTAGATGATTCTGTACATTGACTTATCTAACTTGATGATTCTATCTATAAACTCATGTGACTAGATGATTCTATCTATAAACTCATGTGGCTAGATGATTCTATCTATAACTCATGCGACTAGATGATTCTATCCATTGACTTATCTAACTTGATGACTCTATCTATAAACTCATGTGACTAGATGATTCTGTCTCTAGACCCATCCTACTTGATTATTTTATTCCTATAATTGTCTGACTTGATGATACTATCCCTAGACTTATCTGATGAAGATTCTGTCTCTAGACTTATCTAAACTGATGATTGTATTCTTAATTTGAAATTTATGATACTATTCATAGACTCATCTGACTTTACTATTGTCCCTAGACTCATCTGATGAGGGTTCTATGCCTAGACTTATCTAACCTGATGATTGTATTCTTATTTTTGACTGACGTTCAGCCCCACCAGGACCACACGGCTAGCGAGAAACACGGTTACACCAGGTGCCACAATTTGGATGAGAATCACATGGGCTCAAGTCCCAGAAGCCCTGTTCAACCCATAGGTTAAATTTAGGACCCCCGATGACAGCCAGAGGAGTGCTTTAAAATAAAAAAACTATATGGGATAATAATAAATTATTTTTGACTTAGTGATTCTATTCCTATACTTATCTGACTACTTTTCTATCCAAGGACTTATGTAACTTGATGATTCTATTCTTAGACTCATCATACAATTATTTTACAGGGTTGGGGGTGGGTGGGGGTGCTCTAGAGGCATGGCGTCTGCTTTTAGTGCTGGAGGTCCCGGGCTCAGGCCCGGGTAAAGTTGGGATTTTTTCACGCTGGCTTCTAGTAAGATCAGTCCTGTGTGTATTGTTGCACCTGTAAAAAATCCTTTTTCAGATTGGAAATACAAAAGTATCCTAACACACTGCCTGGGCAAAATTTGGAGTTAAAAATCTACCCAAGGTATTTCAGGATTCTCATCAGTTCTATGAAGTTCAAACACTATGCTGGGATTCTTCAGACTCAGGCTTGGAGTTAGAAATAGAACAGAGCACTTATGGGTTACTATCATTGTGCCATGATGTTGATCCGTTGTATAAACCATCATTATTTTACACAATGACTTCTTTCACCGAATGATTTTTGTCTACAGTCTGATCTAACTTCATTGTATTCTTAAACTTATCTCATCTGTTGATTCTCTGAATTAAGTAATATGATGTGATGATTCTATCCTTAGATTCATCTTACTTGAGGATTTTATTGTTAGATGTATCTGCTTGATGGTTATTTCCTTAAAAATATCAAACTTTTGTCAAACAGTTTTTTGACTTATCTAACTGATTGATTCTGTTTGTTGACTTATCTAACTTGATGATTATTTTTTTCCACTTTAACTTTCTGATTTTATCATTTTTAATTTTTGACTTATCAGACAAAATAGATTGTTCTCATACAGCCACATACATTCACACTATAGCCTTATAATTATTTTTTTAAAGTTCTATGTCTCTTTTCTTCTTTAGGAAAGAAAGACACCTGGCTACGTAGAGAAAGTTTCGGACATTTTACAACGGTTGACACAGACACGCTACACATTAGCTGAGTTACAAGTGCGGCCATTACCTGAGGGTGTTGATCCACTTAAACTAGAGACCTATCTGCAAGATGCAGAGTTTGAAGTAAGTCAGTCTTCACAATTTCTCCCTCTCTGTGCTTTCCCTTTTACCAAATCTCTGTATGTTTTTTCCTGAAATTCTCTTCTGAATCTTTATTTATTTTTGTCCTCAGTCTTGAATCTATCTATATATTCTCCAGAATTTTGAAATTATGTATATTTTTCTCCACAATCTGTATATGCTTTTCTCTTGAATCTGTATCTTTTCATGGAAACAAAAAAAAAAAACAACAAAAAAAAGGAAAAATACACACACACAGGAATGAATAACAAACAGATATCTTCAGAATTTACGTTTGTCTCCTCAGTCTGTATGTTAATTTCTCCTGGATCTATCTGTTGTCAATAGATGAAGTAATCTCCAGTTGTTTTGCATTTCACAGGAAATCCTAGAAATGAGCAGGGAAGAGTTTTATGCCCAGCCACACTGGAAACAGATCGAGATGAAAAAGCTTGTGAACTTGTTTTAACTGTCCCCTCAAAGCGAGAGCAGGGCACAGACTGGATGCTGAAAGCCCATTTTCGAATGTCACTCTAACCATACTTGCCTTATTAAGAAAGTATACTTTGCAAACATATTCTCTTCAGTGCAAAATTATTGATTTTACATTTTCAAAATGCAGCTAAGAACCCAGTTATCCATAATGATACAGAGTAGATTCCCCTGCTTAAGGAGTTTCATTCTTATGAAATATTCATCTTTTGTTAAAGAACCATGTTACTTGCTTTTGTTATAGAGAATCATGTGGATTGCTTTTATCAGCAAATATTTGTGATTTTGAAAGAAAATGGTTGCATCAGTGAAAAGTTGATCTTCCCTTTTTCAAATGCTATTTTAACCTAGCCATCATCATCATTTCATACACAGCTTTGGACCATCAGGCAAACACATAGACCATCTTTGTTTTGTTTTAGGGTCTTTAATCTTAAATGTTTGGTTATTTGTTCCCCCCACACTCCCTACCCCCCACCCCTTTTTGCACACTACCCAGTCCACCTTCCCATTATTATTTTTTCTTCCTTTTTCTTTTATGAAACTGTCTAAAGAAATTTTAATATCTCTGATACAGTTATCAACATTCATGAAGTAAAGTCTGTTCCAACAGCTGCAGACACATTAGGTCTGTGTTGCTACCTTTATATTTGAATAGCATGATAAATAAATTGACATGTGGTGGTTGGCACTTGCATATGTAGAGTGAAGAAGTAGAAATAGGAGAGAACTCTAGACAGCTTAATAATTGAAAGCTATATTTATGTATAAGGGGTTCAAATCTGTGGCCACAGTCTAACTCCTCTTCTGGATCATATTTAGACCTGAAGATTTATGGTTGCCTGGTTGTCTTACTTGGCATGTATTGTGCAGGTTGTACATTTAGTTTTTGATCCCCACAGAAAAGGCTCCGTTCATCTTGCTGCAGACTTAAACCCAGGTCTACTGAATGAGCACTGTGTTCTTAACTATTCAGCCAATATCTAATCACTACTTTTGGATATTAAAGGAAGCAACGGCTGGTGACTGAATATAAATTGTCTAGTGAAATCCCAGACTGTTATAAAATGTTAGAGTTTGTTCAACAACATCTTGTAGAGGCTGCACATCTCGCTTAATTTATGGATATAATAAACAAAGCATTCATATGTGAGGCAATAATTCTACTTAACAGTTCAGTTGAGTTGAGTCAAGAATTGACATCACAGCACTCGGGGCATTCCCATGCATGCTCCGTCCTCATCTTCAGCAGCCAGCTCAGAGTTCCAATACTCATGGTACTGGTCACAATCTGGTTATAAGTCTGTCTTGCCTTTTCTCTGAGTGTAGTGAGCCGGCCAGACCCTCTGGTTACACCCAGGTGCCTCATTGTCTCCTGGCCATAATAATCTTCTATCTGTATTTAACATTGAATTTAAGGGTCAGATTTCTCTTACCGTTGTCAGAAAGCTTAAAATTATAAGAAATATTTAAAAGACTATAGGATACTATGATGGCAGTGTACCTGGTTACTAACTTTTGGTATAATGGTCAAATTAATCATATGTAATGTCGCATAAAATTCATATAGTGATTATATTTTTATCATTTTCAGATAGCTTTAGATATAATAGTTGCATTTTGAATATTATCACATTTTATTGACATTTTATTAGTTATGGGATGCATTACTCTAATATTGTGAGATATTACAGTGTTAAGACATACAAATACCAATGTGGGAAAACATTTTACCATTTAGATATTGAAATTACTGTATTTGTATATAGTTTTACAGGAAATATTTAGATTTCTCATAGTGTAATGTCAGGATTAGAGGTTGCACAGCTGCACATTTTACGGTAAATAAAAAAAATGAAACGAAATGTTCAGGAAGGAACAAATAGCAGTTTAGACTGGGAATGTTTACGTGAGCTTATCCACTTTACAAGAGCTTATCCACTTTATATGGATTGTATTTACATGTAACAACATCTGTAGACTGAACACATTTTACGTGCATTTTATCCGTAAAAGGTCTTGAAGATTATCTGGCATGTACATTTATTAACTAAATAAAATGACATTTCATCATTGACAATGTGAATTTTTCACCACCACAGGATGTGATATTAATCACATTTCACATTTGTGATAACTGGTCATCAGATTAAAGTGGTTTTAAAATATGTTTGTTTTAGCTGTTGAAATGTTGTCACTTAATGTTTTATCATTACAGAGAATACACATGTAAAGTGCCTGCAGTATTGTGTTTTTTCTGGGGGTTAAATTTCATTGGCATATGTTTTATACAATATTTGGTGGATTTTTTTCAACGTTACCATCTTGTGTTGTGAAGTGCTTTATAATTTGTATTTCAGATCATGATCAATTCGTTCATTTTGTTGATTTATATAGTTTATATTTTTCTTGTAATTAGTTTTAATTTTCAAATATTTAATCTTTTATTTAAGAATTAAATCTGAGTTTTGTTTTTATAGCATTTTATGTTGGTAGTATGTTAGGAAAGAATGTTTATCCTTGTTTATCCCAGTAGTCTCTTGTATAAAGCAGAAGTGAGGCAACAGAATTTAACTAAAATCGCACTTCATGATAAATATCCCATGGCAGTTAACAAATAGTGTAATCCTTGTGCAATTTGCTGTAGAAAGAGGACAGTGAAGGGTAATAACTGCAGATGTTTTCATCACCCCTGTGACCTACTTCCTGGAATTAACAAACAACAATACTGTTCACACAAACAGGAGAGGTAGTTGCATACTACTTGCTGCCACTGGAGTGTGATGTTAGGTTTACTATATTTTAGAGCACAGTATACAAGGTAATGCAACTGCTTCCCTTTCTCATCACTGCTGGGGGTTTAACCAAGACCACTATCTTGGCAGATACTCACCTGCTAGCCTAAAAGTCTTGGGTGTGAATCCACATTAATTTGTTGTTTTTTTTTTTTCTTTCCAATATTAACCATGGTTCAGTTTGATGCAGCCTAAAATGGGTACCAGGTAATGTCTTGGGAAGTAAAGATGGCCAGGATAATGTTGACCATCGAGTGCCAATTGGTCTTTATAAATACAGGTCTACCCTCTATGTACCAAAGGTGTAAAAAAGGTCTTTTACTTTACTTTAGTCTTCACAGGCAGAGACACTAACTTCTTTGTCACAAGAGCTTCTCCTGTCTACCCTCTATGTACCAAAGGTGTAAAAAAGGTCTTTTACTTTACTTTAGTCTTCACAGGCAGAGACACTAACTTCTTTGTCACAAGAGCTTCTCCTGTCTACCCTCTATGTACCAAAGGTGTGTAAAAAAAGGTCTTTTACTTTACTTTAGTCTTCACAGGCAGAGACACTAACTTCTTTGTCACAAGAGCTTCTCCTGTCTACCCTCTATGTACCAAAGGTGTAAAAAAGGTCTTTTACTTTACTTTAGTCTTCACAGGCAGAGACACTAACTTCTTTGTCACAAGAGCTTCTCCTGTCTACCCTCTATGTACCAAAGGTGTAAAAAAGGTCTTTTACTTTACTTTAGTCTTCACAGGCAGAGACACTAACTTCTTTGTCACAAGAGCTTCTCCTGTCTACCCTCTATGTACCAAAGGTGTAAAAAAGGTCTTTTACTTTACTTTAGTCTTCACAGGCAGAGACACTAACTTCTTTGTCACAAGAGCTTCTCCTGTCTACCCTCTATGTACCAAAGGTGTAAAAAAGGTCTTTTACTTTACTTTAGTCTTCACAGGCAGAGACACTAACTTCTTTGTCACAAGAGCTTCTCCTGTCTACCCTCTATGTACCAAAGGTGTAAAAAAAGGTCTTTTACTTTACTTTAGTCTTTACAGGCAGAGACACTAACTTCTTTGTCACAAGAGCTACTCCTGTACAGTGCACGCTTGAAAGACTACACTGTAGTCATCTTGTTCTTTCTTTCTCAGTGTTCAACATTTGCTGTGCATCAATTCCAGCATGACTCAAAAACATGATGTTATGAGGACCTAATTTCTTCTCTTTGACTGGCAGTCTGGTGGGCAATCTTACAAAAGGTGCTCTGCTGTGTGCACTTTGGTGCACCAAAACTACTTGTGTAAGTGTGCTCTGGGTTGGCAGTCCTGAAAATTTGCTCTGCACACTTCTACACATCATTCAATGTTCCTGTTTCTGTGTCTGACACTGTCTGTCTATCTCTTGTCTTACTAAAGTTAAAGTCAGGAAAACCAAGTGTCAGAGGGTAGAGAACAACCAAGATTTAAGTTAACAAATGTGATTCTAGAGCGAATTATCTTCAGTAGCTGAGATTTCACTGTATAGCTACTATTACAAAAATGTGTCTGTATAACTCTTTAGCCATGTACCTGTCTGTCTGTTTCTTTATTCATCCATACATCTATCTGACTGTATGTCTATCTAAGATAATCTATTTTCCCCATGTGGAGGCTGAGGAAAAATGAACAGATCCACAGCCCTCAACAATCACGTCAGAAAAAGCGACTAACTAGGGGTTCCCCCAAGTCTGATGTGTTGGGCCAAAATGTGCAGATATAACAGCGTAGCTGTAAATCACAGTACACCATGCCAACTCTCCTCTTGAGTGTAAGTGCAGAAGAAGATCTTTCTATCTAATCAGTCTGTAATTTACTTTAGCTTTGTAAAACATATTTTGTTTTCTTACTCATCCATTCTTCTTTCTGTCTGTCTGTCTAGTTAATGTAACTTTTTTGTTTAATCATTCTATCTGTATTTCACTTTAGCTGTCAACTAATCTATTTCTTTATTCAATGATCTGTCTGTCTAAAAAGCTAATGCAACCTGGCTTATCTAACCAGTCTGTCTAATCTATTTAATTAGTGTCTGTAAATACTGTTGCAGCATTTGTGTACTGTTGTTGGTTTTACTGTGAGATTTATACAGGTGAGACACACACTAGATGTGCAGAAATCTCTCAGCTCTAGAGAAACAAGATTAAAGTAAGGACAGCAAGCTGTGAAAATTGTGATTTATTTATATTTGAAGCACCAATCTTGCAAGATCAGATCTTCTACTGTTGACTCTGTTTAAGTTTGTGTATAATCCTAAAAATCATAGCAAAACTGATCTTGCAGTGGATACCAGCCCACTGTGGTATTCAAGAAAATGAGAGAGCGGATGAGTTGGCAAAAGCTGGGAGTAATCTTCCACAACCTCATCCACCACACAGCTACAAGGAAACCAAAACAGCGCTAAAGCAGTCTTTCAAGCGGGAGTGGCGAAGGCAGAATGGAGATTACAGACCAGAGAGTGACAGCATAAACAAACTCAACAGGAAAGAACAAACAACAATTTTTAGACTTCGGACTGGACACTGTGGTCTTCGAGCACACCTGTACAGGATAGGCATAAAAGAATCTGCTGCCTGTGATTGTGGAGCAGAACGACAGACCCCTGGGCATATATTACAGTACTGCCCTAACCTCTCCCAGCAAAGTGTGAATCTGGCCCAAGGGAGCCACATTAAAAGAGAAGCTATGTGGAACTTGTGGCGACCTAAAACGCACAATCCTATTTGTGACCCAGACGGGACTCAATGTCTAGCATGACTGATGTCGAATGCAGAAGAAGAAGAAGAAAAAGCTTTATGTGTTCATATCCCATTGATGCAAAATTTCTTGAAATTCACAGAACGGACATTTTGTGTATGTAGGTTTAGCAAATTCTAGATTCCTTCATTGTGGTTAAATTTGTTTTATAGGAAGATTTTATCTGGATTTTGATGTATTTACACTAGCAGTTAGAGAACAGGAAAAGAGCTCATATTGCAGTATTTCATTGTTGAGTATGGCTACTTAGTGTGTATATTATTTATATAGTGTATTCAGTGTGTCTTTGATGTCCATTTACTACGCCTGGTATAAGTGGCCTTCATTATAATACAACTGGCTTTTGTTTTTATATTCAGGCATTATCAATAGCTTTTGCCTTATGACAGTGTTTGTTCGTTTATTTGTAATCTGATATAAGCATTGAGTTTTTATTGTGAACTTATGCAGATGGCCTGAAATTTTGAGCAAGTTGTTTGTGTTAGCCTGTGAGAAACAATACTCATTCAATTGTTTTTAAGATAAAATATATCAGGCAGTATATTAATACTGACTGATCCCCGTGTGGGGTTCTGGAGCCCCATTGTGAAGGGGAAAAATAATAGACACAGTGCTCCCTAACAACCATGCCTAAGCATGCGAAATATTGCGCTAAAAGGCGCAAATGTCACAGCTTAGCTATAAACCACAACACAACAAGCCAAGCTCCCTCTTAAGTTTGAAGGCTGAAGAAAAAGAGTCCCAGGTATGCTTGACTTGAACACTTTGTATCCCAGTCTGTGGTAACTTTAGAGCTATATCTTTGAGGCTCACTGTGCTAACATATGTATTTTTTAAAATAATTATGATATATTATAATACAGAAAGAGTTACAGCAACAATTATAATAGAATGGATTGTTCTAAAGATCACCTTTACATTAAGAACAGGACATAAGAGACTTCACCAATATATCTTCAATCCTTCTGGTGTTGGAAACAAGGATGTATCCCTGCAGCTTGGCACCTGACAGATTTTGTGTGAAAAGTCTCCCCTCCAGGATTGCAGCCTTGAACACACTCACTCCAAAAACTTTTCTCAGAGGTGAAACCAACAGGTGCAAATCTGCAGAAATCCTGCTAAATCGTAAAAACGTTATTTTGGACTAAACAGTACCCTGCTGACAGAAGAGCAGTCTGGCTTGATCAAACAGTTAAGACAATGCTGTATGGTGCACAGGGTGATTTGGACTGCATGGTAACCTCATCAAGGCTACTTTCCTCTTGATAAAAAATGATTCTGACAGATAGATTGAAGAAGAAGAAAAAGAAGAATAGGATATTTAAAGTGAAGAATTTCTTTTTCTTCTTCTTCTTCTTTCGTTCGCTTGAAATGAATTATCTATATCTGCAATGTTGTCTCTAGTATCAACTTCCCTGTCTTTTGTAATTCATGCAGTGACCTGATGTTTCTCTTGGCCAAAAATTTTGCTTTGATATTTTGTATTTGGGACAGTCTTGAAGGACATGATCTGTTGTCTCAGGTGCCATGTCAAGAAATGTATGTGATGTGTACAGTAACAATACACATATAGTCCGTTGGTCCTGGAATTGTAGGTTGAGGATCCTCTGCAGGACATTGCAGAACCAACCTCAGCATTGTTTTGGCTGTTTATGATTTTACTAGGCAACTTTAGTTCATTAGTTTTCCATTGATTTCTGAGCAGTCAGTTCTTCATATCATTGCCGAAATCAATGCAAGGCAGTCTACTGCCACATTGCCCACAGCTGAAATTTAACCAGTTATCTTGGCATTATAAACCGTGTTCGCAACGCCTTAGCAGCAATCGCTAAATAGCTGAAAAGGTTAAATAAAAGCACGAATTGTCAACCCCATGCTTCTGTGGTGTCAATAAAAATAATAATTAATACAGGGTGTTTTATAGGTTTCCATGCATAGAACTAACAAACATACCACCAACGCCATTAAAAACATAATTCCAGAGTGCTTATAATTATATGTGTTTTTCTGCAGTGATGGACACACATCGAAATGTGTGGAAACTTATGGGACACCTGGTATTATTAAGTAAAAGACCCATTTATGCCAGTTGTGAATCCATCATGTGATGCCAGACTCCGTTGTTTATTACCCAGTCCAACTGGTTAGGTGATGATTTGTTTAGCATCATGCTGGTAGTTTTTACTTCAAAGTACATTAGCTGATAACCTTTGAAGGCTGCCAAGATCGGATTTGAAAAATATTTGCTTCAATTCAGATTTGAACCCAAGACTGTCTGGCCAGCAACTGTGGCCATACACAAAATTACAACATGTAATATTTTTCATAATTATTTATCATAAAGGTTAGTTGCGTATCGTTTACAGGATGTAGCAAAACTAACCCCAGCAGCCTCTGGCTGTTGTGTGGTTTCTCTAGGCAGATTTTCGTCCAGTAGTTTGCCATTGTTTTCTGGACAGTCAGCTCCCTGATACCACTGTCGAAACCAAAGCAAGGTGCATGGCTCGCAGCTGAGATCCAGCTCGGCATTACGAAGCGTTCTCATCGACTTAGCCACACAGCCGACGAATTAGCTATACTTTCTCTGACTTGGCCACGCAGCTGACGAATTATCTATACTTTCTCTTTATTTTGTCCCTGTCCTTCCCATCATTCCATGATATCCTCAGTGTATTATTTACGTGTCTATAATGACAATAAAATTAATGCTGGTGTTACAACTTGTACATAAGTCTGTCAGTTTGTGTGTTTGGGCATGTTTCTGTGTTCAGTTTTCTAAAATTTCCTTACCCAGGCCCCAAGTGCCCTGTTGCTCCCCATGACCCCTACATCACTTAATTCTGTGTATAATTTTATGTTTTGAAAATTTATAATAAAGATTATTTACATTGATTGTTGAGTGTTCTGTATTGTGAATTGTAAGGCTGACTTGTTACTTACTGTGTTACAAACTGTTTTTTGTTTTTTTCTAATTGTTAGAATACTTGGCTGTCATACAAAGCGAACAGATGGGAACTAGAAGGGTAGGGGCGAGTTGGTGTGAGTTGGTTAAAGACTTAGGCTCCACTGGGGATCAAGGGTAGGAAAAGAATGACCTACTGTTGCAACTAAACTCTCTCTCTCCCTCTCTCTCTCTCCCTCTCTCTCTCTCCCTCTCGCTCTCTCCCTCTCTCTCCCCCCCTCTCTCTCTCCCCCTCTCTATCTCTCTCTCTATCTTATGTACGTACGCATGTATGTATGTATATGCATTCATTCATGCATATATGTGTGTGTAAGGGAGTGGGTGGGTGTGTGTATGCGCATGTGGGTTTTTGTATGCATTTCACAACCGCTGCCTTTGTGTTCTTTCATGATGTTCATAATATGCATGTGATCATAACATGTTTTACTGGTAAAATACATCTGCTGTGTGAAAGATGGGTGATTGGAAAGGCTGAATGTAAGACAGGCCTGCGTGCCCAATTTGTGACCCTTTGGAAAAAAAAGTATGTTCATTCGTTTATTCTCTCACTCTCTCTCTCTCTCTCTCTATCTATCTATCTATCTATCTATCTGTCTGTCTGTCTGTCTGTCTGTCTGTCTGTCTGTTATAATAATAAGGGTTTTTATTAGTTGTATTGTGTGCTAAATGGCAAATAAATATATATGAACAAATGCCTAAAATTAGCATGTCTATTTATGGTGGGAAAAGATAAAGGGGCGCTTTGTTCCCTTTAAAAAAATGGAGGGGTTGGGGGGTTGGGGAGGGGGGGGGGGGTGTTGAGGCCAAAGCCTCCCCTGGAAAAAAATGTTGGGGGAAAGGAAGAGAATTAAAATACCTGAGCTGCTCATGTTCCAGCACCTGTAGCTGTGATGTTAGTCTCAGTCTCTATCTCTCTCTCTCTCTCTCTCTCTCTCTCTCTCTCTCTCTCTCTCTCTCTCTCTCTCTCTCTCTCTCTCTCTCTCTCTCTCTGTGTCCATCTGTCTGTATGTCTGTCTATCTAATCTATCTATTTGTATGTCTGTCTAATCTATCTGTCTATCTAACTATCTATCTATCTATCTATCTATCTATCTATCTATCTATCTATCTATCTATCTATCTATCTATCTATCTATCTATCTATCTATCTATCTATCTATCTATCTCTCTATCTCTCTATCTCTCTATCTAATTCTCTATCTCTCTATCTAATTCTCTATCTCTCTCTCTCTCTCTATCTCTCTCTATCTATCTATCTATCTCTCTCTATCTATCTATCTATCTATCTATCTATCTATCTATCTATCTATCTATCTATCTATCTATCTATCTATCTATCTATCTATCTATCTATCTATCTATCTATCTATCTATCTATCTATCTATCTATCTATCTATCTATCTATCTATCTATCTATCTATCTATCTATCTATCTATCTATCTATCTATCTATCTATCTATCTATCTATCTATCTATCTATCTATCTATCTATCTATCTTATCTATCTATCTTATCTATCTATCTTATCTATCTATCTATCTATCTATCTATCTATCTATCTATCTATCTATCTATCTATCTATCTATCTATCTATCTATCTATCTATCTATCTATCTATCTATCTATCTATCTATCTATCTAATCTGTCTGTCTGTCTGTCTGTCTATTCATCGTTGGGTGTGTGAGAGAGGATGTGAATGCTTGAGTATATAAATGAGTGTATTTTAATAAACCACCACGTCTGATTTTAATGACCTGGAAATCTTTTTAAAAAAAAATCCTGCCTCGCATATATCATCATCAGGTGCCAGTTGCCGACTGGCGTGGGCGATCATGCCTCGCCATAATCCACGATCTTCTGCAGCATGTATCATTTCATGTGCCGACACACCTCCATGCCATGCAACAAGACTGTCAAGAATCTTCTCTCGTTGTCTTCCTCTATCCCTCCTTCCATAGATCTTTCCAGTGGTCACAACATTTTCTATTTTCTCTATTCTCAAAACATGGCCGAAAAATGATGACTGTCTCCTTCTGATGTTTGTGATAAGTTGTCTTCGGGCTCCGGCCTCTTTCAAAACCTCTTGGCTGCTCTTTTTGGCTGTCCAAAGAATTCTAAGCATTCTTCTGTAAAACCACATCTCTGAGGCCTCAAGAAATTCTCGCATATAATATCTCTATTAAGACATTTCCCAAGCACACAACCAGGGCTAAAAAAAAAAAATCATGAATGAAAATTACTTTCCTAAATTAAATTGTTTCGTGAAATGTTTTTAAAACCACGCAGTTTTAAATACTCAACACTCAGATATATACTTTCCTCGTGTTTCATGTTTTTCTCTTGCCATTTTGAAGTCTAGCGAAAGAAAACATTAAAAAAAAAAAAAAAATGGTGAAAACTTAATTTTGTATTAGCTTTCAGCGTTTCGTGAAGTGCTGTTTCAGCATCAAGCGTCCTTGAAACGTTTGTTTTCTGTGAGATGTCGGTGAAGGATGTGATGGAAGTTTAACGATAAACTGACGACTGGCTGTTGTGAGGTGATAATTGACTTATGGCGTGTCAATCAAATGTGAGTACAGACACCCGTCTGTCTTGCTAGCTGGCTTCGACATTTGTTATAGTTTAACACATCGGGTTTAATTATGTTTCTTTCCCCGTGTGGGTTCTGGGCCCTATGGGAGGGGGGGGGGGGGGGGGGAGGAGGAATATCCCACTGCGTTAAAAGTGACTTGCTGAAATCGGATGTATTGGAGTTGATGGGTTCAGACATCGCAGCCTGGATGTAAACCACAACTCAGCCTACCAACTACCCTGTTAAGGGAAAACTTAGAAGTGGAGACAGTTATCTTTCTTGTCCAATAAATTGGCGGGAAACGTTTAAATTGCGAATTCTGCATATATTCCATATTTGTTGCCCCTTGTGTATGGTAGACCTTGCCAATGAATACCTTTCTAGTAGCATAGTGATTAGAAGATCTTGGCTTCGAGTTGAGTCAAGAATTGACATCACAGCACTCGGGGCATTCCCATGCGTACTCCGTCCTCATCTTCAGCATTCAGCGCTGAGTTCCAGTACTGATGGTACAGGTCACAATCTGGTTGTATGTCAGTCTTGCCGTTCTTCTGAGTGTTGTGAACCGGTCAGACCCTCTGGTTACACCCAGGTGCCTCATTCTCTTCAGGTCATAATAATTTTGTTTCTCTACTGATTTCGTTACCTGTTCCCAAAAGGCCTTGACCACATCTGCCTTGTCATGTATCAATTCACCACCCAGTTGTGCAGATCCAGCCAATTTGTCTGTCTGTTTATTACCCACTACACCGGCATTGCCTGCTCCAAAGTATGCTCTCTACCCGTGACCTTCCCAGTGAAGCCTGCCACTCTGCTCGAAGCATCCCTGTCTTCACCTGTTTCAGCGTGCTTCGAATCAACATCGATTCCGATTTGTTTCGATTGATTTAGATCGATCGATTTGTCCCCTCTGGGTTGCTACCTTAAGGTTTATCATAACCATCCTAAGATTATAAAATGTAGGGCTGCACCTTGCAGAGCAGTCTCAGTACTGGCCTTGGCTGTCCCGGTAGACTGCTCGTGGTGCCTCCCTTTAGCGGGCATCTCCCCGTGGTTGTGTTTAGTGCATGCCGGGTCCCTCCCTAACAGTCCTCACTAGGTACCGCTCCAAGCCACTAATTTTGGTGCATTTTGCAGTTTCACATAAATGGATTGATGGATGGATTGGGGACTGCCCAATCTATACGCGGCTGTTCAAAAGGGGCTTTAGGGGGCAATTCCTGTAAATAAAGGGACGAAGTGGATACCACACAAATGAGGCAACAATATGACCCATGAAACAATGGCTAGGGACGTCTTCCTTCGAAGTCGGAGTACATCTGCCCGAGAAGCAGTAAACACAGTAGAACGGATGGACACGAAAATCTCAAGTCGCGGAATAAAACCAGAAGTCTAAATGGACGAACAACCAGGACTTTACCCCGGAGCTCACAGTTTGTGAGCAAGAAGAAGAAGAAGATTATACAATCTCAGTCTGGATGGCAGACAAAGAAGGCAGATCTCAGATACCCCCTTTCAACCTCCAAAGAGGTTATAATTATGGCACACTTAAAATGCTACACCAGCTAAGTATAACCTGCGGTCCCCAGCTTGTTGGCTTGGCTTGCTTTGCGGGGGAAAAATCGTTGCGTTCAACCAGGATTCTTGAAAGGGGAGCTTTGGGTTATAATTGTGACTAGGTTAGGTGTGCCATATAAAATGGCTTAGCATTGCTCGCCATCAAGTAGCTCTGAAAAAAATCTTTGCAGTGTTGATACAATCAAAGGAGACAGACCCACATACCTCCTAACGGCGACGAAGTCGTCTACCGGTAAGCCAACGGGCAAACCGGTCGCAGATGCTACAGTCTTCAGCTTAGGTCTGTTGCAAAACGAATAGAATAATTCGATCTCGTTCCAGCATTTAAGCTTACCTGCGTATTTGCTTTTAATTGCGATCTTTATTGTGCAGTATTTGCTCTGACTAGGTTTACTGTGGTACCATTATGTTTCTCGTAAGGACCCAAGATAAAAGATTATGCGCCCCGGCGAGGTCACGTGATCTACAACCAGTAACCAACCGGGTTTCCCCACAGAAAGCGGAACTTTTAGGTTTTTTGTTTTCAAATGATCCTTGGATCCCGGGTCCACTCAGTTTAAAATGGTTTTCAGTTAATATCCAGGGAAATCAAGGTCTCAAAATGATGCTGACTACTAGATCGTGGTATCGATTTATCGGTTCTTTTCTGTTATTTCACCACTTCCCGCTGGCGTCGAGATTTGGCAGTGAAACCCCCAGACCATTCCATAGTTTAGGAAAAAGGGAGGGGCGGTGGGTCTCGGTTAGTAGTAGTGTTAAATGAATAGCGACTACTTCTAAGCCTAACCCTAACCACCCTATAATATTGGATGGTCTATTTCCAAACAAAATCTTGAAGCCGGCTTGATGCGGTTAAATAACAGAAAAGAAACGATTTATCTATACAATTACGATACTAGTGTCATGTGCGCTACTGCAGTAGTAGAAGCTCATTATTTTTACTAGTTGGTCATGTGTCGAAACAGTCTTTGCTCCTATAGCGAGGCGTCAGTCAGTGGTTTCTTGGTTCTTCTCTTTCAACCCATCACGTGGCCTCGGAGATTTCATGGGGAATTCCATGGAAATGTTCCTTAGTATAGGGGCGTTAGCGCTAGTGCTAGTCGATGTTCATTTTACACGAACTGACGAAGGTAACACATACTGATAACACAGCAAAAAACCAACACATTCGCACAGAAAGATAGTTGCACAGTTGCTCACCGAAAAGAGAGTTGCACACTTTAGTGGGGAAGACAGTTTGTGACCCGGTGCTCCCACTTTCTCCCACATTGTATGAACACCAAACGAAGTCATGTCATGACACCCCTTGAATATGGGAATTTTCTCGGGAACTCCCAAGGAAATTTCGGAGCTCCCGAGAATGAGTTAAACAAATGGAAAGAACCCATTTCTGAAATTAAAAGCAGCTCTCAGACGTAAACAAGGGTGATCAGCTCTTCTATACACCACTGTCGGATAAAGGACAAATGTTGACCATGTCGATTCATGTCGGAATATATGTTCCTCAATGATTTAGAGGCGTGTTCCGTGATGATTTATAAAGTATGCTCCCCCCCCCCCCCACCCCAAAGAGATGATTTATGTTTGCCTTGATGGTTTATGTGGAGTTTCCATTATAATTTGTGTTTGATGTTTACTCTGAAGATTCAAATAGTATGTATTTTCCCTGATGATTTATATGGTATGTTTTGACTTGACAATTTATTTTCTTCCCCTGGTGATGTATATGGTATGTTTTCTCTGATGACTTTATAGTGTTTTCACCTGATTATTACTGTGTTATGTTTTACCTTATAATTAATGTGGTATGTTCTCACGTTTTTTTTTTTTTTTTTTTTGGGTACTTGATGACGTTAGCAGTAGTTGTTTTTCATTAAATGTGGTAAATTTTAGTTTTCTTTATTTATAGAATCCGCATCTTCAATAACTGTTTCTTGTACCAACAGACCCAGTTTACCGGAAACAGCGTGAACTGTCCCAGTAACGTGAATCCCTCGTATATTGTTCTTTTTTTTCTGTATGCTGTTGGTGACCTTATGAAAGTTTAATGACGTACCACTTTTGACGCTTGAATAGACAAACTCCATTACGTTCATCAACAGTCTGAAAGGACAGTCTTTGGCCTATATCTTCCTTACTATGTTTGTGTGTGTATTTATATCAATGTCAATATTGTTGTTATTAGTGTTATTTTATTATTATTTTAGGCGATTGCCGAAGGGGAGATCAGTGTAAATAATATACTTGAAACAATAACACAGTTTTAGGTGAATACTTTTTTTTTCAAGAAAGATTATATGTAAATGGTTATGCGAACGCTAAGCTAGTTTCCTTACAAAGTGTTGCCGGGGGGGGGGGGGGAAAGGGTGGGGTGGGTGTCGGTGGGCGTGTCCTAGATAAAATTACAATGAGCTCCCATGCCCTAGATGGTTTTCGTTATCTGTTTTCCCTAACAAATTCAACTGTCGCTCTATCTTTGTGTGTGTGTGTGTGTGTTACTTAGGACATACGACTCTCATTCTGTCTCTCCTTCTACCTCTCGCTTCCTTTGACTCTCTCCCTCCCCCCCCCTCTCTCTCTCTCTCTCGCTGTGACTCCCATCTCTATTTTTTTTTTTTTTCTGAAAGTACATGGACTGTTATTAAATTATCATCGACCTCGTACGAATCTACCTGTCCCCACCTCCACCCAGTCTCTCTCTCCCTTTTGTTTTAAAGTACACATTACTTTTATTCTGAAATCACCATTAACGTCGTACCCGCAAACCCCCCCCCACCCAAACCCCCCCCCCCACCCCCACCCCTAGCCCCGCTTCACTTTCCTTCTCCCGTACTCAGCTCTCTACTTAGCCAAGCCTGGCCGGCAGCCGGTAATATCTATAGTAAAGCTAAGACAATTCTCTGAATATTGATCTGTGGCAGCTAGTCCCAATGTCGATCCACGGATGCAACGCCTGGATACGGTGTTTGTCCTCGGGTTATCAACTGTTGCCGCGCTGGTAACTGGAGAAGCTTCTAGAACTACGCGGAGACAAAGCCATTGTAAGATTGATGCGCCATTGGGTAAAGAGGAAGTTAGGGAGAGGTGGGGGGGGGGGGGGGGGGGGGGGGTGTTCATTTTGTCGATAGGTGACTGAGTAGTCGTTTGTAAGGTAATTCTTCTTCTTCTTCTTCTTCTTCTTCTTCTTCTCTTCTTCTTCTTCTTCTTCTTCTTTTTCTTCTTCTTTATCTTCTGCTTCTTCTTCTTCATATAACTAATATTATTCTTCTCCTCCGTCTTTCTTTCTTTCTTTCTTTCTTTCTTTCTTTCTTTCTTTCTTTCTTTCTTTCTTTCTTTCTTTCTTTCTTTCTTTCTTTCTTTCTTTCTTTCTTTCTTTCTATCCTTCTTCTCTTTCTTTTCTTTCTTTCTTTCTTTCTTTCTTTCTTTCTTTCTTTCTTTTCTTTTCTTTCTTTCTTCTTTCTTTCTTTCTTTCTTTCTTTCTTTCTTTCTTTCTTTCTTTTCTTTCTTTCTTTCTTTTCTTTCTTTCTTTCTTTCTTTCTTTCTTTCTTTCTTTCTTTCTTTCTTTCTTTCTTTCTTTCTTTCTTTCTTTCTTTCTTTCTTTCTTTCTTTCTTTCTTTTCTGCTGTATCCCCTTTTTTTAGTTTTCTGTGTGTATATCTTTTTTACTTTTACTTTTTTGCATTTTGTCGATAGGTGCCAGAGTAGTCGTTTGTAAGGTAATTCTTATTTTTTTTTCTTTTTCTTCTTCTTTTTCTTCTTCTTCTTCTTCTTCTTCTTCTTCTTCTTCTTCTTCTTCTTCTTCTTCTTCTTCTTCTTCTTCTTCTTCTTCTTCTTCTTCTTCTTCTTCTTCTTCTTCTTCTTTATCTTCTGCTTCTTCTTCTTCATATAACTAATATTATTATTCTCCTCCGTCTTTCTTTCTTTCTTCTTTCTTTCTTTCTTTCTTTCTTTCTTTCTTTCTTTCTTTCTTTCTTTCTTTCTTTCTTCTTTCTTTCTTTCTTTCTTTCTTTCTTTCTTTCTTTCTTTCTTTCTTTCTTTCTTTCTTTCTTTCTTTCTTTCTTTCTTTCTTTCTTTTCTTCTTCTTTTCTTTCTTTCTTTCTTTCTTTCTTTCTTTCTTTCTTTCTTTCTTTCTTTCTTTCTTTCTTTCTTTCTTTCTTTCTTTCTTTCTTTCTTTCTTTCTTTCTTTCTTTCTTTCTTTCTTTCTTTCTTTCTTTCTTTCTTTATTTCTATCTTTTCTGCTTTATCCCCTTTTTTTTAATTTTCTGTGTGTATATCTTTTTTACTTTTACTTTTTTGCATTTTGTCGATAGGTGCCAGAGTAGTCGTTTGTAAGGTAATTCTTATTATTTTTTCTTTTTCTTCTTCTTCTTCTTCTTCTTCTTCTTCTTCTTCTTCTTCTTCTTCTTCTTCTTCTTCTTCTTCTTCTTCTTCTTCTTCTTCTTCTTCTTCTTCTTCTTCTTCTTCTTCTTCTTCTTCTTCTTCTTCTTCTTCTTCTTCTTCTTCTTTTTCTTTTTCTTCTTTTTCTTCTTTTTCTTCTTTTTCTTCTTCTTCTTCTTCTTCTTCTTCTTCTTCTTCTTCTTCTTCTTCTTCTTCTTCTTCTTCTTCTTCTTCTTCTTCTTCTTCTTCTTCTTCTTCTTCTTCTTCTTCTTCTTCTTCTTCTTCTTCTTCTTCTTCTTCTTCTTCTTCTTCTTCTTCTTCTTCTTCTTCTTCTTCTTCATCTTCTGCTTCTTCTTCTTCATATTACTAATATTATTATTCTCCTTCTTTCTTTCTTTCTTTCTTTCTTTCTTTCTTTCTTTCTTTCTTTCTTTCTTTCTTTCTTTCTTTCTTTTTCTTCTTTATCTTTCTTTTTCTTTCTTTTCTTTCTTTCTTTCTTCTTTCTTTCTTTCTTTCTTTCTTTCTTTCTTCTTTCTTTCTTTCTTTCTTTCTTTCTTTCTTTCTTTCTTTCTTTCTTTCTTTCTTTCTTTCTTTCTTTCTTTCTTTCTTTCTTTCTTTCTTTCTTTCTTTCTTTCTTTCTTTCTTTCTTTCTTTCTTTCTTTCTTTCTTTCTTTCTTTCTTTTTTTCTTTCTTTTTTTTTCTTTCTTTCTTTATTTATTTATTTCTATCTTTTCTGCTGTATCCCCTTTTGTTAGTTTTCTGTGTGTATCTCTTTTTTACTTTTACTTTTTCTCTATTTGTCGTTCAATAATTTCTTTCAGTCACTTCTGGGCATGCACTCCAACATTCAACATTTAATACTGGGCATGCACTCCAACATTCAACATTCAATACTGCGCATGCACTCCAACATTTCACATTAAATACTGAGCATGCACTCCAACATTCAATACTGAGCATGTACCACAGATTTAACATTCACTACTGCGCATGCACTCCAACATTTAACATTCACTGCTGGGCATGCACTCCAACATTTAACATTCAATACTGAGCATGCACTCCAACATTCAATACTGAGCATGTACCCCAGATTTAACATTCACTGCTGGGCATGCACTCCAACATTTAACATTCAATACTGGGCATGCACTCCAACATTTAACATTCACTACTGGGCATTCACTCCAACATTTAACATTCACTACTGGGCATGCACTCCAACATTTAACATTCACTACTGGGCATGCACTCCAACATTTAACATTCACCACTGGGCATGCACTCCAACATTTAACATTCAATACTGAGCATGCACTCCAACATTTAACATTCACTACTGGGCATGCACTCCAACATTTAACATTCACCACTGGGCATGCACTCCAACATTTAACATTCATTACTGGGCATGCACTCCAACATTTAACATTCACCACTGGGCATGCACTCCAACATTTAACATTCACTACTGGGCATGCACTCCAACATTTAACATTCACTACTGGGCATGCACTCCAACATTTAACATTCACCACTGGGCATGCACTCCAACATTTAACATTCAATACTGGGCATGCACTCCAACATTTAACATTCAATACTGGGCATGCACTCCAACATTTAACATTCACTACTGCGCATGCACTCCAACATTTAACATTCAATACTGGGCATGCACTCCAACATTTAACATTCAATACTGGGCATGCACTCCAACATTTAACATTCAATACTGAGCATGCACTCCAACATTCAATACTGAGCATGTACCCCAGATTTAACATTCACTGCTGGGCATGCACTCCAACATTTAACATTCAATACTGGGCATGCACTCCAACATTTAACATTCAATACTGGACGTACATTCCAACATTCAACAATAAATACTGGGCATGCACTTTAACATTCAACATTCAATACTGGGCATGCACTCCAACAATCAGCATTCAATACTGAGCATGCACTTCAACATTCAACATTCTAGGCATGCACTCCAACACCGTAGACTGTACGCTCCTAACAAGGAAGAAGTCAGTCCTGTACTAACCTCCAAGAAGACAAAGCTAAGTGATGTTTGGACTGCAAGATAGCTGTCATCAAGACTACTGAACTTCTAATATGAGGTTTCTGATAAAAAAAATGTAAGAAGATGATAACGAAGGAAAAGAAGAAGAAGAAGAAGAAGAAGAAGAAGAAGAAGAAGAAGAAGAAGAAGAAGAAGAAGAAGAAGAAGAAGAAGAAGAAGAAGAAGAAGAAGAAGAAGAAGAAGAAGAAGAAGAAGAAGAAGAAGAAGAAGAAGAAGACGAAGAAGAAGAAGAAGCAGAAGAAGAAGAAGAAGAAGAAGAAGAAGAAGCAGAAGAAAAAGAAAAAAAGCACAAGAAGTAGAAGTAGAAGTAGAAGAAGAAGCAGAAGAAAAAGCAGAAAAAATAGAAGCAGAAGAAGAAGCAGAAGAAGAAGCAGAAGAAGAAGCAGAAGAAGAAGCAGAAGAAGAAAGAAAGAAAAGAAGAATAAGAAGAAGAAGAAGAAGAAGAAGAAGAAGAAGAAGAAGAAGAAGAAGAAGAAGAAGAAGAAGAAGAAGAAGAAGAAGAAGAAGAAGAAGAAGAAGAAGAAGAAGAAGAAGAAGAAGAAGAAGAAGAAGCAGAAGAAGAAGCAGAAGAAGAAGCAGAAGCAGAATAAAAAGCAGAAGAAAAAGAAGCAGAAGAAGAAGCAGAATAAGAAGCAGAAGAAGAAGCAGAAGAAGAAGCAGAAGCAGAAGAAGAAGCAGAAACAGAAAAAGCAGAAGAAGAAGCAGAATAAGAAGCAGAAGAAGAAGCAGAAGAAGAAGCAGAAGAAGAAGCAGAAGAAGAAGCAGAAAAAGAAGCAGAAGAAGAAGCAGAAGAAGAAGCAGAAGAAGAAGCAGAAGAAGAAGCAGAAGAAGAAGCAGAAGAAGAAGCAGAAGAAGAAGCAGAAGAAGAAGCAGAAGAAGAAAGAAGGAGAAGAAGAAGAAGAAGAAGAAGAAGAAGAAGAAGAAGAAGAAGAAGAAGAAGAAGAAGAAGAAGAAGAAGAAGAAGAAGAAGAAGAAGAAGAAGAAGAAGAAGAAGAAGAAGAAGAAGAAGAAGAAGCAGAAGAAGCAGAAGAAGAAGCAGAAGCAGAATAAAAAGCAGAAGAAAAAGAAGCAGAAGAAGAAGCAGAAGAAGAAGCAGAAGAAGAAGCAGAAGCAGAAGAAGAAGCAGAAACAGAAAAAGCAGAAGAAGAAGCAGAAGAAGAAGCAGAAGAAGAAGCGGAATAAGAAGCAGAAGAAGAAGCAGAAGAAGAAGCAGAATAAGAAGCAGAAGAAGAAGCAGAAAAAGAAGCAGAATAAGAAGCAGAAAAAGAAGCAGAAGAAGAAGCAGAAGAAGAAGCAGAAGCAGAAGAAGAAGCAGAATAAGAAGCAGAAGAAGAAGCAGAAAAAGAAGCAGAAGAAGAAGCAGAAGAAGAAGCAGAAGAAGAAGCAGAATAAAAAGCAGAAGAAGAAGCAGAAGCAGAATAAGAAGAAGCAGAAAAAGAAGCAGAAGCAGAATAAGAAGCAGAAGCAGAAGAAGAAGCAGAATAAGAAGCAGAAGGAGAAGCAGACGAAGAAGCAGAAGCAAAAGAAGTAGAAGAAGAAGCAGAAGCAGAATAAGAATCAGAATAAGAAGCAGAAGAAGAAGCAGAAGAAGAAGAAGCAGAAGCAGAAAAAGAAGCAGAATAAGAAGCAGAAGCAGAAGAAGAAGCAGAATAAGAAGCAGAAGGAGAAGCAGACGAAGAAGCAGAAGCAAAAGAAGTAGAAGAAGAAGCAGAAGCAGAATAAGAATCAGAATAAGAAGCAGAAGAAGAAGCAGAAGAAGAAGAATGAAGAGGATGAAGAGGAAAAGATGGAGAGATTTCGAAGATATGTGTTAAATCTGACGCTGTGAAGATTAGCGTAGTTGCTAATTCTCTTGCCTGTCTGTCTGGTCGCGTAGGTTTAAATCCATATTAAAACCGTTGTTTTTTTTAAGTTAAAATGAGCTCACCTCATACTAAAATGAGATCCTGGGAATATTCTTGGAAGTAACGACGGCAATTATGATAATGACCGTGTTAGATTTTTCAATTTATGCAGTGGAGAAAGAGACTTGTCATACGAATTTTATAGGTGAAGTTATAAAAAGTCAGTAAGATATTTTAGAAGTGGAGAGAAGTAGAGACACTATGATATTTCAGACGTGCAGCATAGAGGAAACATAGCAAGCTATTTCAGAAATGTAGTAGTAAAAAATTTTTTTTTTTAAAATAGGTACAAATCACGGAATTCACCACATCTCGCTTACATTTCTTCTTCTTCTTCACTTCTTCTTTTACCGCTGTGGGTGTCGAGGGAGATTTGAGGTTCTGTTTCTAGCTTTTCTGGCTGCCTCGACCATAGGCACATCGTGCTGTTGTAGAGTTTCTCTGATGTTATCCTTCCATATTGTTCTTGGTCTACCCCGTGCTCTACGTCCTTCTTCTCTTTCCATGTTTGCTTTGTATGGTATGGTGTCACAAGGCATTCTCTCTAAGTGGGCAAACCATTTCACTTGCTGTCTTTGTATGTAATCCAGAATTGGTTCTGTGCCGACTTGTTCTCTTATGATCTCATTCCTGATCTTATCTCTTATGGTCACTCCTACAGCCCTTCTCAGACATCTCATTTCCGTACGCTTACATTTACAGAAATAAAATAGCTACTGTTTCACTGTAACATGAATACCAATGAGCCGTAAAATCAAAAGTTCGTTTTAAAAAAACGTGGCTAGATATTTCAAAAATGCAGCCGTAAACGAACCAACGTTGAAAATGTCAGAAATGCAATAACAAAAGGACCATAATTAGGTATTTCAAACATTGTGCGACCACTTCTATCCAATCGTCCAAGAGAGCTACCAAAATATAATTTTACCTTGTGTGCAAACTCTTCTATCATGCCGGGTAATGTGGATAACGGCAAAGTCAATATTTCATCCGTTGGCAACCACAGTATGTTCACTGTAGATAATTGAAGATTTACATTTGTATAGATGGGGATTTCCTATTGATTCTTGGAACTGCGGGCCAGTAACAGCACTGGATACCTTGTGGGCCGGCAATTTTACAGGTAATTATGCTCCGCACTGTAGAGACTCGTAGCTGTCGCTTTGTATCTGGTAGAGAGATTCTCAAATTGTACAAGGTTTGGGACTTCTTTGACTGCATATCCGTCTATATTTTCCTACTTGTTGTCCTACTGCTCTACATTACATAGCAAATTATAAGTCTGTTATCGGCCTGTCCTGTCTGTTGTAAGGTCAGTCTTTCTGTCTATTTATCTAGCTGCCTAACTGCTTGTTTAATCGTCTGTCTGTCTGTTTCTTGAACAACTCTTCAATCATCCGTCCTTCCACGCACTACTGTGGCTGTCTTTCGTCCATTATTCCCTCGGTATCTTCATTTCTTTCAGATTTCTTTTTGGCGTGCGCAGTATCTGTCATGTGGGTGCTTTCTTAATATCCTACCCCAAATAGGGGAAATTTACAGGTCACAGGACAGTCTAATATTTCAGGGAGTGGTAGATAGGCTGCATGCAGTCGTAGGACCTAGGCTGCATGCATACGTGGGACCTAGGCTGCACTCTCTCCTAAGGACGTAGGCGGGTTGGGGTTACGGCCAGTTCTAGATGTTTTGGGGTCGTTAAAAGCATCAGAAAACCGGGAAACTCAGTCTTACCATCCTCAAAAATTTTGGACTAGTCCTGTGACGTCATCTGTGATAGGATATTAAAAAAGAACCGTCATGTATGTTTTATTTCACTAGGCTCCGTACTTTCTTTCACAGACTCTGCTGCGTTCCGAGTGTGCCTTTCTAAAACCACAGCTGGCTTAGATGTTAGACGTTGAGTTTCGAAGCATCATTTTCTTTAGAAAAAAAAAAAGAAAAGACCCACTGCCCCCCCCCCCCCCCGCCCACTTTTTTTTTATAACAAACATGCCTCAAAAGGGGGCTAATGTTCAATACATGAAGGAGCTTTCAGAGGAGTTGAAAATAATTTACATGAAATGTGCAACTCACAGTGTCGCACCATGCAATCATTTCGATAGCCGGGAAACGAATTTGCAAGTCATATATTTTTATGGACCAATCGGTACTTGATGGGTGATGAGGTCAGCTACACGCCGGCCGCCTTTACTCACCAGGGCATTAACTAATACCAGTGTCAGGCTAGGTCAACATGGGAGTCAAGGTCTTTTAAAGAGAAAATAAACACTCAACGATACGAATTTGAACCGAAAACTTGAAGCCTGTAGGTGAGCCTCTAGCTACAAAACTACCGTAGCTCTCCTGGGCCTCTATTGCTAGACCTAATTTTTATAGACCAATCTTTACTCCATAAGTAATGTGGTCAACATCACACCGGCGACTTTCACTTCCCATGTCTTTATCTGGTACCCATTTTAGGCTGGATCGACCAGGAAGCCAAGGTTACTTTAAAGGGGGAAAAATAGTCCGGTGCACACGGGACCCGAACCCACGACTTTCCGATCCGTAGGGGAGTGTCTACCGGCTACATCACAGCGTCCCTCCACGTTCTTTGTTATAATTTAATAACAAGTGTTCGTTTCTGATACGTCCAAAGAACAAGGATTATCGATACCTTGTACCATCAGCTTCCTGTCAATCACTCACGATTACGTGGCAGATTCCTGTAGGATCTGACCCCGAAGTGTGTATAGATATACTTTAATTACCAAGTGATACGCTCAATATCAGACTTGTGGAACAATGCAAGGATACAAATCGAGCAATCAATGGACGTGGCGTCACAAGGCACACGAACTCGCAGTCACCTACTTACTCAAACATGAACTGCAAACTCCTGGTGCTTGTTTGGTTATTCCTGAAAGAAATGAAAAAAAAAGTTGATCTCACAGGTTTAGCTCCCTTATCGGGTCATTCTTGAGAAATTTAGGATAAAAGTCTTGAGTGATTAAAAAAAGTACCTTGTTTGTGGCTATAATTATAGATTTGATTCGTGGACCACTTCACAGTCAAAGGCAAATGAAAATCGAGACATTTGAACTTCAAATATTCACGTTCGCCTCAGTTTGCATCCGCAAAGTAGGCTTTTAAAACATGAAAATCCCCATGTGAGTTCCGGGGCCCTATTGTGGAGAAAAGAAGAATAGACCCACTGCCTCCCCAAACAAGCATGTCGTAGAAGTAGACTAATTGGGGATTTCCTTCGAAGTCGGAGTGCATCTGCCCGATTGACAAGCAAGAATCAGTTGCTCAAAAATAAGCCAGTAAATCGATGTACTCGCAAAACTCATGATGTGGCATAAAGCCACAGTCCAAATGGACGACCAGGACCTTCCACTGGAGCTTACAGAAGAAAAAGAAACATGAAAATACAAAGAGTTGATGAGATGAGTTAAGTTGAGCAGAGTTACAAATCTAAAATCTCAGCACTCCGATCATCCCCGTCAGTGATTCGTCTTCATCTTTGGCAGCCAGGAAAGAGAAGCAGTCCTGATGATGCCTACGGCAATTTGATTACATGACTTTTTATTCCTTTCTCATGAATGTAGAGTGGGAGTCACAGTGGCATAGCGGCCAGAGGCTCGCGTGCGGATCGGAAGGTCGAGGGTTAGCTGCCTGGTGGAGCCGGACGTTTTTCAAAAATGACCTTGACTCCCATGTCGACCCAGCCTTGAGTGGGTACCGGATGCAGTCCCGAGAAGTTAAGGCGGCCGGCGTGATGCTGACCACATCACCCATACTGTGCCGATTGGTCTATATAAATATAGGTCTAGCCCTATATGCCTTATACGCCTACAGGCGTGGAAACAGGGCCTTTACTTTTTTATGAATGTAGTGTCATCCAGTTTGACCCATCCCAGTCAGTCCCTGCTGCACCATTCTCTCCATACCATATTGATCTATTATTGTTCTTTCCGCATTTTTCACTTGCCACTAAAACAGTGTTCTTTAACCGGTGGCCCGCGGTCCGCTAATGGGCCTTGGAAAGATCCAGGTGGGCCACCAATAATTTCTATGTAATCATGTAATGGTGTCAGGTAGGTCATGTTTTCCCTACAGAACTGCAATACCTAGGATTAACACACCTGGGTGGAGAATAAAACAAGTAGAGATCCCAGAAACCACATTAAACCGCAGAAATCAATTATTAAAAGCCAAAACAGATAAATCAAACTAATGTTACTGCTGCGCTTCGACAATCAGAACAATGCTCCAGTCGCTCATATCAGTGTCTAACATCTAAGCAGCAGCAGATGTCGCATTATTATTCAGATAATTTTGTGACATCACATTTATCAAATAAACTGTTGTCTACCCTTGTTTCTCTCTTTGGTTAGATGTCGGGTGGACCGCGAAACAGTTTCCACTGTTGTGATTGGCCACTGTTCTAAACATGTTGGGGGGACTTCTTTTCTCCACTCGTGGAATGTCTCGCGGTGTCAGGGCAGGAAGAGAGATCTATGGGACGGGCTTTTCTGTGCGCTTCGTATTTAGTACTTTTCTGTGTCTCTAATATTTCTGCGGTCCATCTGTGTGATCGACCTCTGGCTCTGTTACCGTTGCATCTGTATAACACTGAGGAACAAAGCTCTAAAAGACCCTGACAATATCTAGCTTGAAGAGTTGCTAGAAGAAATACAATCAAATGAAATATTTAGGCTACATTAGAAGACATTGTCATAGGCCCTTGTGGCTACGGTCGTATTCTGAGTAATAACAGTGACTGACATATAAGTACTGAATTACCATGTAAATGCCTGCACGCTTACATCACACGGAGACTACCACTGGACAGCTTTTATCCAAAAAAAATATTACTGGGTGGAGAAAAAAGGGTATCGAGCAAGAGATAGTCAGTGATACAAGCAGACAGATATTATCTTGAGATGGAAGAATAGCAGTTTGAGATGGTGTAAAATCAGTGGAGAACAGTATCCCCGTGTGGATTCTGGGAGTCAACAGTTTTGGAGAATGACATTGTGGTTGGAATATAGCCTAGCTTCATTGTAGGGCACATTTTGATGGATGGCAGTGGCAGCCTCTATGATGAGTAGTCACCCATGGCCTTATTGTCACTATATGACTTACATCTAAGTGACTTTGTCTCTTTTACTTTCCTCCAAGTATCAGCTTGACTCTACATCAACTCCATGACCTACATAAAGGAAATCAAGGAACAGAAAAGATCCGGCATAAACCCGTTCAATGTGTACGGGACTTGTAAGAGAAAGCTATTATGACCTCCATTTGGGGTGGGGGTTGGGGGGGGGGGGGGGGGTCGTCTAAATTAAACACGCTAAAAATAAAAATAATGAATATATGTTTACTTACAAGCATGACCCGGATTTGAACAGATGATCAACAGGGAATACAGCGAACCGGATGTAAAACCATAGAATTTATGTACCACGACTGCATTGTGAAAAATATACTGTACTGTGTTGAAGAAGCTCTGCTGCGCTGTAGTAAAATATACTGTACTGTGTTGAAGAAGCTCTGCTGCGCGGTAGTAAAATATACTGTACTGTGTTGAAGAAGCTCTGCTGCGCGGTAGTAAAATATACTGTACTGTGTTGAAGAAGCTCTGCTGCGCGGTAGTAAAATATACTGTACTGTGTTGAAGAAGCTCTGCTGCGCGGTAGTAAAATATACTGTACTGTGTTGAAGAAGCTCTGCTGCGCGGTAGTAAAATATACTGTACTGTGTTGAAGAAGCTCTGCTGCGCGGTAGTAAAATATACTGTACTGTGTTGAAGAAGCTCTGCTGCGCGGTAGTAAAATATACTGTACTGTGTTGAAGAAGCTCTGCTGCGCGGTAGTAAAATATACTTCCCGTCCTTTTCAGGATGACATTTTTTGTTATTTGAAGCCCTACTCTGGCTCTTGCCAGGGGCCGCAGTATAACCTGGCCATAAATATGGCCTAAAGGCTGAACGCGGTTTCTGGGACCCCTCCACGGTGATCCTCACCCACATGGTAGCACATTGTGTGGTCGGGTGTTTAACGCTTGTGTGATGTCCTGGTGGGGTAGAAAGTCAGTCAGTCAGTCTGCTGCGCGGTGGCTGAGTTGGTGAGGGGAATAATCAGTTACAACGGAAGGAGATAATTGGTGCACACTCAAAGTAGCTTGAATGCGCAACACTACGCCAGTGAAATTCTTCGACCACAAATCCTTCAATTTTTTTTCACATTAATAGAAATCGATCCTTTTCAGCTGGACAGACCCCATTGTGCATGGCTTAAAGCAGTTCCTGGCTGCCAATAAAATTCAACCCCTTCCATGGTCGTCCCTCTCTGCAGATGTGAGTCCAATTCAGCACCTGGGGGATGAGCTGCAAAGACGTGTTTGTTGCCTAAACGTTGCTCCAGCCAGTGGTCATGATCTGTTCCAGGCACTCCAGGAAGAGTGGGCAGCCATCCCACACCCCCATACCAGACATCTGATCGCATCCATGCCCAGGAGCAGCCAGTCACAAACCATACTAACGGGAAAGTCCGTACACCTAAAAAAAAATCGTGTACCAGCTGCAACAACAACAACAACAAACAACAACAACACAATGTCAACTGATTGGTGGAACCCTAAGGTATTCTTGTTTGAAATTTGTGTAATTTTAATAATTGCATTCGCAAGTTGCAGAATGTAAAAATTATGAGTATGTATGTTCCTTTTAGTAGCTATGCGTTTCTTTGTGTGTGTGTGTGTGCGTGTGTGTGTGTGTGTGGGGGGGGGTGGGTGTGTGAATATGTATGTGTGTGGACAGTATACACGTGAGACACTCAAACTAATGGCCTAGGTAATAGACATTGTTATATAAAATACCGCAGACTGCAGTGCCAGGCCAACTAGAAATTAAATAACTAGGGACGATTAAGTAATTGCTTTGAACTTTTCTTGATTCTGAAAAGAACACGAGTGCTTTACATACAATCGATTGTATTAGGATAAATTACTGTAATTTTTTTTCGTTTGAACAAGTCCATTTAGAATTATTTGACAAATACAGTTTACACTTAATAGATAATATAGAAACCCGTGTTTGAATCTTCGAAATTCTCCAAATAGGAAAACAGGAATAGACCCGCTGCTACACTAACAAGCATGTCGTAAAAGTCGACTAACTGGAGGCTTCCTTCGAAGTGGTAGTGCATCTGCCTAAGAGGCCAGGAACAACAGTCTGCATATAGTTAAGTTGGATCTGTAAAATGGATGTGCAACACTCAGGTTCTGGAACAAGACCAATGCCCAGAGGTGGACAAACACCCGGAACTTTCCGCCGAAATTTACAGCCTATGAACTCGAAGAAGAAAAGGAAGAATTCTCGGTAAGCTGTTTTTTTTTTTTTTTTTTGGTCGGGGCAAAAATAAAATCTTATCCTGCACAGTTCGCGGCGACAGCACTAGCCATGCTGCCAGACTCAAAGACCACCCTGCCTACCTTATGAAAAATGATAGGTACAGGCGATAATAGTAGTTTTGGTTGTACTTCAATTTTAATTCACCCCAAGCAAAGGAAATTCGGGAGTTTCCGGGATAATCCAAAGACATCATGGGAAATCACTTTTTTTTCTTTTTCAGATTTTCTTCGATTTCTTCATACAATCTATGTTTTGGTAATCTTAAACCTAAATCTAAGCTTAAGACTACTCTTAATCCCAACCCGTGCTAAAGATAGCTATCCTAAATATAGCTACCATGTTTGGTTGGGATGAATTAAAATTAAAGTACCGTTTGGGCAGCTTTAGAAACAGACCGAGGCAATGTCTTGACGTTCTTAGGGGATCATTGTTTTGCTCACTGGAGTAGTACTGAACCAGGTGTGTATGTACATTGCTGCAAGTGCAGTTTTAAACTTTGTATGCATATTCCTGTATAATCGATGTCTGTTCGGGTATGCAGGACAATCGCAGTAGCGTTAAAATCTCAGGGATGAGATTCAAACAGCTACACAGCCCACAAATCTCACCTTAAAGCCATATAGCACTGCTATTCAACTGGCGGCCCGTGGGTCACATCTGGCCCGCAGAGACCTAGCAAGTGGCTCGTGGATCGTTGCTACTTGTAGTGAATTAATGATATTTCCATGCTGGCGCTCAGGTCTCAGCCATGTGAGAATCCTGATTTTCAAAATGTTGGCCCTTGAGTCAGCTTGTTTGAGCAGCCCTGCCATGCATCATAGTTGTATCAGGCCACGTCAATACGGTTAGGTGGCAACTTGTAGTCCAATGTTGTCTGTCCTAACGATATGCACCACTGGGTCGTGAAATGATACATGACAAGCCACATGTAGTCAGGACCCTTTGGGGAAAAGCAACGGAGGCAGAAGCGAAACAAGATTATTATGGCCTGGAGAGAATGAGGCACCTGGGTGTAACCAAAGGGTCTGGCCGGGTTACTACATTCAGCGCAAAGGCTAGACAGAGATATAACCACATTACGACTAGTACCCTAGTATTGAAACTCTGCACTGGCTACTGAAGATAAGGATGGAGTGCGTATGGGAATACTCCGTGTGCTGTGATATCAGTTCATGACTCAACTCACCTCAACTGTCCTAACGGGTTTTTAAAAAAATGAAAGTCATGGTCAGATAACTGCAGGACAATGCTGATAGTAAACTAGCGAGCCTAGAAGCAAAGTCCAGGGCCGGATTTAACATTAGGAACGCTAAGCACGTGCTTAGCGCATCAGTAAGGGAGGCGCCACCACATACATTTTCAGCAGTCTTGAAGTATGATAACAATATCATCAGAACAACTAAGCATCAATGCAGGCTGGATATCTTATCTCTATTAAGTATGGAAGAGGATCTGTTACACAAGATTGGTCTGAGGATCTGATCAACTCTTCGCTGGCTGCTGAAGATGGGGACAGAGCGTTTACGGGAATGCCTTGAGTGCTGTGATGTCGGTTCTTGAACCAAATCAAATCATTTGCAGTGAAAAAACAATAGGAGCAAACTTCTCAAATATAAATAAAGTGGACGTACACAAAAACATACATTACTTTCCATATTCTATCAGTTTAATTTCTATAAATAAAATTGTGTTGTGTGACTTATTATTGTTTTTATTTTAAATTACAAATATTTGGGTGCACCAGCCATCTGAACATGGACCCATTGGACACTTGCCTGAGGGCCACAGGAGCTTAGGGATTCCAGTGCTGATTTGTATACACCAAGTGACCATTTACATTTTACAACTGTTTTTTTTTTTTTTACTGCTTTTTCAACCCGATCAACATCATGGCACACGGATGTAACTCATAAGTGCTCCGTTCTTCTTCTAACTCAAGCCTGAGTCTGAACCATCTCAGCGCAGTGCACGAACTCTGTTGTAAGAATACACACGGGCGTCCGATCTTACTACCCAGAGAACAGAGGAAATTACTAGAAGTCCCCGTGAACAATCCCAGCCTTCACCGGGGCTTGAACCCGGGACCTCCAGCACTCTAGGCAAACACCATACCTCAAGACCCCTCGGGCCCCGACACACATTTATTTCCTGTGAGTGGTTGTCGTAGGGGCAGCAGCACACTGATTCTCCTAAGGGCCATTATGCTTGTAGGACAGTTGGGAAGGGTTGTGGTGGTACTAAAATATTTTAAGAGCTGGAGGAGGAAGGGAAGGGACCAACATCTATTAAGTGCTTAGGGCATCAAAGGATCTGAATCCGGCCCTGGGTAGTTAAATGCAGGAATTTCAAAATGGGACTTGTTCGTCGGTCTAAAAGTACTTGGTAGAATCTAGATCAGGCCGCGGTAATCTACGGCATTCGTGCTAAGTGTGGTACGTGGAACGATTTTCGGTAAACCGTTGAGTGAATATGTGTAGCTATCAAGTACAACTTATTTTACACAGCTGTATATTTTTCCTCAACGTTTTGGGTTAAAATTGTAATCCGTAGTATAGCTATTACATTGTAATTTTTTGTCCGGTTGTATTTTCTTTTTTTTTTTTTTTTGTCAGGAAAGCTTATCGCTGACTTTTTTTTTGGGGGGGAGGGGGGGGGAAGAGCGGGGGGGGGGGGGGGGGTGTTGTTTCTTATTGTAGTCTTCTGTAAAACTGGAATAGTGTGTCTTCCTATTTTGTTATGAGTACGAAACAACGAATGGCCTGCCATACATCATTTAAGTACTGTAAAAAAGTTAAAGCCAAGAGAAACCACTTTAGTGAACCGGGTTTTATCCAACGTGGCTCTCTCTCTCTCTCTCTCTCTCTCTCTATATATATATATATATATATATATATATATATATATATATATATATATATATATATATATATATATATATATAGGTTAAAAAGTAAAGGACCGTTTTCCACACCTTTAGGCATATAGGGCATATAGAGCTAGATCTATATTTCATAGACCTATATATATATATATATATATATATATATATATATATATATATATATGTGTGTGTGTGTGTGTGTGTGAATATATCTACAATACGGCTAGCCTCTTGGTCGACCCTACCGTCGTAAAACGAAACGAAACATCGATATGATGATGAAACATTGGAGCACTTAAATAAACAGCCCACACCACCTTACAGTTCCTTGAACTGTTCTATGAGAACGCATTTAATTCCACACTCTCACGGGAGTATTGTCATATACTTACAGTAGCTAACAGACAACGTAATGTTTGTTATCTTCTCTACTTGTACTAGGGAGAAACCAATGTATAAACACTGTATTTGTTTAGGAGTGCCAGTGGTTCTTAACCTGTCGTTGATCGGTTATTTGCAGTCCCAACTTCACAGCAAACGGGTCACTCCGTAACTGCTTCGTTTCCGTGCCAGCGAAAGCCACATAGAAGGCCCATCGCTGTCCCTTGTTAAAAATGCAAATTGTGCATTATCGGCAAAGCTTATAGCATCACACTCATTAAACTAATAAGGCGACTACTAGAAGGGCCAACACACACAGTTCGCCATTAGAGTTGCAGTTTATCCTCGAAGAAAGCAGCAACTACCCAAAATCAGCAGCTGCCCGCGGATGTACTGCATAAGGCAACAAATCTACAGTTCATAGCGCAAATCAGATTTGGCACAGCTGAAAAGCATTCCAGATGAAATTTATAGCTTTATTGTTAACGTCTTGTGACTATTTGCAAACTTCATACGTCTCACTGACACTATCCAGTTTGTGTTATTTTTCGATTCCCGAGCAAATGTTACTTTTTATTCTAAGGAAAGTTAGAGGGAAAGTGAGGCGATAAGAGCTCAAGATAGAAGATTGACAGTTTGGCATCACAAAGGGAAAGGGAGGGTTATATTATCAGACATGACTGACAGTACACAAGACCCACATTTGTTCGATTAGGTATGATTGCTAGCGACACATGGCAAGTTCTATACCAGTGGTTGCCAACATTTGTCGGATGAGATAGTGCCCCTTTAATATTTGGCAAAACCTCCAACAACCCCCCTCCACCGTTAACAAAAAAACAAAAACAAAAATTATAAAACACGGGGTAAGGGCGCAGAAGAAATTCCCGAGCTCTGTTGACAAGACATTGGAGAAACATATTCAGACAAATCAAAGTGCCAAATAATGTTTTAAAAAAAATATATATATCAGCAATCACTATTAAATTAGTCTTCAGATATCAACGTAGTAGTTGATACTGTTTTATCTCAATGATTGTCTGCTATTTTTGGTCTGATAGTGGTCAAGGCACAACGGAGATCACTCTCCTTTCAAGCTGGTAGCGCTCTTTTGTTCTAATAATGTTAATTTTATATATATATATATATATATATATATATATATATATATATATATATATATATATATATATATATATATATATATATATATATATATATATATATATATATATATATATATATATATATATATATATATATATATATATATATATATATATAAAAATTAACCTGATAAGAAGTTTGTATAATATCAATACTGCTTGACGTCCCCTCTATACTTCTCCTTGCACCCCTACTCCCAGGTTGAAAAAAAAAAAACTACTAAAAATATTTAAGAGCCACATTTCGCCTCTTAATGCCTACTGGGTAGTTGCTAGCCATAATATTTATACAACAACAGGCAGTTGTTTGTTTGTTTTAGTATCCAGAAGCCATGAGTTGTTAACCCTTAGGCTCGGTATTATGGATATCGCAACCCAACTACGCTAGAGAGCCGGGCAGCAACAGGCAGTCAACAAGGGATATGATTATTTCACCTGTTATCTTTACTTCCGCAACAGTGTTCTTTTACCATTTTCAACGTGGGTCTACCTAAGAGCCGCGGCTTCCCTGGCTTAGATGTTGCGAGTTCGACTCGTAATTCCAACGTACCGCGATCGAAACCCACTGCTGGCTGCTTTGATTTTTAATCATGGTATGGGGCGTTGCAGGTCGACCCAGCCTAAAATGGGTACCAGGATGGCTGTCCTGGGGAAGTAAATACGGCCGGCGTAATACTTACCACATTACCCACCTAGTGCCCGATGGTCTATAAAAAAAATATGGGCGCTCTTTCCCTTTGCTCGATACGCCTAAAAGTCGTGAAAATGGATCTTTACTTCAATTCCTGAAGGCTGAAGTTAATTAAATTACATTTTCACCGCCATGTAGATTTGAACACATGATCATTGGACCAACAGAAAAGAGGGTTAGCCACTATTGTATCGTTGAGCTTAGCTCATGCTGGGAGTCGTTAGGTTTACGTTTAGAACCGCTTTGTTGATGTCGAGAATCCTCGATTCGCGTAAGACAACTGGTTACCTCACATCGGGTAATGCTTGCCTCACGTTTAATAATCTCTCACATCACACTTTGGAAACCGTTTGTCTCAACGCTGGGATTTGCCTATTTCTCTGCCTGTAGGAATCGCCCATCTCCCGAAATAACCGCTAATCTCCATGTAGGAATTGCTTATTCCATTTTCAGAGCAACTTGTATCTCTTTGAGAACCTCTGATGCACAGAGAAATAATGGCAGACTTCGAGCAGAAATAATCAGTTAATACAACCTTGCCCTCTTTTCTTTTCCCTCCCGCCACAATTAATGAAAATAATAGTGCAGACAATTCGTTCAAACATCCAGGAGGTTCCGTGTGTTTAAAATGGTATTTATGTTATGTTATGTTATTTTATGTTATGTTATCACAATCAACGTCTTTGCCCACTGGGCATTCCCATGTGTGCTCAGTTCTCTGATGCAGCAGCCACTTCAAGGCACCTCTACTGGTTGTTTCCATTTCAAGTTGGTTATAGTATATTCCGTCATTACCTCGAAGACGGGTATAAACATGCTTGCCCAAGCTTATTTCCTCTGTCACGCAGTCGGATTAGCTTCAGAGATTATCCCCCGACCTAGTCCTTGCAGCGTTGATGATATCAGTTCTGTACATACGCCTTCCTGGTTGCATTGGTGCATTATTTGCCAGCTGGTAAACTATTTCATAATCATTTACTGCTGCGTGCCCAGGTGTGTAGATTCAGATGATGAAGGTTAATAGCGATTTCCGAATGGTTTCTATCCATTCGAGCGTAGAGTACCTGCAGAGTTTTTCTGCTGTTAAAAAGTTAGGGTCTGGAGTTAGAACCCCACCGAAAAGAATTTCAATAATTTATCTAGGCTTCAGTGTTCACTCGGCCTAAAATGGGTAACAGGAAACGTCCTTGGAAGTCTAGGTGGCTATCTTTATGTTGAATGCATTATCCATTGAATGTTGATTCAAACAATCAGGTGCTGAGTATGTGTACATTTGGTGATATCAACTCACTTGTAGAGGTACATTTGGTGAGATCAACTCATTTGTAGAGGTACATCTGGGGACATCAACTAACTTGTGCGTGTACATCTGGGGACATCAACTAACTTGTGCGTGTACATCTGGGGACATCAACTCACTTGTAGAGGGACATCTGGGGACATCAACTCACTTGTAGAGGTACATCTGGGGACATCAACTCACTTGTGCGTGTACATCTGGGGACATCAACTAACTTGTGCGTGTACTTCTGGTGACATCAACTAACTTGTGCGTGTACATCTGGGGACATCAACTAACTTGTGCGTGTACATCTGGGGACATCAACTAACTTGTGCGTGTACATCTTGGGACATCAACTCACTTGTAGAGGGACATGTGGGCACATCAACTCACTTGTAGAGGTACATATGGGCAAACTCACTTGTAGAGGTACATCTGCGAACATCAACTCACTTGTAGAGGTACATCTGGGCACATCAACTCACTTGTAGAGGTACATATGGGCACATCAACTCACTTGTAGAGGTACATCTGGGGACATCAACTCACTTGTGCGTGTACATCTGGGGACATCAACTCACTTGTAGAGGTACATCTAAGCACATCAACTCACTTGTGCGTGTACATCTGGGGACATCAACTCACTTGTAGAAGTACATCTAAGCACATCAACTCACTTGTAGAAGTACATCTTGGGACATCAACTCACTTGTAGAGGTACATCTGGGCACATCAACTCACTTGTAGAGGTACATCTGGGCACATCAACTCACTTGTAGAGGTACATCTGGGGACATCAACTAACTTGTGCGTGTACATCTGGGGACATCAACTAACTTGTAGAGGTACATCTGGGGACATTAACTCACTTGTGCGTGTACATCTGGGGACATCAACTAACTTGTGCGTGTACATCTGGGGACATCAACTAACTTGTGCGTGTACATCTGGGCACATCAACTCACTTGTAGAGGTACATCTAGGCACATCAACTCACTTGTAGAGGTACATCTGGGCACATCAACTTACTTGTTGAGGTACATCTGGGCACATCAACTCACTTGTAGAGGTACATCTGGGGACATCAACTAACTTGTGCGTGTACATCTGGGGACATCAACTAACTTGTAGAGGTACATCTGGGGACATTAAGTCACTTGTGCGTGTACATCTGGGGACATTAAGTCACTTGTGCGTGTACATCTGGGGACATCAACTAACTTGTGCGTGTACATCTGGGGACATCAACTAACTTGTGCGTGTACATCTGGGAACATTAACTCACTTGTAGAGGTACATCTGGGGACATCAACTAACTTGTAGAGGTACATCTGGGGACATCAACTAACTTGTGCGTGTACATCTGGGGACATCAACTAACGTGTGCGTGTACATCTGGGGACATCAACTAACGTGTGCGTGTACATCTGGGGACATCAACTCACTTGTGTGTGTACATCTTGGGACATCAACTCACCTGTAGATGTACATCTGGGCACATCAACTCACCTGTAGAGATACATCTGGGCACATCAACTCACTTGTAGAGATACATCTGGGGACATCAACTCACTTGTAGAGATACATCTGGGCAAATCAACTCACCTGTAGAGATACATCTGGGGACATCAACTCACTTGTAGAGGTACATCTGGGCACATCAACTCACTTGTAGATGTACATCTGGGCACATCAACTCACCTGTAGAGATACATCTGGGCACATCAACTCACTTGTAGAGATACATCTGGGGACATCAACTCACTTGTAGAGATACATCTGGGCACATCAACTCACCTGTAGAGATACATCTGGGGACATCAACTCACTTGTAGAGGTACATCTGGGCACATCAACTCACTTGTAGATGTACATCTGGGCACATCAACTCACCTGTAGAGATACATCTGGGCACATCAACTCACTTGTAGAGATACATCTGGGGACATCAACTCACTTGTAGAGATACATCTGGGCACATCAACTCACCTGTAGAGATACATCTGGGGACATCAACTCACTTGTAGAGATACATCTGGGGACATCAACTCACTTGTAGAGGTACATCTGGGCACATCAAATCACTTGTTGAGGTACATCTGGGGACATCAACTAACTTGTGCGTGTACATCTGTGGACATCAACTAACGTGTGCGTGTACATCTGGGGACATCAACTAACGTGTGCGTGTACATCTGGGGACATCAACTCACTTGTGTGTGTACATCTTGGGACATCAACTCACTTGTAGATGTACATCTGGGCACATCAACTTACTTGTAGAGATACATCTGGGCACATCAACTCACTTGTAGAGGTACATCTGGGGACATCAACTAACTTGTAGAGGTACATCTGGGGACATCAACTCACCTGTAGAGGTACATCTGGGCACATCAACTCACTTGTTGAGGTACATCTGGGGACATCAACTCACTTGTAGAGGTACATCTGGGCACATCAAATCACTTGTTGAGGTACATCTGGGGACATCAACTAACTTGTGCGTGTACATCTGTGGACATCAACTAACGTGTGCGTGTACATCTGGGGACATCAACTAACGTGTGCGTGTACATCTGGGGACATCAACTCACTTGTGTGTGTACATCTTGGGACATCAACTCACTTGTAGATGTACATCTGGGCACATCAACTTACTTGTAGAGATACATCTGGGCACATCAACTCACTTGTAGAGGTACATCTGGGGACATCAACTAACTTGTAGAGGTACATCTGGGGACATCAACTCACTTGTAGAGGTACATCTGGGCACATCAACTCACTTGTTGAGGTACATCTGGGCACATCAACTCACTTGTAGAGGTACATCTGGGGACATCAACTAACTTGTGCGTGTACATCTGGTGACATCACAACTAACTTGTACGTGTACATCCGGTGACATTAACTGACTTGTACGTGTACATCTGGTGACATAAACTCAATTGTACGTGTATGTCTGGTGACATCAACTAACTTGTACGTTTACATCTGGTGACATCAACTAACTTGTACGTTTACACCTGGTGACATCAACTAACTTGTACGTTTACATCTGGTGACATCAACTGACTTGTACGTGTACATCCGGTGACTTAAACTCAATTGTACGTGTGTGTCTGGTGACATCAACTAACTTGTACTTTTACATCTGGTGACATCAACTGACTTGTACGTGTACATCTGGTGACATAAACTCACTTGTACGTGTATGTCTGGTGACATCAACTAACTTGTACTTTTACATCTGGTGACATCAACTGACTTGTACGTGTACATCTGGTGACATAAACTCAATTGTACGTGTATGTCTGGTGACATCAACTAACTTGTACGTGTACATCTGGTGATTTAAACTCAATTGTACGTGTGTGTCTGGTGATATCAACTAACTTGTACGTTTACATCTGGTGACATTAACTAACTTGTACGTGTACATCTGGTGACATCAACAAACTTGTACGTTTTCATCTGGTGACATCAACTAACTTGTACGTTTACATCTGATGACATCAATTAGCTTGTACGTATACATTTAGTGACATCAACTGACTTGTACGTGTACATCTGGGGACATCACTTATTTTCAGGTAAGTAGGGCAGTCTAAAAAACCTGGTGCAACCCGTAGGCCGGCCCATGTATAACCTAGACACGGCCCGTGTATAACCTAGACACGGCCATCGTCCTCGGAGACAGCCTTATGTGTTAATCACCTGCCGACACTTATTTGTAGAGGTACATCTGGGCACATCAACTCACTTGTTGAGGTACATCTGGGCACATCAACTCACTTGTAGAGGTACATCTGGGGACATCAACTAACTTGTGCGTGTACATCTGGTGACATCACAACTAACTTGTACGTGTACATCCGGTGACATTAACTGACTTGTACGTGTACATCTGGTGACATAAACTCAATTGTACGTGTATGTCTGGTGACATCAACTAACTTGTACGTTTACATCTGGTGACATCAACTAACTTGTACGTTTACACCTGGTGACATCAACTAATTTGTACGTTTACATTTGGTGACATCAACTGACTTGCACGTGTACATCCGGTGACTTAAACTCAATTGTACGTGTGTGTCTGGTGACATCAACTAACTTGTACTTTTACATCTGGTGACATCAACTGACTTGTACGTGTACATCTGGTGACATAAACTCACTTGTACGTGTATGTCTGGTGACATCAACTAACTTGTACTTTTACATCTGGTGACATCAACTGACTTGTACGTGTACATCTGGTGACATAAACTCAATTGTACGTGTATGTCTGGTGACATCAACTAACTTGTACGTGTACATCTGGTGATTTAAACTCAATTGTACGTGTGTGTCTGGTGATATCAACTAACTTGTACGTTTACATCTGGTGACATCAACTAACTTGTACGTGTACATCTGGTGACATCAACAAACTTGTACGTTTACATCTGGTGACATCAACTAACTTGTACGTTTACATCTGATGACATCAATTAGCTTGTACGTATACATTTAGTGACATCAACTGACTTGTACGTGTACATCTGGGGACATCACTTATTTTCAGGTAAGTAGGGCAGTCTAAAAAACCTGGTGCAACCCGTAGGCCGGCCCATGTATAACCTAGACACGGCCCGTGTATAACCTAGACACGGCCATCGTCCTCGGAGACAGCCTTATGTGTTAATCACCTGCCGACACTTATTTGGGGTAGCCATTAAATACTGTCGACTTCTGTGGCTTAGGCGTTGAGAACGCGCTTCGTAATGCCGGGGTGCCGGGTGCGATCCCAGCTGCGGACTTTGGTTTTGACAATGGTATCGAGAAGTTAACCGTTCAGGAAGTAATGGTAAACTACTTGACGTAAATTTTCCTAGAAAAACCACAACGAAAAAAAAGGGGGAGGAGGTGGGGGGGGGATTGAGTTATTTTTGAGGTGATCAGATTTCAAGGAGTGAAACAGGACGAACAATTAGAACACATGGTAACTGTGACACTTAAAGTATCTATTATGTCACCGCTGTTAAGTCCCCTAATATCATCAACATCATTGTGGTAGCTAACAACACATTTATTTTTATATCCTGTTCTGTAAATTATATTGTTCTTTATAGATTCTATCACATGTATAGGGATTTCACTTTATAGAAAAGAACTGATGTAGGTGGTGGTCGGTTGAAATAATAAATATCCTCTCTCTCTCTCTCTCTCTCTCTCTCTCTCTCTCTCTCTCTCTCTCTCTCTCTCTCTCTCTCTCTCTCTCTCTCTCTCTATCTATCTATCTATCTATCTGTCTGTCTGTCTGTCTGTCTGTCTGTCTGTCTGTCTGTCTGTCTGTCTGTCTGTCTGTCTGTCTGTCTGTCTGTCTGTCTGTCTGTCTGTCTGTCTGTCTGTCTGTCTGTCTGTCTGTCTGTCTGTCTGTCTGTCTGTCTGTCTGTCTGTCTGTCTGTCTGTTTGTCTGTCTGTCTGTCTGTCTGTCTGTCTG
>CAJHNH020000946.1:0-7500 GCA_905116865.2 Candidula unifasciata | reverse complement strand
GAAGAGAGAAGAGAGAAAGAAGAAGAAGAAGAGAAGAAGAAGAAGAGAAGAAAGAGAGAGAGAAGAGAGAAGAAGAAGAGAGAAGAAAGAAGAGAGAAGAGAAGAAGAAGAAAGAGAGAGAAGAAGAGAGAAGAAGAAGAAGAAGAAGAAGAAGAAGAAGAAGAAGAAGAGAGAGAAGAGAAGAAGAAGAAGAGAGAAGAAGAAAGAGAAGAAAGAAGAAGAAGAGCAAGAGAGAAGAAGAAGAAGAAGAAGAGAAGAGAGAGAGAAGAAGAGAAGAAGAGAAGAGAGAGAAGAAGAAGAAGAAGAGAGAAGAAGAAGAAGAGAGAGAAGAAGAAGAAGAAGAAGAAGAAGAAGAAGAAGAAGAGAGAGAGAAGAAGAGAAGAGCAGAAAGAGCAGAAGAAGAAGAAGAAGAAGAAGAAGAAGAAGAAGAAGAAGAGAGAAGAAGAGAGAGAAAGAAGAAGAAGAGAGAGAGAAGAAAGAGAAGAAGAGAAGAAGAAGAAAAGAAGAAGAAGAAGAAGAGAGAGAGAGAGAAGAGAAGAAAGAAGAAGAGAAGAAGAGAAGAAGAAGAAGAAGAAGAAGAAGAAGAAGAAGAGAGAAGAGAGAGAGAAGAAAAAGAGAAGAAGAGAGAGAGAGAGAAGAAAGAAGAGAGAAGAAGAAGAAGAGAAGAAGAAGAGCAAGAAGAAGAGAAGAGAAGAAGAAGAGAAGAAGAAGAAGAAGAGAGAGAAGAAGAGAAAGAGAGAGAAGAGAAGAAGAGAAGAGAGAGAAGAAGAGAAGAAGAGAAGAAGAAAGAAGAGAAGAAGAGGAAGAAGAAGAAGAAGAGAGAGAGAAGAGAGAAGAAGAAGAAGAGAAGAGAAGAAGAAGAGAAGAAGAAGAGAGAAGAAGAAGAAGAAGAAGAAGAGAAGAAGAAGAAGAGAAAAGAAGAGAAGAAGAAGAAGAGAGAGAAGAAGAAGAAGAAGAAGAAGAAGAGAGAAGAAGAAGAAGAGAGAGAGAGAGAAGAGAAGAGAAGAAGAGGAAGAAGAAGAGAAGAGAGAGAAGAGAGAGAAGAAGAGAGAAGAGAGAAGAGAAAAGAAGAAGAGAAGAAGAAGAAGAAGAAGAAGAAGAAGAAAGAGAGAGAAGAGAGAAGAAGAAGAGAAGAAGAAGAGAAGAGAGAAGAGAGAGAAGAGAAGAAGAAGAGAGAAGAGAGAAGAGAAGAGAGAAGAAGAAGAGAGAAGAAGAAGAAAGAAGAAGAAGAAGAAGAGAAGAAGAGAAGAAGAAGAAGAGAAGAAAGAGAGAAGAAGAGAAGAAGAAGAGAGAAGAAGAAGAGAGAGAGAAGAGAAGAAGAAGAAGAGAGAAGAAGAAGAAGAAGAAGAAGAGAGAGAAGAAGAGAGAAAGAGAAGAGAGAGAGAGAGCAAGAGAGAGAGAGAGAAAGAGAAGAAGAAAGAGAAGAAAGAAGAAGAAGAAGAAGAAGAAAAGAAGAAGAGAGAGAGCAGAGAGAAGAAGAAGAAGAGAAGAGAGAGAGCAAGAAGAAGAAGAGAGAGAAAGAAGAAGAAAAGAAAGAGAGAGCAGAAGAAGAAGAAGAAGAAGAAGAAGAAGAAAAGAAGAAAGAGAAGAAGAAGAAGAAGAGAAGAGAAGAAGAAGAAGAGAGAAAGAGAAGAAGAAGAGAAGAAGAAGAGAGAGAAGAAGAAGAGAGAGAAGAGAGAAGAAGAAGAAGAAGAAGAAGAAGAGAGAAGAAGAAGAAGAGAGAGAAGAAGAAGAAGAGCAGAAGAGAAGAGAGAAGAAGAAGAGAGAGAAGAAGAGCAGAAGAGAAGAAGAAGAAGAAGAAGAAGAGAGAAGAAGAAGAAGAGAAGAGAAGAAGAAGAAGAAGAGAGAGAAGAAGAAGAAGAAGAAGAAGAAGAAGAGAGAAGAGAGAGAAAGAGAAGAAGAAGAGAAGAAGAAGAGAAGAAGAGAAGAGAGAAGAAGAGAGAAAGAGAAGAAGAAGAAGAAGAAGAAGAGAGAGAGAGAGAAGAAAGCAGAAGAAGAGAAGAAGAGAAGAAGAAGAAGAAGAAGAGCAAGAGAGAAGAAGAAGAAGAAGAAGAAGAAGAAGAGAGAAGAAGAAGAAGAAGAAGAAGAGAGAAGAGAAGAAGAGAGAAGAGAAGAAAGAGAGAGAAGAAGAGAAGAGAAGAAGAAGAAGAAGAAGAAAGAGAGAAGAAGAGAAAGAAGAAGAAGAAGAGAGAAGAGAAGAAGAAGAAGAAGAAGAAGAAGAAGAAGAAGAAGAAGAAGAAGAAGAAGAGAGAAGAGAGAGAAGAAGAAGAAGAAGAAGAAGAAGAGAAGAAGAAGAAGAAGAGAAAAGAAGAGAAGAAGAAGAAGAAGAGAGAAGAAGAAGAAGAAGAAGAAGAAGAGAAAGAAGAAGAAGAAGAGAGAGAGAAGAAGAAGAAGAGAAGAAGAAGAAGAGAAGAAGAGAAGAGAAGAAGAAGAAGAGAAAGAGAAGAAGAAGAAGAAGAAGAAAGAAGAAGAAAAGAAGAAGAAGAAGAAGAAGAGAAGAAGAAGAAGAGAAGAAGAAGAAGAGAGAGAGAAGAAGAGAGAAGAGAGAGAAGAAGAGAGAGAGAAGAGAGAGAGGAAGAGAAGAAAGAGAAGAAGAAAGAGAAGAAGAAGAGAAGAAGAAGAGAAGAAGAAGAAGAAGAAGAAGAAGAGAAGAAGAAGAAGAGAGAAGAAGAAAGAAGAAGAAGAAGAAGAAGAAGAAGAAGAAGAAGAGAGAGAAGAAGAAGAAGAGAGAAGAAGAAGAGAGAAGAGAAAGAAGAAGAAGAAGAGAAGAAGAAGAAGAGAAGAAGAAGAAGAAGAAGAGAAGAAGAGAGAAGAAGAAGAAGAGAAGAGAGAGAAGAGAAGAAGAAGAAGAGAAAGAAGAAGAAGAGAAAGAGAAGAAGAAGAAGAAGAAGAAGAGAGAAGAAGAGAAGAAGAGAGAAGAGAGAAGAAGAAGAGAAGAAGAAGAAGAAGAAGAAGAAGAAGAAGAGAGAGAAGAAGAAGAAAGAGAGAAAGAAGAGAAGAAGAAGAAGAAGAAGAAGAGAAGAAGAAGAGAAGAGAAGAAGAGAAGAAGAAGAAGAAGAAGAAGAGAAGAAGAAGAAGAAAGAGAAGAAGAAGAGAAGAAGAGAAGAAGAGAAGAAGAGAAGAAGAGAAGAAGAGAAGAAGAGAAGAAGAAGAGAAGAAGAAGAAGAGAGAAGAAGAGAAGAGAAGAAGAAGAAGAAGAAGAAGAGAGAAGAAGAAGAAGAAGAAGAAGAGAAGAAGAGAAGAAGAAGAGAGAGAAGAGAAGAAGAAGAGAAGAAGAAGAGAAAGAGAGAAGAAGAAGAAGAAAAGAGAAGAGAAGAGAGAAGAGAGAGAGAAGAAAAGAAGAAGAAGAGAGAAGAAGAAGAAGAAGAAGAGAGAAGAGAAGAAAGAAGAGAAGAGAGAGAAGAAGAAGAAGAAAGAAGAAGAAGAGAAGAAGAAGAAGAGAGAAGAAGAAGAAGAGAGAAGAAGAGAAGAAGAGAGAGAGAGAGAGAAGAAGAAGAAGAAGAAGAAGAGAAGAGAAGAGAGAAGAGAGAGAGAAGAAGAGAAGAAGAAGAAGAAGAGAAGAAAGAAGAGAAGAAGAAGAAGAAGAAGAAGAAGAGAAGAAGAAGAAGAAGAAGAAGAGAGAGAAGGAAAAGAAGAAGAAGAGAAGAAGAAGAAGAGAGAGAAGAAGAAGAAGAGAAGAAGAGAAGAGAGAAGAGAGAAGAGAGAAGAAGAAGAGAAGAAGAGAGAGAAAGAGAAGAAGAAGAAGAGAGCAGAAGAAGAAGAGAGAAGAAGAAGAAGAAGAAGAGCAGAGAGAGAAGAAGAGAAGAAGAAGAGAGAAGAAGAAGAAGAAGAAGAAGAAGAAGAGAGAAGAGAAGAGAGAGAAGAAAAGAAGAAGAAGAAGAAGAAGAAGAAGAAAGAGAGAAGAGAAAAGAGAAAGAAGAAGAAGAAGAAGAAGAAGAGAAGAAGAGAAGAAGAGAGAAGAAGAAGAGAAGAAGAAGAAGAGAAAGAGAGAAGAGAAGAGAGAAGAAGAAGAGAAGAAGAAGAAGAGAAGAGAAGAAGAAGAAGAAGAGAAGAAGAAGAAGAAGAAGAAGAAGAAGAAGAAGAAGAAGAGAGAAGAAGAAGAGAGAGAAGAAGAAGAAGAAGAAGAAGAGAGAGAAGAAGAAGAGAAGAGAGAAGAAGAGAGAGAAAGAAGAGAAGAGAAGAAGAAGAAGAGAAGAAGAAGAGAAGAAGAAGAGAGAAGAGAGAGAGAGAAGAGAGAAGCAGAAGAAAGAAGAAGAAGAAGAAGAAGAGAAAGAGAGAGAAGAAGAAGAAGAGAGAGAAGAGAAGAGAGAGAGCAAGAAGAAGAAGAGAGAGAAGAAGAAAGAAGAAGAGAGAAGAAGAGAGAAGAAGAGCAGAAGAAGAGAGAAGAAGAGAAGAAGAGAGAGAAGAGAAGAAGAAGAAGAAGAGAGAGAAGAAGAGAGAGAGAAGAGAGCAGAAGAGAGAAGAAGAGAGAAGAAGAAGAAGAAGAAGAAGAAGAGAGAAGAGAAGAAGAGAAGAAGAAGAAGAGAAGAGAGAAGAAGAAAGAAGAAGAAGAAGAAGAAGAGAAGAAGAGAGAAGAAGAAGAGAAGAGAAGAGAAAGAAGAGAGAAGAAGAAGAAGAGAGAAGAAGAAGAGAGAGAGAAGAAGAAGAGAGAAGAAGAGCAAGAAGAAGAAGAGAGAAGAGAAGAGAAGAAGAAGAAGAGAGAAGAAGAAGAAGAAGAAGAGAGAAGAGAGAGAGAGAGAAGAAGAGAAGAGCAAGAAGAAGAAGAAGAAGAAGAGAGAAAGAAGAAGAAAGAAGAAGAAGAAAGAAGAGAGAGAGAGAAGAAGAAGAGAGAGAAGAGAGAGAAAGAAGAGAGAAGAGAAGAGAAAGAAGAGAAGAAGAAGAAGAAGAAAGAGAGAGAGAAGAAGAAGAAGAAGAAGAAGAAAGAGAGCAAGAAGAAGAGAAAGAGAAGAAGAAGAGAAGAAGGAGAAGAAGAAGAGAAAGAGAAGAAGAGAAGAAGAGAAGAGAAGAAGAAGAAGAGAGAAGAAGAAGAGAAGAGAAGAGAAAGAGAAGAGAGAGAGAAGAGAGAAGAAGAGAGAAGAAGAAGAAAGAAGAGAGAAGAAAAAGAAGAAAAGAAAGAAGAGAGAGCAGAGAGAAGAAGAAGAAGAAGAAGAGCAGCAGAAGAAGAGAGAGAGAAGAAGAAGAAGAGAGAAGAGAGAGAGAAGAGAGAAGAGAGAGAGAGAGAAGAGAGAAGAAGAAGAAGAAGAGAAGAAGAAGAGAGAGAGAGAGAGAGAAGAAGAAGAGAAGAAGAAGAAGAAGAAGAAGAGAGAAGAAGAGAAGAGAAGAAGAAGAAGAGAGAGAAGAAGAGAGAGCAGAGAGAGAAGAGAGAAGAAGAAGAAGAGAGAAGAAGAGAAGAAGAGAAGAGAGAGAGAAGAAGAAAGAGAGAAGAGAGAGAAGAAGAAGAAGAAGAAGAGAAGAGAGAAGAAGAAGAAGAGAGCAGAGAGAGAGAGAAGAGAGAAGAAGAAAGAAGAGAGAAGAGAGAGAAGAAGAGAAGAAGAGAGAAAAGAGAAGAGAAGAGAAGAAGAAGAGAAAGAAGAAGAGAGAGAGAAGAGAAGAAGAAGAAGAAGAGAAGAAGAAGAAGAGAGAGAGCAGAGAAGAGAGAGAAGAAAAGAAGAAGAAGAAGAAAGAGAAAGAAGAGAGAGAAGAAGAAGAAGAAGAAGAAGAGAAGAGAAGAGAAGAGAAGAGAAGAAGAAAGAGAAGAGAGAGAAGAAGAAGAAGAAGAAGAGAAGAAGAGAAGAAGAAAAGAAGAAGAAGAAGAAGCAGAGAAGAAGAAGAGAAGAGAGAAGAAGAGAGAGAGAAAGAGAAGAGAGAGAGAAGAAGAAGAAGAGAGAGAGAAGAAGAAGAAGAAGAAGAAAGAGAAGAAGAAGAAGAAGAGAGAGAGAAGAAGAAGAAGAAGAAGAAGAAGAAGAAGAAGAAGAAGAAAGAGAAGAGAGAGAGAAGAAAGAAGAAGAAGAGAAGAAGAGCAAGAAGAAGAGAGAAGAAGAAGAAGAAAGAAGAGAGAGAAGAGAAGAGAAGAAGAAGAAGAGAAGAGAGGAGAAAGAGAGCAAGAGAAAGAGAGAAGAGAGAGAAGAGAAGAAGAGAGAAGAAGAGAAGAAGAAGAAGAGAAGAAGAAGAAAGAAGAAAGAGAGAAGAAGAAGAGAAGAGAAGAAGAAGAAGAAGAAGAAGAAGAAGAAAGAAGAAGAAGAGGAAGAAGAAGAAGAGAGAAGAGAGAAGAGAAGCAGAAGAAGAAGAGAAGAAGAAGAGAAGAAGAAGAGAAGAAGAAGAAGAAAAGAAGAAGAAGAAGAGAAGAAGAAGAGAAGAAGAGAGAAGAAGAAGAGAAGAGAAGAAGAAGAAGAAGAAGAGCAGAGAGAAGAAGAAGAAGAAGAAGAAGAGAAGAGAGAGAAGAAGAGAAGAGAGAGAAGAGAAGAGAGAAGAAGAGAAGAAGAAGAAGAGCAGAAGAAGAGAGAGAAGAAGAGAAGAGAAGAAGAAGCAAAGAAGAAGAAGAAGGAAGAAGAAGAGAGAAGAAGAGAAGAGAGAAGAAGAAGAAGAAGAAAGAGAGAGAAGAGAAAGAAAAGAAGAGAAAGAAGAAGAAGAGAGAGAAGAAGAAGAAGAAAGAGAAGAAGAGAAGAGAAGAAGAAGAGAGAGAGAAAGACAGAGAGCAGAGAGAGAGAAGCAGAGCGAAGAAGAAGAAGAGAGAGAGAAAAAGAGAAGAAAAGAAGAGAAAGAAGAAAAAGAGAAGAAGAGCAGAAAAGAAAGAGAAGAGAGAAGAAGAAGAGAAAAGAAAGAAGAGAAAGAAGAAAGAGAGAGAAGAGAAGGAGGAAGAAAGAAGAAGAAGAAAAAGAAGAGAAGAAGAAAAAGAAGAAGAGAAAGAGAAAGAAGAAGAGCAGAAGAAAGAAGAGAGAGAAGAAGAGAAAGAAGAGAGAAGAAGAAGAAGAGAAGAAAGAGAAGAAAGAGAAAGAAAAAGAGAGTCAAAAGAAGAAGAGAGAGAAGAAGAGAAGAAAGAAGAAGAGAGAGAGAAGAAAAGAAGAAGAAAAAAGAAAGAAGAAAAGAGAAGAAGCGAGAGCAGAGGGAAGAAAGAAGAAAGAAGAAGAAAGAAAGAGAGAAAGGAAAAAGAAGAAGAAAGAGAAGAAGAAGAGGAAGAAGAGAAGAGAAGAAGAGCAGAAAGAAGGAAGAAGAGAGAAAGAGGAAAAGAGAAGAAGAAGAAGAAAGAAGAAAGAAGAAAGTAGAAAGAAAAAAGAACAGAAAGAGAGAAAAGGGAAGAAGAAGAAGAGAAAGACAGAAAGAAGAAGAAAGAAAACATAGAGAGAAGAGGAAAAGAGAAGAAAAGAAGGGAGAAAGAGAAAGAAGAAGAGAAAGAAAGGCAGAAAAGGAAGAAGAAGAAGAAAGAAGAAGAAGGAAGAAGAAGAAGAGAAAAGAAGAAAGAAAAAAAGAAAGAAGAAGAAAGAGCGAAAAGAGAAGCAAAAGAAGAATGAAAGAGAAGAAAAG
>CAJHNH020000945.1:1014596-1087558 GCA_905116865.2 Candidula unifasciata | reverse complement strand
TATTGAATACTTCTAGTTCAATCGAACTATGGCAACCTCAGAACACTTTTCAACATAACAAAATGTTTCAGATGTAACCAAGCGGACAACGGTAAGAACAATGAAAATATCTTATGTAGGAAATGATGTTTCGCGACTTCTGGAAGAGAGCGCCAAGGGAGTTCATTTATAGAAGAACGACGTCAGCAAAACAGGAAGCATAAGCACCAAATCGTTGCTATTTTTTATTTTTTATTTTCCTGAAAATATAATTATTTCTAAATCTGGATTCTAAAAGCAGATGCACAAATAGAAATCTTACTTATAAGGTACAAAAACAACTGACCTTGCGTCTTTAAAGATATTCGTGGCGAGGGGGTCAACGCGTTTGCCTTGCGCCGAGAAGGTACTTAATTCGTCTTCCCGTCGCGTTGTGTGTTCGTGCGTGCAATTTTTTTACAGGGATCGTGGCTGGAGCTGCGGAGTTCATGCATTGAGTGACGCTCTCAGCAGGCGGCTAGCCGTTCTGTGGAGAAAGACTGAACCATGTGGGGGAAAAAAAAGGGGGGGGGGGCTAACGTGGGGCAATGTATTGGGTCCCCTCGCCTTGGACTTTAACTCAATAAAAGATTTTCTAAATCTAGTGTTGCATACACTTGTTAAGCGAATCAGCTCTGCTTTGGTTGTTAGTTAACTTCTCGATCGTTTATTTTTAATTCAGCACAAACAAAGGAAATCCTCAATGTGTAACATTTGTCTGGGACTGGGAGAAAATTCTAACACTTGTCTAAGACTGGGAGAGAATGCTTACACCTGTCTAAGACTGGGAGAGAATTCTAACTCCTGTCTAAGACTGGGAGAGAATTCTAACTCCTGTCTAAGACTGTGAGAGAATTCTAACTCCTGTCTGGGATTAGGAGAGAATTTTAACACCTGCTTAAGACTGGGAGAGAATTCTAACTCCTGTCTAAGACTGGGAGAGAATTCTAACTCCTGTCTAAGACTGGGAGAGAATTCCAACTCCTGCTGAGACTGGGAGAGAATTCTAACTCCTGTCTAAGACTGGGAGAGAATTCTAACTTCTGTCTAAGACTGGGAGAGAATTCCATCTCCTGCTGAGACTGGGAGAGAATTCTAACTCCTGTATAAGACTGGGACATAATTATAACTCCTGTCTAGGATTGGGAGAGAATTTTAACACCTGCATAGCACTGAAAGAGAATTCTAACTAACCCCTTTCTTGGATTGGGAGAGAATTTTAACTCCTGCATAAGACTGGGAGAGAATTCCAACTCCTGTCTGGGATTGGGAGAGAATTTTTACACCTGCCCGGGATTGGGAGAGAATTGTAAATCCTGTCTAAGACTGGGAGAGACATTTAACCCCTGCATAAGACTATGTAAGAATTCAACTCCTGTCTTGGACTGGGAAAGAATTCTAACTGCTGCATAGGACTGGAAGAGAATTCTAACTCCTGCATGTTACTGGGAGGAAATTCTAACTCCTGCATGTTACTGGGAAGAAATTCTAACTCTTGCATGTTACTGGGAGGAAATTCTAACTCCTGCATGTTACTGGGAGGAAATTCTAACTCCTATGTGGGACTGTGAGAGAATTCTAACATCTGTCTTTGACTGGGAGAGAATTCTAACACTGCATGGGACTGGAAGAAAATTATAATTCCTGTCTGGAATGGGCGAGAATTCTTATACCTGTCTCGGACCGGGTGAGAATTTTCTAACTCCTATCTGGGACTGAGAGAGGATTATAACTCTTATCTCTGACTGGGGGAGAATTCTAACATCTGCATATGACTGGGAGAGTATTCTAACTCCTGCAGGGGACTGGGAGAAAATTTTAACAACTGCCTGGGACTGGGAAAGAATTATAACACATAGTAGCCTTAATAATAATAATAATAATAATAATAATAATAATAATAATAATAATAATAATAATAATAATAGTCAGAATAAGAGGAACAACAAGAAATATTACTACCACTGCCGCTGCTAGAACTGCTCCTGTTTCTGTTATTGTTTCTTCTTCTTCTTCTTCTTCTTCCTCTTCTTCTTCTTCTTCTTCTTCTTCTTCTTCTTCTTCTTCTTCTTCTTCTTCTTCTTCTTCTTCTTCTTCTTCTTCTTCTTCTTCTTCTTCTTCTTCTTCTTCTTCTTCTTCTTCTTCTTCTTCTTCTTCTTCTTCTTCTCCTTCTTCTCCTTCTTCTCCTTCTTCTCCTTCTTCTCCTTCTTCTTCTTCTTCTTCTTCTTCTTCTTCTTCTTCTTCTTCTTCTTCTTCTTCTTCTTCTTCTTCTTCTTCTTCTTCTTCTTCTTCTTCTTCTTCTTCTTCTTCTTCTTCTTTTTCTTCTTCTTCTTCTTCTCATTTTTCTTCTCTTTTGAAGTTTCATCATCTGAAACATTGGCCCTCAGCCAACCCGAGCCGAGCCCTTGTTGACTATTTGGATTGGGCTTTGAATGTAACGTTTTCCCCGGTACAAAACATTTGATCTCACTACAACCCTTCTTGGTCGCCTCTTACGTAATGCATGACAGATTACAGAATTACTGTTCTTAGCTTCTCTTGTGTTCCCAGTAACACACGGATGAGCTTTCAATAGCTTCTTGACAATAATTCGTTCAGCTTGGTTTTTCTCACATCTCTGACTCCATTCTGTAGACTGCTGTTTGTTCACAGTGTTCAGCCTTTTAGGGAAAATCACAGACGTCTAAGAGGTACGTTTTTTTCCACACCATAGGCACATCAAGTGTATTTTTAGCTGTCTGTCTGTCGTTCAACCACACCGGGACCGCAGAGTTAGCGACCAACAGCCGGTGACATAAAGTGCCACCATTCGGATGAGGATCACTAGTTCAAGAAACCCCTTTCAACTGTTAGGTAATATTAGGGCCCCCGGAGTGGGGCTTTAAAATAAAGAACTTTTTGTTTAATCACGATCTCCTGCAGCTTTTAATAAGCCAACTAGGTCAACGGAAATTCACGTTTTTTTAGAGGAATTCCGAGAGGTCGATCTGTGTTCACTATGTTCATCGAGTAGATTTATTCAAAACTTAAACTACAGCTTCAATAATCTACTGTTGGATGTCACGATTTTATAAACCCAACAAAATTAACTGGCCGAAGTGGTTAACAATTCGTTGGTCGTCTTTACTTCCCAAAACGTGTCTTAGTGCCCACTTTAGGCTGGGTCGACTTGAGAGCCCTTATAAAACTAAATGAGACCAGTGCGGATTCAAACGCAAGGCCTTAAAGTAGGCCGGCAACAATGATGAGGGTGCTTGTAACAAGCTGCTTACACTCAGTTGTGAAAGAAAAATTTGTTATTTTACTTTTTAATAATCATGTTTATTATTTTTTTTTAAATACGCAACCCTTTTTACGTCTAGCTGAGCATGTGCAGATTGTTAACAGTATTACCACAGCTAAACTATATTATGACTAGTCATCCCCTTGCGGTAGGCACTTTTTCCTTATTTTGAAGCCCCACCCTGGCTCTTGCCAGTGGCCGCAATATAGCCCGGCCATAAATATGGCCTAATGGCTGAACCCGGTTTCCGGGACCTCTCCACGGGTGATCATCAACCACATGGTGGCACTTTGTGTCATCGGGTGTTTATCGCTTGTGTGATGTCCTAGTGAGGTAAAATGTACGACTTCTACTACATAGTTAAAAAAAACCGCTGCATGCTTGCGCCACTCATGCAGAAACGGTAACGTATGAGGGCTTATAGTTACTAGTAATACAATGCTTGCTGCCTACGATCAACAGCAAAGTGAAAAAGGAAAATATCACCTGACACCTCTCCAGTGTAATGATTACCTGCTAAGGCTTAATTTTGTATCAACTGCTTACACATGCGAATTGATCACGCCTCGGCACTATTTATCAATCGTTCAACCACTGAGCTTCTGCTACAGACATCTGAGAGGCAGTTAGAAAAAAAAGTGTTTATAATATAGTTCACTCACGTGTCCTTTCGTCTGACTTTTTCCTTTTTCCTCCACGCCCCCCCCCCCCTCTTTTCTCGGCTAAAAATGGTTTCTGTTATAACGATATGAGGGAAAACAAACATTGTGTGAATCGTTGGCACACAACATGTCATTTTTCGCCTTTACAAGTAATCGAACCCGGGTTATCAACGACGACAGAAAGCGGACAAACAGCAGCGCTACCACAAAGATAGCCCAGGGTTATATTAGCCTAATCTTCATTTCATTTACAACACCGCTAGTCGCAGGACAATCTTTCTAGCCACAGTAAAAATCTGGCCGCCCCCGGGGCGCGGAAAGAGTCCTAACAAAGTTCCACAGATTTCTATTTTAGTTCGTGCTTTTTCTTTTGTCTTTCGTGTTTGCTAAGCTCTTGTAGCCACGAAAAGTATCCGGTGCCCCCTTGATCAATCCAAGAATCTATACCTGGCGTTTCCCGCGTCCTGTCAAACATTACGTGGACAGAGGCAAATAGCAGGGCAGAAACACTGTACTTGAATGAACTGTAGGGAAGAAAAAATAAAAACGTTCGAAACAAAATGGCCACATTTGGTAATGGAAATGTGGGTAGTGTTATCTGTCTTATGTGTCAAGAAGATTGGGGCAATTAAAAAAGAGAAAAAATATGAACGCCATATTTACTAACTTGTTGGGGGAGGGGTGGAAAGGGGGGGGGGGGTTATGTGGGTGGGAAGCCCGGTGCCTTATTAATATCCTACCCCAAACAGGGCAAATCCCCAGGTCAATGGACAGTCTAATATTTCGGGGGGTGGTAGATAGGCTGCATTCAGTTGTGGGACCTAAGCTGCACTCTCTCGTGTGTCGTAGGTGGGTTGGGGTTAGGGTCAGTTCTAGAAGTTCCTTCGAAATCGGAGTGTATCTGAATGAGAGACGAGGAACCAAAAGTTTGCATAAAAATGGATCAGACCCACAAAACGGATGTGCACGCAAAACTCAGGTTCTTGAACAAAACTAGGGTCCAAAAGTGGACTAACAACCAGAGTTTACAGCCGATGAACGTGAAGAGGAATGTTGAATTAAGAATCGGCATCACAGCACTCGGGACACTCACATAAGCGCTTCGTCCCCATCTTCAACAGCAAGCCAAGAGTTCCAATTTCTATGGTACCAGTAAGTCTGATTGTATATCTGTCTTGCCTTTTCCTTGATTGTTGAGCGTCGGCCAGATCTCCAGATAACCCCTGCAGCGCCATTCTCCTCAGTCCGTAATGATCTTTTTGTTCCTCCGCACTGTTCACTCTCTCCCAAAGGGCCCTCATAACATCTAGCGTGTTATACATAAGTTTACAATAAGTGGTGCCGAACTGGCCAGTCTATTTGCCTGCTCATTTCCCAACACACCACCATGACCTAGAGAAAATATCCGAAGGACGCTGACACCCAGGACCTCTGAAGGGATGCTTGCTGCTCTGCACGAAGCATGCCTGTATTCACCTTTCTCAACATGCTCTGCGAGTTAATTAGAATCACGGCATGTGTGCATAGCTGATTCACGAGCTAGCGGAAGGCAACAGTGACTGCCTTCGCCTCCAATCTCAAACTAGATGTGATATCATATGCCAGACTATGTTGCACTAAGCGATGTGCATTTGCCTTTGCTATGAACTCCATTCACTTCGTCTGCCCATAAATACAGAGCCATCTGTATAGATAATCACATCACTTGGGCGGGAAATGTCATGAATCCTTCGTTGAACTTCTGAACTTCCAGTCCCTGTACTCACGACCTAAAGTGATATGAACTCTGCACAAGTCTGAAACTTGCTCCGACACTTTGACCCACTCCTCTCCCCGACCAAATTTATCAAGCCTAGCAAAACACATATCTAATTGTGTCTTCTGCTTGGGCCGTCCAAGACCGTCCTCTTTTCAGTCTGTGACCCTTAGCTCTACCCATGGCGTTATGCAGGAGGTGCTTCTTGTCTGCAGGTACTCTGAGATATGACTTTGCTCTGCAGAACTGTCAGCCTATCTGCAATAGTAGGTAATGTAAGCATATATAGCACACATACTACTTCTTCAACTTCGCGTTCACTGGCTTTAAAACTCCAGCGGTTAGCTCTGGTTGTTCAACCACTTCTGGACTCTAGTCCTGTTTCAGAAACTGAGTGTTGTGTGAAAATCCTTTTCACAGGTCTGACTTTTTTTGCATGCAGACTGTTGGTTCCTTGTCTCACAGGCAGATGTACTCCGACTTTGAGGGAAGCTCCCATTCTATCGATTCTTACGACATGCCTTTAGGCGGGCAGTGGGTCTGTTATTGTTTTTTCCCCACAACGGTGACCCCAGAACAAGCACTGGATCATACATACTACCCGGGTATCTCTTGTACATCCCAGAATTACCCGCATGGCTTCATTCTGTATGCGTTCGAGTTTTATCAGCTGTCACTTTGAAATGGAAAGCATTCCAAGTCCATAATCTATCACCAACATGATCACATGCTGGAACATTGTGAACAGCATTAATTGTTCCATGTCCATTGCTGCCGTAATCTTGAGAGCAATAAGTCCTTTTTTGGCATCTCACTGAAACTGCCTCAACATGATCTTTCCCCAAAAGACAGGCTTCAATCGAAAATGATACAGAGGTACCCCAGCTTGCTTTCTCTTGTGATGTTACTGTTATTAATTGTGAAGCTTGGAAAAATGGCTCTTACAATTCTATTTCCCAGAGAGCACCATAAAACAGCCGCATTTTCTGAGTTGATGACTGCATCTACATCTGCACACCAGTCAGTTACGTTGTCTACAGTTGCCTGTAGCTCTTAGGCTTTTCGTGGTCTATCATTTCCCTGCCTATATGCAAGAACATCATCTGCAAAGGTCAATATCCTTTCAACACCTGGTGCTTCAAGTTCTGCAATCTTGCTTAATATTCACATTAAAGAGCACTGGTGAAATTGCAGAACCCTGGGGTAGTCCCAGGGCGATATTACATAGTACTGAGGTCGATGTACACAGGCGAAGGACAACCATTCGTGAACGCAGGACAGCTGCTATCCAGCTCACAAACCACTGACAAACACCCCTTCTCCATGCGCAAAGAAATCAAAATATCATATCTGACTCTATTGTAGGCATCCTCAAGATTAAGTGCTGCCACAACCGTCTCCTGTCTATTCTGGAATCCCTCATGAACATCAAAAGCATAAGTAGCTGCATTTGACCAGTTAGTTGTCTTTTCGTGGCCGGTAACTTCCCAAACCTTAAGACAGGAGCTCTGACTCTTCCCTTGAAGTTGAACAGCAACAATCTTCTCTAGCACATTGCCAAAAGTATGTTGTAGGGTGATAATTTTGAAACCGCTGAGTCTGGAATGGTCTTTTCTAGTTTTTAAAGTGGGATTAGGTAGCTGTGTACCCAGTCCTGGGGAGTACTGAAATGCTCTGGCTGAAGTGAAAAGCCATCTCCCTCAATTCATTATCACTCATGCTCCTCATGTTGGAATACCTGACTCTATCTGGCCCCTGAGCAGTGTCTTTTGCTTTTTACAATATTTATGTTATATCCTCCATTCTAATGTATCCTGAAAATAATTATCATTTATAGAATTAGATTATCTCTAACTGAATTTCTAAGCTCCTTATGATTATGATCAGTCTGCGCAATAAATCTAGTTTTAAGAATCGCGAAGATGAAAAAGAAGTATAAACGACACAACATAATGACTACGACAACGAGGAAGATGACGATAACGAGGATGACACCAATCATCAGACACATACCCCCACATCCTGTCTTAGAAAGTAAATAAATTATCCAAACCTCCCACAGCTTCTGCAAACACGGCTTTTCAGACACAGGGATGCCGAAATTGGTACTGTTTGACCCTGTACTTTTCGTACCACAACTGATGTTTAGATACGTTTAAGAATGTTGCATCTGTTTTTACATTTGTGTGTGTGTGTGTGTGTGTGTGTTGTGTGTGTGTGTGTGTTTAAAAAAAAAAAGACATTTAATCAGTTTTTAATTAAAAACAAACTTGCTACCTTTTGGTGTTTTGGTACTTTGTCTAAAATAAATAAATTAACTCTTATCCCTAATACAAGTTGTCCCCTCGTGAGATGAAATTTTTTTTTTTTTAAACCCCACCTCGGCTTTTGCCGGGAACCCTAAATAAAGCCGGGCCATAATTATGGCTTAACGGCTGAATGGTGTTTCCGGCACCTCTCCACGGGTGATCCTTCTACGCATGGTGGCACTTTGTGTCACCCGGTATTTATCGCTTGTATGATGTCCTGGTGGGGTGCAATTTACTTACCTACCTATAAATAAACAAGTATATACATTACTATTAAAAATATACTTTCGGGATCCCTAGTCAGACCATGTCTTTACGTGCCTCCTTCTCCGCTCCCTTCCCCATTTAAGATTTCTTTCGATTTTCCAATTGGACTGGGTGAGAAGACATCTGCTCACTTGTCAGGATTGTGTGGGTGAGTTCCCCAGAGACCCAGTGTCACGCCGAGTTTTTAAACAACTAGTAATCTGACGAGAATCTTGCAGGCAACCTCAAAGATACGATCAATGCTGTTTTTGACCAGTTGGTATAACTGTTTCGCATTCCTTATTTTCTCTCGTACATTTGTTGTGGGCACGGCCGCCTACGCAAAAGTTGGGGGGGGGGGGGGGGTGCTGGGGCGCCTTCAGAAATTGTCGAGTGGAAAGGAAAGACCTCAAGGAGACAAAGCCATGTAATAGTGAGCAATAACAATAATAGTAATGTGCTGAATAGCAACAAAATTTAATATTACATATTGAAAAAATATATAATGTATTAACACATACTGTAAACGAGAAGGTCTATCAGTGGCCAAAGTAAAAAAAATGGGGGGAGGGGGAGGGTGGGAGTGGAAGAATCATGTAAATACCCGAAAAAAAAAAAAAAGAGTAGTGAGAAAATCTTGAATGAGACTGATTCACGAAGAGAAGTAATTGCCCACATCAGAAAGAGATAGCCTGCACTCTTTGATAAGAAGGAGAAAACTGAAGTACATCGTGACAGTAGGAAAGTTGGAGGGAAAAAGAGGCAGATGGAGATCGAGAGAAAAGATACTTGACAGCTTGACATCATGGCCTGGAGGATCATCTGTGTAAGAGTTGACGGCATTTGACTTCAAAAAAGAAGAACAAGAAGGAGAAAAAGCAGAAGAAAAAGAAGAATTAGAATAAGAGATGGGGGTCCCTCAGTCACCTTACACATTTTCTCGGAAAGCTCAAATTGGCTAGACATGTTTAAGTGTGTAATAATATTAGTTGTAGTGATATATAGAAATGTAGAATTAAGAAGCGACATCGTAGCACTCGAAAACTCCATAAACGCCCCTTCCCAGTCTTCAGCTGCAAGCGAATTCCAATTTCGATGGTACTAGTAAGTGTCTGATTGTATATCCGTCTTCTCTTCTCTGCCAGATCCCCTGGTAACTCTTCGCAGCGCCATTCTCCTCAGACCGTAATGATCAATCTGTGCCTCCGCACTGTTCACTCGCTTCCAAAAGTTCCTCACAATATCTAGCTTTTCATACATTAATACACCAACTACTGGTGCAAAACCGGTCAGTCTATCTGCCTGCTCATTTCCCAACACACTGATAAATAAATATAAAATATTTATAGTATATTTTATATTAATAGAACATTTATGTTTTAATATTTGATATACAAATATATGATCCGCTCAAAATTGGTGGCAACCCCTTTTCGGAACTCCGCTACGCAGCTGAGTCCTCCTTTCGAACAGCGTAAATGGAATAGAAGATTTAATATTGTGTCCAAAAGCACAGTGACGATCAAAATCTGTTCTTGAATTTGAAGAAAACGAAAATAATGTCCACAGATAAAACTGGCTGTCACCCAACAATAACAATAAATGATGAATAAATTGAAAATGTCACAAACTTTGAATATCTAGGCTCTATACAAAACAGCAATGGAGACTGTTCAACAGAAATTAAAAGGAGGATGGCCATAGCAATGCAAAGATTGAACAGCCTTAAAAGTCTATGGTTAAGCACCAGCATCATCATCATCATCATCAGGTGCCTTGCCGACTGGCGTGGGCGATCATGCCTCTCCATAATCCGCGATCTCCTGCAGCATGTAAAGCATCAGCAAGGAGATAAAAATTAAAATTTTGAGAGCATGCATCTTCCCTGTGGCTACATACGGATGTGAGTCGTGGACTATCTCTCAGTCCTTAAGAAAGATAATAGGGGCTTTTGAGCTGAAATGGTATAGAAAGATTCTCAGAATATCTTGGACAAAGAAGATGAGAAATATTGACATCTAAGAAGATCTGAACATCAAAGAAGATTGGCTAATAAACAGCACCCTGTCTCGAAAGCTGAAATATTTTGGTCATATCAAGGTTCACGACGAATTGGAAAAAAATTATAACAGAAGGCATGGTAACAGGAGGGAGGGGCAGGGGCCTACCGACACGAAGATGGGCACAGGATATAAGTGACTCCTTGAGTGTGAAAGTGCAAGAGGCGGGAAAACTAGGAAGAGACAGAGTTTTTTTCAGGCAAACTGTGATGAGAGCGACGTTCTGCAAAGGACCTGCTACATTATGGATGATGATATAAACATAAAAACATGTTTGTAATAATGTATATTGTATAAGCTAATTATTTACTCAAAAAAAAAAAAAAAAAAAAAAAAAAAAAAAAAAAAAAAAGCTTCGATACATTGTTTTATTGAATGGGACACTTCGCATCTTATACATTTCCTATGGGTGGCGGGAGGGGGTTAGCCACCCCTACCTACAATATGTTCATGGGAGGAGAGAGCTCAAGTTATTGGCGCCCAAAGGTTGGGGCCCCTGGTTGTGGATGTTTTGATTAGTGTTAATGGCCATTCTGATATTGATTTGTCTCTATTATTTCCTTGTTCTTTTAGCGGAGGAGTTGGTTGCTGGAACTCAGCTGTATCCTGTCTAATTAGCATAGTTTGTGAAAATTGAACTCACAACGACGAACTCTTTATGCGTTGATTATTGTTTGTTAGTAGATACTGGCGTAGAAGTGTCGTCTGTTAGGTCTGTACATATTGTCATCATCATCATCATCATCGTCGTCGTTGTGGTCATCATCATCATAATCGTAGTCATTATCGTCGTTTCATCACCCTTGTCGTCGTCTTTATTATCATCCTTGTCATCGTCGCTATCGACGTCACAATAATTGTTGTCGTCGTCAGCATCATTGTTGTCGATTTCGTCATGGTAATCACCATCAGCATCATCCACTTTTGACGACAAACCGGCAGCGCGGGTAGGGGGGGGGGGGGTTGTTGGTTGTTTGGGGTAATGTTATTCCCTTTGAACTATATTTTTGAGCCCTATCTGTCAATATTCTTGTGCACCCTTTTGTACTCGAAGGTAGTTAAGTAGGGAAGTATGCGGTATTATGGTGCCACCACCCTGAGTTATGCTGCGTGGTGCTGACTGGTACTACCTGGATCTGACTGGTGCTGTGTGGTGCAGCACGGCGTAAACTTCATGTTGGTAGCTGATGTTACTGTATTATAATATGATTCCCTAAACCATTTGATCTTCTTTGTCAATGTATTTGATACATGTATTTTTTGTTGTTTTGAAACCCGCGCAAGAATTTTACTCTCTATGACTAAAATCGCAAGGATGAGAATTAAACAGGTAGAAATAAAGGACACTCGATGCATCAGCTGTATAGTAGAGTTTTACTGGGACACCACAAAACTGTTTCTGTGTAACCTGTAGTCCAGCGTTGGTGGGTTCACTAGCGCAATGTGTTCTTTCACAATCTGTTTGATAGTATAATTTTTCTTTTCGTTATGTACCTTTATAACGCCCGTAGCCAGGTGGGACGCAATTTTTCGTTATTTGAAGCCCTGCCCTTGCTGTTTCCGGGGCCCTTAACTCTTTGAGTCCCAAGGAACTCATCATGCGTTCATAGGTTCCTACCTAGAAGCCCAATGAACGCACGATATGTGGATTTTAATATTTTCTTTACTACCCCCTGGGCCTGTGATGCTAAACCCGCTGGGACTCAAAGAGTTAACATATCCCAACCTTTGGGTTGTAGGGGGTTTATGGGACCTGTTTCCTTGTGATACTAATCAGTATGGTGGCACTTTGTGTCCCCGGGTGTTTATCGCTCGGTGTGATGTCCTTGTGAGGTAAAACGTCAATCAATCAAGTTATGTACCTAATCTCATCATCATCCTCCTGGCGCAGATGCTTTGCAGAACGTCGCTCTCACCACAGCCTGCCGGAAAGAAACTCTGTTTCTCCCCTGTTTTCCCGACGCATGCACTTTCCTACCCAGTGTATAAATTATATCGTGCGCCCATGTCGTTGCTTGGCGGCCCCTGTCCCTCTTTCCTGGCACCATGCCTTCTGCTACTATTCTTTCCAATCCGTCGTGGCACTTGATATAGCCAGAATATTTCAGTTTCGGAGACAATGGACTTTCTCTAGCCTTCATGTAAAGATATTTTAGAATGTTGAGAAAGGCGGAGACAGGCATGCTGCGCGGAGATCGGCAAGCATCACTACAGAAGTTCCGTGATGTTATCGTCGTTTGGATATTTTCTACAGATTATGCTAGTGTGTTGGGAAATGAGCAGACAGATATACTGGCCGGCTATGCACCACTTAGAGGGGAATTGATGTATGACAAGCTCAATATTGTAAGGGCTTTTTGGAAGCGAGTTAATAGTGCAGAGGCACAGCTAGATCATTACGGTGTGAGGAGTATGTATTGCGAGGAGTTATCTGGCGATCTGGCAGACGGATATACAATTAGACAGTTACTAATGCCACGGAATTGAAACTCTTCGCTTGCTCCTGAAAATGGGGACGGGGAGCTTATAGGAGTGTCCCGAATGCTGTGATGTGGATTCTTAACTCAACATTCAACATTCAAGAATGTCAATGTTTCCTTTTTTTCCTTTGTTTCATGGAAATCTTTCTATAGCATTTCAGTTCAAATGCCTCTATTTTCTCAGTTAATTACTGCGAGTTAGTTCCCGACTCACATCCGTACCCCTACTACAAGAAAGATGCATACTCGCAAAACTTTGATTTCCTCGCTATTTCTTAACCATAGATTTGTAATTCTACTTGATCTCCTATACGTTAATTGTTTATGTTGGATAGGTTGTGATGCCTTTATACATATCAAGGTGGCCGCGATAGACAGAACCAGCCACTCGCCTCATCAATGTTTTTTGGTTCACATTCACATCAAGTCGAAAAAAAAAAAAAAGAAAAAAAAAAAAACACCAGAACTGAGCTCCCAATCGACCTAGCCTAAAACAGGTACCAGGAAAAGTCGCTGGAAGTTCAGATTTTCGACTTGATGTTGACCACATCATTTATCGACTGCTGACTGGTCTAAAAATGTGAGTCTTGCGTTCTATGCCCGATACACTACCAGCGTAAAAAAGCTCCTACCTTACTGTTAACACATATATTTACCATACTTTTAAACTTTTTTTACTTAGTCGACTTTCTTCCACCTGGGGTGTAGAGGTTTGCCAGAGAGATCGCCAGACTTCTCTATCAGCAGTTTTCTTTCGGATTTGTTCTCTTCCAGTCCTCTGTCAGTCAGGGACTTTTTGGTTTTGTTTTCCCAGCTAACCCTGAATTGCCCTGGTGGTCTGGTTCTGTGATTTTAGCCTCACATTCCTGCCGTGATGGACGGTTCTGTATGCATGCCCAAACTATCGTAACTGTGAGTGATCCAACTGCGAGAGTGTAATGCCTAGTTAACACGCAACTTTACTGTATGGTTAACACACAAAAAATGTACATTTAATTTAAAAAAAAAAAAAAAAAAAAAAAAAAAAAAAAAAAAAAAACCAACAACAACAACAACAAAAAAAAAAAAAAAAAAAAAAAAAAAAGGAACATAGGGATTGAACGCAAATTTATATATATATATGTAAATTTACAAAAAAACGTAGGGATTGAACGCAGAACCTATAAATTATAAGGCGGATATGGTATCTACGTTACATGACAGAATATTATAAAAAGATGACCAGTACTGTACACTGAAAACTGCGCATCAACAAGCTGCCGACTGCGCACCGATAGACAGATATATGCCACACCAAAATACACTCGAAGAGAAACGACAGCATCAGCACACTTGCACCCCTTGAAATAGTGGACTGTCAAGTCAGCTGTGGAATTCCCACGGAACCCCCGTGTTTGGGGTACGTAATAAATATTGTACCAACAGCTTTACTGGGTTGTTAAGACACAACTGTACTGTACTGTTAACACATAACTTTACCGTGTTGTTAACATATAATAAAAACAAAGGGTTTGTGAAAAAAAGTGAATAAAAAGAGTTGTAAAAAACTAAACAGAGAAATATTTCGACCACATAAAATTACTTCTCTCTTATAAGAGCCATCTGAAGAAGTGTTACCTGACTGCCTTTTCGTTACCTCTCACACCTGCATATCTTAGACATAAATCCATGTCTTATCAAGTGATTGATTCAAGCCACTCTGTTCGCATGTCAAATGAAGAAATAATTTTCAAGTAGTCACTTCTGTACTCCCGCTCTTACTATCCCTAGCTCTTCCTCGTTCACTTCAAAACTGTTGAAATGTAATTTCAGAACAGACTATATGGCCACGTGCAATGTGGCTCTGTCTAGGGTTTGACTGAACTCGTCATATTGCTATACTGACGTTCTTAGTTACATAAAGGTACTAGGAATACACCAGACGACAAGCGTTCAGTTATTTATCTTTATTCTCTGTTTCAACAACCGCACTGTCCAGTCGCTCACTTGTTTTCTCGTGGTTGCTACGCATGGTTGATTTATGACAACATTTCCAACTATCTCACACGGTGCTTCTCTCTGCCATTACCTTTCGGATCATACGTCTGGATCAGGCTAACATCTTGTTCCTTGTACCTATACGCAGTCAAAACTTGCGGTCAGTAGACATTCATCTCTGCTCTCAAACAATTACACGTGGACAGACGGTCTGCATTCTTCTCAGCTGTTCTCTCGCACTCGACCACTGCAGTGAACTTCATTGTTACTAATTGCTGGCTCGAATGAGTCACTGCATCTCTCCATTCACCGACTGACAAGAACGAGAAAACATGGACGCTGGCAGACGTTCAGTAGTTACACGTACTGTTTATTTTCACTCGCTGTTGTTGCAGTCAGTAAATGTTCATGTACAACCGTAGCACTCTTAATCAATGATCTAAACAGTCAATCATACCTTTGTAACATCGTCGAATACACACACAATTCAAAGAAAAACACAGTAGCTCCCTCCATCCAGAACGACAGTCATTCACAGCTGGCCACCGTTTCCGTCAGCCGCTATTTTATGCCAGGTAGGCATTGGGAAATCACGCTATTCAGACGACAACATTCTTCCGAACTTTCCACACGTACACCTTTCCTTTGGCCTAAACGAGACTGCCTCACAAACCTTTTCTTCGCTATTATATAGCCCTCTGATCTGTCCTGTTCTCGAATATTCTGGATAATTTCATTCTCACGAATTGTCGTGTCTGGCCCGTGATAATTTGAATCCTGCCAGTCAACCTTCATGGTTTCACGTGAACAATCATGTTTCACGTAAAACCTGACTTTCAGATGTCTCTCATGAAACTCAAGACATAAATCTCGTGTTATCTCAGTCAGTCAAACATTCGCCTTACATTTATTACTGACGTCATCGTTTGTGAATGTTTCTGCGCAAGCATACTAGCTATTGTGTGACCGCTGGCATCTGATTGTAGAAAAAATCTTTTGGAAGGGTCAGGTTGTCTCAAAATAGGATATTTTGAAAAACAGTTTTTTTATTTTAACTAGAATTTCCTCATGTGTCTCATTCCAATCTGATTTTTTCAATTGTTGATTCTTTAATAACTCTGATAGTGGTGATGTTAGTGCTGCTAAATTTGGGATGAATTTATCGTAATAGTTTATTAACCCTAGTAGAGATTGTATCTGCTTTTTAGTTTTAGGTTTTTGGATCTTCAAAATCTTTGAAACAATATTTTCATCTGTCTGGACTAAACCTTCGCATAATCAACATCAGAAATCTTTCTTGTAACAACAAAAGGACTTGACCATTCTATACATTACTTGTCTGACTAATTAACAAACAAACGAAAATTAAAATTTTTTGATTTTATACACCCAAAATCTTCTTGTAAGTTTTTCATGAATGTAACTATTTTATATTCTGTTTGTTTGATTGTGGATTTGACTGTGGCAATAAAAATTTATAATCACCGAATGTGGAAAGTGTTTTGAATACATCATTTGTAAAAGTAATAGTTTCAGCAACAAAAGTGTTAGTAGTGTAGCACTTCTAAGAATTTGACAAGTTTTGATAGTTACAAACAGTTGAGAGTTGTAGCAATCTTTGTAAATAGGACTTATAGTCAGAAGAAGTTGTAGGATCTGGATGCTTTGGATACTACAGAATGAATCAAGATTGTATTTTTGGCATGTTATTAACAGAATTTGCCACATGGTAAGTAAGATGTATTGCATCAGCCAAATGTAATTACTTATATAGTATGAGGATTTTTCATGATGTTTTTTCTCTCTTGAGTTGTGGTCACCTTTTGATAAATTACTATTTTCAAGTTTTTCATTATCTGCAACTGTTCTTGGTGTGTTCTTTCTTGCATCACTATTTCTCAACTTTTCACTTTCATTCAGTATGGATGGTATGTTTTTACCACACAATGCATTGTCATTCATGTCTCTTGCATTCAGTACTTCTTTCATATCATTATCTTTACCCTCAATGTTCTCATATTGTATTCCTTTCATACATTTATCTTTACACTCTGTATTCTCATTCCTTTCATTCTGCTTCTTTTTTGTACTGATACTTTCACTCATTCTTGCATGACTGATTGACTGCTCCCTATTCTTGGATGAGTCACTTTCATTCCCTTGCTTTCTTGCATTCACACTATGGCGAAGATCTTCATCACTGTTAATCATGTTCTCACTTACTGTTACATTCACACTATGGCAATACTCTTGATCACTGGTACTTGTGTTGTTATTTTCTTTCACCTCTTTGATGTTTTTTCTTTCCCACTGAAACATTTCTTGCTCAGACATTTCTTTCAAACCGTTTTCATTCCCCAAAATTAATCCTGCACATGGTGATGGTAATACTGCAACTCTCATTCTCCTTTGTAAAAATGGAGTGTTAACATTGACAAAAGCTATCTTAAATTTCTCAATCGTGCCTCCAAACGTTCGGCAACGAATATATTTGTTAATAATGTCTGTCGGTTTGATAAGATCTTTGTGGATACCTGAAATTGTGGCGCCCGTGTCTCTCAAAATGGTGGTTATTCTTCCATTTACAATACCTCTGTATAATTTTAAGGTTTCCTGTGTATTTGTGGCTGAGTTGGCTTCCTGTACATGTATATTATGGCCACATGGAAGGCTATCTTCTTCATGGAACTGTTGACATACAGGGCAAGTTTCAATAGTTACTGCATTGGTCTCAAATGGTTCGGTGTCTGAATCTGAGTCTGACATTGCTTGTGATATGTTGGCTTCCTTAAATTTTCTTTTAAATAAACAGTCTTTTTTCACATGATTATAGCAACCACAATTGTAACATTTAATGGCATCTTTATACAATCTCAACCTCTGTGTTCTTCTATTAAACAGTTTGTCTACATAGTCTTTATAACCCGGATTTCTATCACACATTTTGTCGTTCGGATGAGATTTTTGACAATATTTGCAGTACATCATTTGCCACTTTTTGTTGAACGTGGTTTTGTTTTTGTGTGGGTTTGCCCCTTGGTTGTATCTGCCTTTGTCATAACTGGCACTAGCTCCAGTTTCAATGTCTGGTACCGGGTTGGAAATGAAGATTTCACGATGGGCTGAAAAATAATTCTCACCTAAGTTCTCTAACTCCTTCAATGAGGTTGGTTTATTTTCTCTTAAAAAGGTTGACATAGGTTTAGGTAAAGATTCCAACATTTTGTTCCTTAATAATAAATCTACTAATAATTTATAATTATCTCTAACATTGGCCGAATCAATCCATTTATCAAAAATATTCTGAACTTCCGAAAAATAGTCAGTGAACGTCTGATCAGACTTTGGCTTTAAATCCAGAAACTTTTTCCTATACCCTGCTTCATGTAGGTCATTTGTAACCCTTTGAAAATAAAGTTTGTTCGTTCGTTCGTTCGTTCATAGTGTCGCATGATGCGATCTTTAATATATTCAAAGTCTAATCTTAGATGTTCAGGGACTGTTTCTAAGATCTTCAATGGTTCAAATGCTAAATGTTTTTGAAAAATAATGGCCCACTGGTCTTGTGGAACATCATGAAAGCGCATTTGCAAAAGAAAGCTAGATATATAACTACCAATGTCATCCTTTTCAGATAAATTTCTGACCATACCTGCATACTTTTTGAATTTATTTTCTTCTTCTTTAATCTTTCTTTTTGGATAGCAGCTTCTCTTCTGGAATCATTTTCCATTTCTTTAGTTCTGATTTGTGCCTCTGTCTTTTCTTTTTCAATCTGAATTGACGCAGCTATCTTCTCACGTTCCAAATTCAGTTCTTGTTCTTTTAATATTCTTTCTTGTTCCATTTGTCTATTTCTCATCTCCATTTCCTGTTTTTTTCATTTCTTTTTCCTGTTCCAGTTGTCTATTTTTCATCTCCATCTCTTGTGTCTTCATATCTAGTTCGTGTGCTCGTAACAATCTCCGTTCTTCCCTCAAATCATCTTGTATTTTCTTTTCTTTCTCATCACAAAACTTTCTAAGTTCTTCCCCTTCTAAATTCAATTCTTTGCCCAGCTTGATCAGTTCTGCCAAGTTAGACATTTTTTATGTCTTTACAATGTAAACAACAGTGAAGTTACAATTCCTCTCTTTCAAAATACACACCTTAAAAAGAACAATATAAGTTCAATGTAATGAACTAGTAACTTGAATTAATAACTAAATGTCCCTGGGTATCAATACTATACCTTAAATAAAGTGGATGTAACTCTTCCAACCACCAAGCCTATAACTAAATAATTCTATATATGTACAGTTGATGTTTGAGAAGAAGAGTTAACTAATATTTGTTTAGCTTATGGGGGAGTAAATCAGTTAAGCACACTTGAGAAATTAGATATGATAGCAAGAATAAATGATATATTATTTGATAAAGATTATTAATCAACTAATAGAATGTTATAGCACTAGAGTAGATGCAGTGGATTATCAAAGTATTAGATGTAGTGGACTTTCAAAGTATTTACGAAATAAATAACTAATTAATTTGTAAATGTGTAACAATGTTATAATAATCCTGTGTAGCACAGTAGTTGGTTATAAAGTTTCAGACTGATTATACCTTGTGAAATAACACACACAAAAATTGTCTTTAATGGCCGCACAGTCTGGGTATAATTAAATACTATTCTAAAAAAAATAAAAATATTTGATTGAATTAGTCTTGATAATCGACTGTGATAGAGTAATCACTAATAGTCTCAAATAATTAAATTATTTCACGTAATAACTACTAAATACACTTGTTCAGTATGATGCTTATTAAATTCGCTTTCAATAAAGCCACATTTAGTTACAATATATATGCAGAAACTGTTAACTGAATAATTCTTATCCACCAATACCTTTAGTCTGTATTAGACATCAACAATAGTAATATTCAATACAGATTAAATAAAGATACAGTGTTGAATCAATGAGTGTATCACCAAATACTATTACAATAATCTTTACCCAATCAACCAATGATTAACTTATTATTCTTGGTATACAATACAATTTATATTACCCACAGCTGTATTTTTGTTATAGTGGTTACACTTGATGATGATCAAATGTGAATGGGTAGATCAAATGTTAAACTCAAATTGAAATAACTTTGACACTTGATAATGATGATGTGTGTATGATTAATTATGGCACTTCCTGATGATGGTGGTACTGAACTTTCGTGTAATATAACACCCACAATTTTTAAAATGACCAAAAAAAAAAAAAAAAAATATATATATATAGAATTTCAATACATTTTGCCAATATTTATAAATAAAAAGAAATAATGTAAAGAATAGTAGGAAAATACAAAATAATATCAAAACACCAATGTAATAATATAAATAAGTAAAATAAATGTCAATGAATGCACCAATGTAAATTATAAATAAATAAAATAAATGTCAATGAATGCACCAATGTAAATTATAAATAAATAAAATAAATGTGAATGAATGCACCATTGATAATTATAAAAATAACTGAATCACCAGAAAAATAGATCAAAAATAAAATTAATAATCAATGTATATTGTTGTGCTGATCTAGTTGACTGTCCTGAAGTTGACCTGTAGCTGGTTCTGCGATGGTTGTTGCTTTCTTGAAGGTTGTTTCGTTGAAGCTTGTCCGTTGAATATGTTACTGCTACTTTTAAAATACTAAAGAAATAATAACTTGATCGGGTTAATTAAAATTAAATACCATAGTAATGATTTCATCAACTAGGCACTGAAATTAATTAAGACTGCACAGTTTATCTGTTCACACTATTAATTTTAGCATTGAATGCACATTGATTAAGCAATTGTTCAGTGAAGCATTTATTATAGAAACTGTATACTGTTTGTGGTACTGTTCACTGTCCTACCGGTTTCATCAAGTGGATATTTATCACTGAATAGTTCACTGCTAGCTACACACTTCAATAGTACTTAGATTTGCACCGACCAATTTGATGCTTTTCCTGTCGACTGAATGTGTTTAGGACGTAGGAAAGCTTTATTGTTATCGCTTTCTTGTGATATGTGCGATTACACGATGAACTTGAAGCATTATTGATCACGAGACATCAATGAGTGCTGATCTTGAGGTTTTGTAGACTTGTCATACTGTAGTTTTCCTATTAAATGGTTTGCCACGGCTGAAAATGTAGAGCTGCGACACAAATACCCAGTGTCAGAGCTGTGGTTCTTTTTAATTTCCGTACAGTTAACACTCTACCCGGTGTTTCACTGTCTTTCTATGTTTTGAAAAACAGATCTGAAAAACAGGATCTGGTGTCGACGCTTCTCTGTGTTGTTCAGTGTAGATTTCCCACTACACTTTACCACACTTTAGTCGGCAGCGAAATTTGATCAAACAACAAGGCTTCGGAAGTTTTGCAGAGGGCAGCCCTAGTCTCACATCATCTCTGTGTAGACTTACGGTGGTATTCCTTTGCTACAATTAATGAATGCTCTTTGACACTGTCACTGTCTGCAATCTTTCCTTCGCATCTTAGTTGATGGTTGATTACTTGGTCGAAACTTAAAACGTGGACTTGTCTATCAGTATTCAAAGCCTGGAATTTGCCCGAACGTTGTTCAATCTGTGAACTATCGAATATGGGTTGTTGTTATGTCGCCATCGATCTTCCCCGCTTACGTTCGTATATTGAACTGGTACTACCTGACGTCAGGTTTATAACTAAACACATTTCGATGTCTCAGATTTTACTGTACGAAACAACTTTCCTATCCTCAAATGTTTGGACGAGCTCCCATTCTGCAGTGAACTTCATTGTTATTAATTGCTGGCTCGAATGAGTCACTGCATCTCTCCATTCACCGACTGACAAGAACGAGAAAACATGGACGCTGGCAGACGTTCAGTAGTTACACGTACTGTTTATTTTCACTCGCTGTTGTTGCAGTCAGTAAATGTCTATATACAACAATATCACTCATCAATGCTCTAAACAGTCAATCATACCTTTGTAACATCGTCGAATACACACACAATTCAAAGAAAAACACAGCAGCTCCCTCCATCCAGAACGACAGTCATTCACAGCTGGCCACCGTTTCCGTCAGCCGCTATTTTATGCCAGGTAGGCATTGGGAAATCACGCTATTCAGACGACAACATTCTTCCGAACTTTCCACACGTACACCTTTCCCTTGGCCTAAACGAGACTGCCTCACAAACCTTTTCTTCGCTATTATAAAGCCCTCTGATCTGTCCTGTTCTCGAATATTCTGGATAATTTCATTCTCACGAATTGTCGTGTCTGGCCCGTGATAATTTGAATCCTGCCAGTCAACCTTCATGGTTTCACGTGAACAATCATGTCTCACGTAAAACCTGACTTTCAGATGTCTCTCATGAAACTCAAGACATAAATCTCGTGTTATCTCAGTCAGTCAAACATTCGCCTTACATTTATTACTGACGTCATCTATCGGGCATAACTTAAATGGGGAGAAAATGACTCACTACAACCACACACATGCATGTCCAAACTTCAGCTGACTTCCTATCCTCTTTGAGTTCACACCTTCCGTTTAAGTCTCACGCTTTCCTGGAATCCCTATTCACTCAACACGGGATGCTCGAGGCATGCTTTCCACACTTTCGTCTTGTTTTCCTGGTCCTCTGACCTTATCCCTACAATCGGGAACTCTCTGGGATTACCCCGGGAATTCACACCATTACACACGTAAAAAGTAATATTTTTAAATATCTTATCTCCCCAGCCCCATCCTATTTCCCTACCAGCTAAAGATTTATTACACTTACTATTCTTATCACTAGCACTGTTTAGAAATGTAGGTATAATTAGATCATATCAAGGGGCTGTGTGGTCTCGAGGCATGGTGTTTGCCTCGAGTGATAGAGGTTCCGGGTTCAATTCCCGGCAAGGGCGTGTTATTTCTTTTACGTGGACTTGGACTTTTAGTAATTCCCCCGGTCTCTGGTTAGTGAGATCGGACGCCAGTGTGCATTGTTGCGCAGGTTAAAAAAAAAATCCCTTGGCAGTTGGAAATCGTAAAAAGTAGTCTAGCACCGCAAAATTGTGAGGTAAAAATTTACCCAAAGTATTTCAGAATCATCGCCGGTGCTACGGAGCCTGTGCACTGTGCTGAGCTTCTTCGGACTCAGACTTAAGCACATATGAGTTACACCCGTGTGCCATGATGTTGATCCGTTGTTCTATCCTCAGACCTCAATTCTTGACGCTTCAAGGACACAGAGGCTTCCTTTTTGCGAGAGAGGAGAGCAGACACCGGAAAGATCATATTCATCCCAGCAATTGTGATTAAGACTTAGATGTTTAGGTGCATTATTTTTATGCTAACTGATATGTGAATAGAATCATGTATATACGGAATGAAACAAGGAAATAACAACAAGGAACATCTCAGTGAATTGAGAGCAGCTAGAAATCATTTGCAAAAGGTAGCCAGGCAGTGCGCCAATGCCTACTGGATTATGTTATGTGAAAGCGTTCAAAATGCTAGTAGTAGTGGTCGTGTTAGAGGTATGTATGAGTGGATAAAGAAGGCTATCAGTCCTACTATTAAAAAAGTGCACCACTAAAGAGTTTGAATAGAGAGATTATTAACGAAAAGAAGAAGCATCTAGAAAGATGGGTAGGAAATTATCTGCAGCTATACTCAGTTGATACTAAACTAACAGATGGTGCTCTTAATGCCATGAAGACGCTACCAACTCTTGACTATCTGGACACATTTTCAACAGTTGTAGAAGTTAGGAATGCTATTGATGAATTGGCTTCAGGGAAAGCCCCAGGCAGAGATGGAATTCCTATTGAGATAATCAGGAGTGGGAAAGACATACTAACCCCACACATTCATCAGCTAATAACACTGATGACAAGAGGGACAGGTTCCGCAAGACTTCAAAGACGCAAGCATCATAACTATGTACAGGAATAAGGCTAATCGGAGTGACTGCAATAACTACAAGGGAATATTACTGCTGTGTACTGTTGGAAAAGTACTTGCTAGAATTGTTCTGCGGAGACTCCAAATCCTATGAGTCGCTGTGTGGCTTTCGTAGGACCAGATCTACCGCTGATATAAGATATTTTCATTACAACAGCTGCAGGAAAAAATGCCGCGAATAAAATCAACCAATGTGTTTTGCTTTTACTCATCTTACCAAGACATTTGATTTGATTAGTCGAAAAGGTCTGTTCAACACACTGAAGAAGATTGGGTATACACCTACTGAGCATTATTGTGTCGTTCCACACAGGTATGATAGGTACAATCAACTTTTAGGGTGTAACCTCGGAGGAGTTTGTAATAAAGAAAAATGGAGTGAATATACTTCTCATGTTTTTGGAACATGCCTTTCGAGATCAGGAGGGTGGGATATTCATTCATTCTTGATCTGATGACAGCCTTTACAATGCTCGCAGGCTGAAGGCCAAAACCAGGATAAGAAACTTACTCATCAGAGAGCTGCTGTTTGCAGATGATGTCGCACTAACCACCCACTGAGAGGAAGAGCTGCGATGTTTACTATCTGCCTTTGCTGATGCACGCAGTGAATTTGGACTAACAGTTAGCAAAAAGAAGACAAAGGTTATGGTGCAAGGTGTCAATGATAGACCTACAGTCTACATTGACTGTGAAGAGCTGGAGGCAGTGAACCATTTTACCTATATGGGTTCCACAGTGAATAACAAACTATCGCTGGACCAAGAAATCAACATCACGACAGGGAAGGCAGCAACAACGAGTAGATTGACAAAAAGAGTTTGGGAGAATCTATCTATCTATCTTCTTTTACCCCACCAGGACATCACATAAGCGATAAACATCCGATGACACAATGTGCCACCATGCGGATGAGGATCACCCGTGGATAGGTCCCAGAAACCGCATTCAGCCATTAGACCATATTTATGGCCGGGCAATATTGCGGTCCCTGGCCAGAGCCAGAGTAGGGCTTCAAATAACGAAAAATTGCATCCACAGCGGGGTGACTAGATATGTTTTTGGGAGAATAGAAAGCTCACAATTAAAACAAAAACTCTATGAGGCTTGTGTTCTCAATTCTCTGCTTTATGGAACTTTGTCAACTTATTCGCAACAGGAGAGACGGCTAAATAGTTTTCACATGCGATGCCTAAGAAGAATACCTGGCATTAAGTGGCAGCACAAAATCACAAACACTGAGGTACTGGAAAGAGCAGGTACTACAACAGTGTTCACAATGCTCAGTCTACGAAGGCTCAGGTGGCTGGGTCACACCTCGAGAATGGAGGATGGCAGAGTCCCTAAAGAATTAGGGACGGGTAGAAGTTACCGAGGCCGACCTCTACTACGGTATAAAGATGTGTGCAAGCGTGACATAAATGATTCAGGTTTTTGGGTGGAATCATAAGAACAAAATGCTACGTACCGTGTTGTGTGGAGAGGGCATTTCAGGAAGGGAATTAGACTGAAGGGAGAAATGATTGCAGAAAAGATGAGAGCTGAGCGTCTGAGAAGAAACGGATTAAACACAAATGTTGACAACAATGGTCCTGAAATACAATGCTATCATTGTGGAAGACTTTTCTTGACACGGGCAGGTCTTGCTAGTCACACTCGCCATCACCATGGGCTGTGAGTCCCATGCCTCCTCATAGCGCAATACAACACTATCGTTTGGAGAGACGAACAAGTGCCAATCAATAATACGGAGTGAAGCCAAAAGGGTAGAATGTAAGACGGGCCTGTGTGTCCAATTCTTAAACCTTTAAAAATAACGTCTGTTCCTTCAATCGTTCCGAACTCTACATTCCTTGTCACTTCACACAATCAATCCATGTGTATCCGGCCAGCCTTCATTGTGAAGACGACACAGGAATAATTGATCTTCCAAGAGCCACTTCTGTACTCCAACTCTCTCTTTCTCCCCCCCCCCCCCCCCCCCCTCTCTCTCTCTCTCTCTCTCTCTCTCTCTCTCTCTCTCTCTCTCTCTCTCTCTCTCTCTCTCTCTCTCTCCACCCCTACCATTTCCCCATTCACTTCCACACTCCCCACGCTGATGTATCACTACATTACTTGTCACTTCACGCAGCCAATCTATATCTTTCCAGCCAGTCTCATCGTACTACAATTCCCCCTCCTACAGTTTGCAACCCGAGCCGCGAACGAGGGAAATATTTCCAGTAGATTTCTCCCGCTCTATATCGAATGATGGAAAGCGGATCTCCGTGATTGAGGGGGATCAATAGACAGATGTAGCAGACGATACAATAATGAATGAACTGAACTAGTCAATGAGCCGTGTGTTCTGTCTGTTCCCTTTCCAACACATTGGCTGCACAATTACAGTGGGTGTATTGTGCGTACTAGGCGGCAGAAAAACACTCAAATTGCGTCTTTTACTGTTTGTTATTTTTGTGTGTGTTCTTATTATTCTCATTGTGAGTTTTGTTCTGGCTATTTTTTCACTAATTCATCTTCATTGGTTATTCTCTATTAGAGGGGCAGAATGTAATGTAATGTCGAATTCTTTTAATCCTTTAAAAATGCTTTTATTTTTATTAGCCGCGAACGAGGAATATTCCAGTAGATTTCTCCCGCGCTATATCCGAAATGATGGAAAGCGGATCTCGTGATTGAGGGGGATAATAGACAGATGTAGCAGACGAATCCAAGAATGAATGAACTGACTAGTCACTGAGCCGTGTGTTCTGGCTGTTCCCTTTCCAACACCTTGGGCTGCACAATTATTATTTTCTTTCTTTCTTTCTTTCTTTTTCTTTCTTTCTTTCTTTCTTTCTTTCTTTCTTTCTTTCTTTCTTTCTTTCTTTCTTTCTTTCTTTCTTTCTTTCTCTTTCTTTCTTTCTTTCTTTCTTTCTTTCTTTCTTTCTTTTCTTTCTTTTCTTTCTTTCTTTTTTCTTTCTTTCTTTTCTTTCTTTCTTTCTTTCTTTCTTTCTTTCTTTCTTTCTTTCTTCTTTCTTTCTTTCTTTCTTTCTTTCTCTTTCTTTCTTTCTTTCTTTCTTTCTTTCTTTCTTTCTTTCTTTCTTTCTTTTTCTTTCTTTCTTTCTTTCTTTCTTTCTTTCTTTCTTTCTTTCTTTCTTTCTTTCTTTCTTTCTTTCATTACTTCTTCAAACCACATTTCAATTCAGTTTACAATCTGTATAGCTGATTGGTGTTATTTCTAAGAAATACGACATGTTGTGATTTACAATATTTACAACTCCAGTGTATCAATACAGTATATTTAGCTATCAACTCGATATCATAGATGGAATCCATTTCAGTACCTCAGGCCTTTTTCTCAGCATTCTTCTTATAGTTTTTCTTAAACGTGTTCGCTTCATCGGGTCCATTTGTTTCCTATTTCAGTAGATGTTTTGGCCATTCTCTGCTCCTATTTTTTTTCAGGTTTTCATGCGCCACCTGATTTATGAGTATTGATTTCAGCAACTGTAAAGACATGTCTCTGAATTTTTCCTTTTTCAGATTCTTGGTTTCAATGTATGTGAAAAACGTTTATCTGTTTAATATTTAATGCGGAAAACTCAAACACCCGAATAGTATAATTTTAAGGAAGATATACAATTTCCTCAAACCATCAGATTATGGTTGGTTGAAAGTCAGAAACGTACCTTCATGTTTGCTAAAATAGTCAGACTTTGAAAATTGCATTTCAGCAGTTAACAGACTCTCGACAATGACCTTTTGTTAGAAATAGGTTGCACTGGCACTTCATAAAGAAGACAGCAGTTGGTTAATAAAAGGTAACTCAGTTAGGTAACATCAGCTTGGAGTTAATCGTGCTGAAGAAAGGACTCTTAAATCAACATCGTGCTACACAATTGAGTAGTAGTAGTACATTTTACCCTACCAGGACATCACACATGCGATAAACACCCGATAACACAAAGTGTCACCATGCGGATAAGGATCACTCGTGGAGAAGTCCCTGAAACCGCGTTCAGCCATTAGACCATATTTATTGCCGGGCTATATTGCGGTCCCAGGCAAGAGCCAGCGTGAGGCTTCAAAATAATAAAAAATTGCATCCCACAAGGGTACGACTAGTTTTCGGATATCTAATAACACAGCTGAAGATAGAACTCTCAAATCAACATCGTGCTTCACAGCGAAAGAAGGGACTTTCAAATCAATGTTGAAAATATGATTACAGCTGTTTCTCTCACCATGAAAAAGAACAATACATTTTTTTTCTTTAGGATTTGGACATGGATGTAAACTGGCATACAGACAGTATGGCTTCCCGGAAACTAAAATCTGTCTGCCATATTGAACATCAAAATGGTTGCATAGAGTAATATTCCTAGCAATGGAGAACATGTTCAATGAAGAAAAGAAAAAACAACAGTGGTCAGCTTATAGCATGGTTGGAGAGAGGATATTAATCACATTCCGTGAGTGAAGAATAGCAAGGATGTACAACTGGTAAGACACGAGGTGGTTTTTCTGTGTTCCTTAATAAGAGGGACGTTCTGTAAAAAGATGTGCTACAAAATGATATTTATTGTTCCTTGCAGGAGACTGACTAGCTGAGTGACTGTGAAACCTGAAATAATTCTAATGATGTTTTCAAATTAACAGTGGGAAGAGAAACCCATTTCGATAATAATACTTCATGTTTAGTAATTTCTGCGTTTATATAGGTTGTTTCTAGGAGTTTCTTTCTGAGTTCGATCCAAGACGAGCACCCAGTTTCTGTCAAGAACAGTTTCGGACACGGCTGACATCCGTTAAAATCATCAACAAAATACAATGATACATTGAAAGAATTCTCGAGAAATTAATTAAATATTTTTCAAAACATTAATCCTGCAGGGTAGCCGAAAATATTATAAAATATAGCCAAACCGACAGTCCTAACAAAACTGTCACTGTCATGTTTTCCTAGTCCCTTCTTCCTGTCCTGGACAACTTAAATATCATTACAATGCTGGGTAGATAAGCGCCCTTCAGAGCAACGGTTTAAAACTATAAATGAGTCAATGACGTTGCAAAAATAAAAAGAGTGAGAGGATCAACTGTATTACACCGAGATTTAGTCCATCGATCTCATCCTTCCTCCTCAGAACAACTGGTCACACGTGGAGGACCTCGTACAAATAATAAAGCCCCTAGTTGCGGCTAAAATCCTTACAAATGTCTAACATATTTTGCACTCACGAACCAAACTACTAAAATCGAATCCATAACCACCAGATCACCAAGACAAAGATAACGCTTTCCTTCAAATAAAACAGCAGACAACATCTAAGGAATTATAAAGGTTTCGTCGCCAATAGCTTCTCCCTTTTTAATAATATTCTGATCTGTAACGAAAATCAAAAGTATGCAGCTAGGGGGTCGATAACGAGTAAGAACATAATCAGGAGACACTCTACACCCTGCACAACTACACACACACACATATGCACAGACTCACACCCTTACACACACTTGTTAGACAACATCAGTGGTGCTGTCATTTCAGTCCCAGGCGTGAGGAACAGTAAAGGCCGTTGTGATGTACTTAAGGAGAGGTCCCCTACCCAACCTCGGGTGCCCACCGGCTCTGTGCTGGTTTTACGGATTCTCATTCAGGACTCATGCCAACCGGCTCTGTGATTGTTTTACGAATTATCATACAGGACATGCCACACGCCTCGTCGTGCGCTACGGATAAGGGCTCAACTTTGTGACCTGATCCGAGCTGGCAGGGGATCTCGGAGTTAGCAGCACCCAGAGATGTAGTGTCCAGTCTGGCCCACCCCAATACATGGGCGAAAACGTCCATCAAATCTCATATTGAACATGAATAAAGACCGCTATCCGTATATACATACTACCAATGACACCTTTTGGTTACAATGTCATTCGGGTGGAAAAAAAAATTCTGAATTGCTGAAACTCAACCCTAGACCAAAAGATTTTCTCGCAGCTGAGACAAGCAACCTCTTGAGGGCGGTATTTCTCGGTACACTTTTGTGTCAATAACCCTTTGTCGACCCTCAAAGTAGTCGTCAATCTACCACTGTCAGGCAGCCGTTTAGAACAGATGTGCGTCAGATATATGTCCAACTGAATAACATCAAAGTCTTAAATGTTCGAACGCCAAAATTCCTACCACCTGACAGAAAGGTTCAAATGTACGTTACCACTGGCCCAACTCACCAGAGTGTCCATACCAAATAGTGAAAGCCATGCCTGATGCATGCTTTTCTAAACTGTCATGATAAGTGTCCAGATAAAACGACATTAAAGGTGTCTAAAGTGCTGAATAAGAATATGCTTATTTGTGTAGTCCTGGAAGTCCCCGACCTGCGGGCTACTTCTTAGTGAACTCCAGTCAGCACACCAGTGACGAGTCAGAAGTTCAACTTACGGATGTGAGGTTAAGCAGTCATGTGCAAGACTTAATGATTTCTTGGGCGAGCCCAGGACCAGAGTGTCATGTGTTGGCTTTGCATTTATCGAAGCCTCTTTGGATTATGGGGAATACCCTATAACTGCTCCCCTTTCCCTGAGAGCCTACCATACCACATCCGATTGCCCTAGAGGGGTCCTTCCTGGGGCCATGCCTGTAGATAACGGGACGAAGAGAATACCACACAAATAAGACTATCTCGTGTACCTTGAAACTTTCCCGGAAGTTAACCCAGTCAACAAATGCAAGATGACACCAGATGTATTGGCCGAAAGTCGTCAATATCGCAGCTTTGCTGTAAATAGGCACAACGAAATTACATCACTCGGACGAAAAAACACACACAACTTTAACGTATGGTAGAGTACTGGTCTGCAATGCCTCTTCAAACTAGACTGACGAGGTCGAGGTTCACGTATTCCTTCACACTCACACAGTCGCGAGCACACACACCTATTAGAAAACATAAAATAATTGTAAAGCTTAGTACTCCAATGCCTCTCCAAGCCAGATTCACCAAGACGGAGTTCGTTTTTCCCTGCAAATAAACTAACAAGTAACTTCATGAAGTCTATGGTCTTGGTCGAAATTGCCTCTTAATACTAGACAGATGTAGCCGAGAAATGTTCTTTAAAACAACAACAACAACATAGAAGAAACGAACGACATCAATGAAAACTAGAACCTTGATCGCAAATGACTGCTAAAGACCAGACAAAGACGAAGATTTCACCATCTTATAATACAAAGAAAAATTGCAACTGCATGTATTAAGAATAAAAACAATCGCAAAAAAAACAAATTAACACAGGAACAACGATACAACATCATCAGGACCGAACCTCTTCCTTAAACTCGTGGATGGCTCACTTCCTTCTCCCGAAGTCTACTTGATCGAATGCAAACTACTTAAATCTTAGTTCAATCCTCAATCTTAAAACCCATCATTCCAGATTTGTGTCAATGTGACGTCATCATCAGCTGACCATTCTGGGAAAGACGATTGGCTGAGGCGCCTCTTGCGGATTTGGGATTAAGCATTACGACTGCGGATCAGCGATTGAGAGGGATAAAACACGATGGAGGGATTTGTGTGTGTGTCGGCGAGGTATTTTCTCCAGGAATTTAGTGATTAATGATCGGATACCAACAGACTAAGAAGACACAGAATTAGGATTTAGTTCCTGGCGCTGTAGGTATAAAGTCGATGTAATGGTTTCTGGTTGGTTTCGTCTTTCATAGCGGAGCCAGTTGTAACTTAACTCTTTGAGTACTAGGGTGTTGCTACCATCACAGGCCCAACGGCAGTTAAGAGAGATACAAAACTGGCACAACATGCGTTAACTGGGCTTCTAGGTAAGGTTAGTTGCGGATCCTTTACAGGACGTTGCAGAACCAACCCCAGCAGCCCTTGGCTGTTGTGTGGTTTTTCTAGATATATTTACGTCTATAAGTTTGCCATTGCTTTCTGGACGGTAGGCTTTCTTGATACCACTGTCGAACCCAGTGCAAGGCGCATGGCCTGCAGCTGGGATCGAACCCGGCATCCCGGTATTACGAAGCCTTCGCATCGACTTAGCCACAGAGCCGACTGGGCTTCTAGGTAGGAACCTGTAAACGTATGGTGCGTTTTCTTGGGACTCAGAGAGTTAAGGTGCAAGTCTGGCTATAAGGTCGTGGAATCGCAGTATATATATATATATATATATATATATATATATATATATATATATATATATATATATATATATATATATATTTTACATACTTTCCCCTATTCTTTAAAAAAAAATCTAGACCCACCATCCTTTAATAAGCATGCCGTAAAATGCGTTGGGCTGAAAGGCGCGGATATCACAGCCTAGCTGTAAACCACAACATAGCTTATCAACTATACTTTCTATGAGAGATGTAGAAGACGCTGACAAACTGTCTCATATGGTAGAGAGGGGTGGCAACAGAACAGTGGCGTTTTCCATTCAGGTTACCATTTTACTAATAGCAAGTAAGGTAAATTACTTGTTATATTACGCCTGTGACAGATAAGACCTGTCTCATATTTGTGTATACTAACTGGCACTACATGGGGAATGTGGTCAACACAACGACGACCGCCTTTAGTTTCCATTACATTATATTTCTCTTCAGCCTTTCTATCCCCCAATGGAGCATAGGCCCTCAACCAACTCACGCCAAGTCGTTCTATCCTTCGCCATTACATGAAGCTCTTCCCATGTCCTTCCTATCTTCCTAACTTCATTCTCCAGCTCTCTTCTCCATGTGTTTTTTGGCCTTCCTTTATGCCTATGCCCCTGTGGGTTCCAATGCAAAGACATTCTAGTTATGCCGTTCTCCTGTTTTCTCAGTGTGTGTCCTATCCAACGCCAGCGTCTTTTCCTCACCTCTTGGTCCACTGGAGCCTGTTTAGTTCTTTCCCAAAGTTTGCATTAGTTATTCTATTATACCATTTAATTCCCTCTATTCTGCGCAGGCACCATTTAATGAATGTCTGTAATGTATTAGAATTTGCCTTAGTTGTTCTCCATGTTTCTGCCCCATACAAAAGTACTGATTTGACATTACGATTAAAAATTATATGGTACATTATATGGTACCCATTTAATGCTGACTAGAACTGGAAGCCGAGAGTCGCCGTGGCGTAGCGGCTAGACGCTTGCCGCGGATTGGAAGGTCGTAGATTCACTCTCTGGCGGAGCCAGACTTTAAAAACAAAAAAGCAAAAAGAACATGGCTCCTAGGTCGACACAGCCTTGAGTTGGTACCAGCTGCAGTCCCGGAAAGTAAAGGTGTCTGCGTGATGCTAAACACATCACCAAACTGGTACTGATTTGCCTATAATGATATAGATCTAGTCCTATATGCCCTATACACATAAAATTGTAGAAAAGGGACCTTTACTTACTTCACTTTGACTCTGAAGCCACAGTAAATTTTCGAGAAGACAAAGATAACACATGATGTCATGGAGCGGATTCAAACCCAAGCCTTGGAGTCGGTAGGCGAGTATCTAACCACAGCGCAATCAGGATTCTCGTCGTCCCCACTGTCTTTCCAAGATAGCCACCATAACATGTTCTGTATGTCTAACAGTCATGGCTGTCTCTTCCTGGGGTTTCTGAGTTTTCTAAGAGTCCCAGTCTCTTTAAACACATACATACATAGATACATACATACATACATACATACATACATACATACATACATACATACATACATACATACATACATACATACATACATACATACATACATACATACATACATACATACATACATACATACATACATACATACATACATACATACATACATACATACATACATACATACATACATACATACATACATACATACATACATACATACATACATACATACACATACATACATACATACATACATACATACATACATACATACATACATACATACATACATACATACATACATACATACATACATACATACATACATACATACATACATACATACATACATACATACATACATACATACATACATACATACATACATACATACATACATACATACATACATACATACATACATACATACATACATACATACATACATACATACATACATACATACATACATACATACATACATACATACATACATACATACATACATACATACATACATACATACATACATACATACATACATACATACATACATACATACATACATACATACATACATACATACATACATACATACATACATACATACATACATACATACATACATACATACATACATACATACATACATACATACATACATACATACATACATACATACATACATACATACATACATACATACATACATACATACATACATACATACATACATACATACATACATACATACATACATACATACATACATACATACATACATACATACATACATACATACATACATACATACATACATACATACATACATACATACATACATACATACATACATACATACATACATACATACATACATACATACATACATACATACATACATACATACATACATACATACATACATACATACATACATACATACATACATACATACATACATACATACATACATACATACATACATACATACATACATACATACATACATACATACATACATACATACATACATACATACGTACATACGTACATACGTACGTACGTACGTACGTACGTACGTACGTACGTACGTACGTACATACGTACGTACGTACGTACGTACATACATACGTACATACATACATACGTACATACGTACATACATACATACATACATACATACATACATACATACATACATACATACATACATACATACATACATACATACATACATACATACATACATACATACATACATACATACATACATACATACATACATACATACATACATACATACATACATACATACATACATACATACATACATACATACATACATACATACATACATACATACATACATACATACATACATACATACATACATACATACATACATACATACATACATATACATACATACATACATACATACATACATACATACATACATACATACATACATACATACATACATACATACATACATACATACATACATACATACATACATACATACATACATACATACATACATACATACATACGTACATACATACGTACGTACGTACGTACGTACGTACGTACATACGTACGTACGTACGTACATACGTACATACATACATACATACATACATACATACATACATACATACATACATACATACATACATACATACATACATACATACATACATACATACATACATACATACATACATACATACATACATACATACATACATACATACATACATACATACATACATACATACATACATACATACATACATACATACATACATACATACATACATACATACATACATACATACATACATACATACATACATACATACATACATACATACATACATACATACATACATACATACATACATACATACATACATACATACATACATACATACATACATACATACATACATACATACATACATACATACATACATACATACATACATACATACATACATACATACATACATACATACATACATACATACATACATACATACATACATACATACATACATACATACATACGTGAGAACACATTTGATGGGCTGTGACCCGAAAGTATTTTTGGCTTTGAAATTTCTTCGTATTCAGGAATCACAACGATGCAGATTCACTGGCTCTGTAGGGAATACCCAGGATTGATGGTTGAAAATATAATTGTTGCTTGCCCTACATTATTGTGTGTTTGTGTTTAAAAAAAAATAATAAAGAAATGATATATCTACCATTTTCTGTGATTTAGGAGTTGTGAGATCGCTTCTTAATTTCGAAATGCCTAGTTCAATATCCTTGCAGTAGACTTGGCAACAGGCTGCTTTACGTTGAGTTCTACTATAGAAAGAAGCTTCAATGGTTTTTGTTTTTGTTTTGACTGAATATGTTGTTATTACGTAAACACAATGTTGATATTTAAAATATGAAGCATGCAGGATTTCATGTTTGGTTCTTCATTATTCACTGAAAAAAAAAAAAAAATCCAACGCATTACTTTCTGAATGCGTCATGGCATAATTGATCAGTAGTGGGCCATTAATTCTTCAGTTTTCCGAACTACCACTCTCGACTGTCAAAGCTTTAATCGATAATCTTCGGTTTCCTTCACCGGCATCCTTTACAAATCTTTTAGAATTAGTCCTGAAAAGGACAAGTTCTAAAAAGGACCTTAAGCAGTTTTTTAGGGGAGCCAACTACTCGCTGCGATATAAGGCATTCTTCAGTCCAACCGGTAATGAAACGTTAGAAACCGGAAAGAGGAATATATCAGGTTGAGCTAACCGACTACACCGCAGGAGAGGGAAATATCCATCCATCATTGATACATTGATTGCAGTAAAGCAAACCAAGTATTGGGACAGCTAGCCCCTCTCTTACAGCATAAGACAATCCCAATCAGCACAAAGAGACAACTTATTCAAAGCATATTTATTCCAACTCTGTGCTACCAGTGCCAGGCATGGTCACTCACAACAAACCATAAAAGAAAATTAGTAATCACGGAAATGAGATGTCTGCGAAGGGCTGTAGGAGTGACCATAAGAGATAAGATCAGGAATGAGATCATAAGAGAACAAGTCGTCACAGAACCAATTCTGGATTACATACAAAGACAGCAAGTGAAATGGTTTGCCCACTTAGAGAAAATGCCTTGTGACACCATACCATACAAAGCATACATGGAAAGAGAAGAAGGACGTAGAGCACGGGGTAGACCAAGAACAAGATGGAAGGATAACATCAGAGAAACTCTACAACAGCATGATGTGCCTATGGTCGAGGCAGCCAGAAGAGCTAGAAACAGAACCTTATATCTCCCTCGACACCCACAGCGGTAAAATAGGAAGTGAAGAAGAAGAAGGAGAAGATTGATACATTAATAGCAGTAAGTGTATAATGATAGAGGGGACCGTTCCAGAGGTCGACCACGCAGTACATGGACCGCAGAAATATCAGAGACACTGAAAAGTTTTGTATACGATGTCAATAGGGCCCGTTCCAGAGATCTCTTCATGTCCTGACGCCGCGAGGCATTCAAGGAGTAGAGAAATGAAGAAAAGAAGAAGAAGATCATGCGTTCTCTTTTCACAGAACAGTCCCTATTTTACCTCTTGGCCGACGCGTCGGTATTCATTCCTTACAAATCTCGGCAAACAACTTCTTGAGGCCTCAGAGATGTGGTTTTACAGAAGAATGCTTAGAATACCTTGGACAGTCAAAAAGAGCAACCAAGAGGTTTTGAAAGAGGCGGGAGCCCGAAGACAACTTATCACAGACATCAGAAGGAGACAGTTATCATTTTTCGGCCATGTTATGAGAAGAGGGAAAATAGAATATGTTGTGACCACTGGAAAGATCTGTAGAAGGAGGGATAGAGGAAGACAACAAGAGAAGATGCTTGACAGTCTTGTTGCATGGCATGGAAGTGTGTCGGCACAGGAACTGATACATGCTGCAGGAGATTGCAGATTATGGAGAGGCATGATCGCCCACGCCAGTCGGCAAGGCACCTGATGATGATGATGATGATAAATCTCGGAATCGGCTGAAGAATAGAGCATGCACTTATTGTTATATTAGTAGACAGTCCGTATTCGATTTCGCAGTGTTTAGCGGCATACAGATAAAACTACTTTGGAGAAAGAAATATATGAGGAAAGATTAGAGGCTGTGAAAAATTTTGAAAATCTTGGGTTATTGATCACTAACAACGGTGACACAATGAAAGAAATTAAACGACGACTATCAGTTGCTCTTCAAAGACTAAAGCAACTGAATAAATTATGGAGCAGGACAGACAGAACTACAAAAAGTAGATATCTAAGAGCATGCATCTTTCCAATTGCAACAACGCCTGTGAGACCTAGACACTTAAGAAACAAACTGAACAGCGCATAAATGCTTCTGAATATTACAAATGCATCCATACTTCAATAACTGAATTTTGAAGAAGGTTACCTATTAAAGACGATAAAACACAGACCATTTAAAGATTCTTGTCCCTTGAGGGAGTCGCGGTGGCGGAGGGACTAACGCTCGCCGCCGATCGGAAAATCGTGGGTTCGCTCCCTGGTGGCCCCGGTCTTTTTTCAAAAATGACCTTGGCTCCCAGGTCGACCCAGCATTGAGTAGGTACCGGGTGCAGTCCCGGGAAGTAGAGGCGGCCGGCGTGATGCTGACCACATCACCCATCTTGTGCCGATTGGTCTATAAAATATAGGTCTAGCCCTATATGCCCTATACGCCTAAATGCGCGAAAAAGGGTCCTTTACTTTACTTACTGGTCCCTTGAAACGTCACGAAAGTTTAGAGAGAACAATAAGGGAAGGGTATATGCCTGAGGTCTCCAGATGGGTGTATCAGACACGTGACATCTTGCTTGTGATCGAAAAGTTTTCCGGAGGGTTGTTATGGGAGCAAGGGTTTGCAAAAGGACGGGCTACTGACTAAGTTTTTAGATGCTGTCGATACTTGAAATGGGTTGATGGGAATTTTAATTGCAGCATGTTCTCCACACTCCCACTGCAATTAAAGAATACATTGTTTCATTTATTTCTTGGCGACAATGGATAGGATTTAATGCTACGAGAACTTGAACTTTTCATCCCGGTTACCTAGAAAAAGGGGTTAGGAAAAATAGGAAAAAAGGGGGGGGGGGGGGATAAACTGACATGCATGGGACGTCCAGTTTTCATCCTTCTTTCCAAATTCCTCTTTTTCGTTTTCTTCTTCATCGTTAGTCATGTTTTGAAAGAACTGGTTGCACCCAGTTATAAATAGTTGTGTGAGATTTTTAACTGCATAACTTACACACAAGACCATATGTTTGTTCTTTCTCACGCTAGCAGGTAAGATGTCAGATCTCACTACCACATACAGACAGACAAGCAGACAGATGAACAGTTAAAAAAATTGATGAATATGTAAATAGACAAAAAGAAAGATATTTGGACAGATAGTCAAACAGAAAGCCAGACAGACAGATAGTCAAACAGAAAGCCAGACAGCTAGACAGTCAGACGGACAGACAGACAAACATACAGACAGACAGGCAGGCAGGCAGACATGCAAACAGACAGACAGACGGACGGACGGACAGACGGACGGACGGACCGACGATGGATAGATAGAAAGATAAAAAGATAGATAGATAGATAGATAGATAGATAGATAGATAGATAGATAGATAGATAGATAGATAGATAGATAGATAGATAGATAGATAGATAGATAGATAGATAGATAGATAGATAGATAGATAGATAGATAGATAGATAGATAGATAGATAGATAGATAGATAGATAGATAGATAGATAGATAGATAGATAGATAGATAGATAGATAGATAGATAGATAGATAGATAGATAGATAGATAGATAGATAGATAGATAGATAGATTAGATAGATAGATAGACATAGACACACATGCGTACAATAATTAATAGGTCGCATCCTACAACGCCGACCTAACCTGCCCAACAAGCGGTAGTATTTCATGCATGGCGCAGTTATCTCCTCTTGCTTGCAAGCAGCCTTTGCGCGCGGCGTATCCCCCTATCTGCAGCAAGTTAGCGAAATGGCCAACCAAGCTTGTCTCTCACATCTCACAGCAAGTAGAATTGCTGGAAAGTTCTTTGCACCATAAGTGATATAATGATGGTTATGTGACACGAAAACTGAGTCTCTTGGGATACATATCTGCAAGAAAAAAGTATGCGTGCAAGGGATTTATTTAAATATACGCTTCTGTGGTACGGGGAAAGTAGGTAGCGCTATATGAAATGAAAAAAAGATGCTTTCTTATTATCACTTACAGTGTACTTTGCAAATTTCAAAGTTAAGAACAAATAATTAAAGGAAAGCACACATTTATCAGGGTATATAGGTTAGTTGTGTATCCTTTACAGGACGTTGCAGAGCCAACCCCAACAGCCCCTGGCTGTTGTGTGGTTTTTTAAGGCAAATTTAAGTCCAGTAGTTTGATCAAGGTATATACAACATTTAATTAAAAATATAATGCTTTGAAAATGATTTTAGTTGAATTTAGTAGTTCGTGACTGAGAAATAAAATAACTGAAAAACCTGGAATAATATATGATATTTACACAATTGGATAACTACCATTGTGTTTTTTGTTTCGTTTTTCTCTACCTCGGTCACACATTTTAAACATTCCGATTAAAATTAACTTATAAAATTAAAACAAAAGGGAAACTATGTAAATTAGCCCCTAATCTGTCGTTAAATCTACCCGTTGTTTGGGAAATTAGATGTTCACACTCGAAACGTGACAGAAGTCTACAGGGACCGTCACAACAACAGGTAAGTGATTTTATTCTGCGTAAATATATGATAATATGTATCGATAAAATTAATAACCTTGAGAATGATATGTCTATGGAGTGCTGCAGGAGTGACCAAAACAGACAAAATCAGGAATGGGGTCATAAGAGAAAAAAAATCTACAAAATCAAACGGTTTACCCATTTAGAAAGAATGCTTTGTGGCACCATACCATTTACGGCATAGACGAAAAGAGGGGTAAGGCATAGAGTACAATGCAGACCAAGAACAAGATGGAATGATAACATTGGAGACTCTAGAACAGAAGGATAAGTCTATGTCGAGATGACAAGGAGAGCAAGAAGAAGAACCGTATTTCCCCCTCTTCAACAGCGAGTGGTGAGAAGAGAAATAAAGAAAAAGAAGTATGACGGCAGCAAATCAAGAAGAATGTAATAGGTAAAGTAAAAGAAACTTGTCATTCCAGTAGTGCTAAAGGCATATAGTTCTTTATAGCATGCATGCTTTTTATATAATCCTTTATGATCTTCCTAATATAGTTGTAGCTTTCAGGGACATTCTCTTTCCTCTAGTTTCGTCTGTTGAGAAAAAGAAAATCAATAAATTAGTACGATGTACTTCGACTAGTGAGCCACTTGGTGGTCAACAGAAAAGTCCCTGTGGGCAGCCACAAATTTCTGCTAAATCATGTGTCGAGGTAAGGCAATGAGTTTTGAAGACTTTCTCAGGCATGTCAGTAATAAAAACCAAACGGTAAATTCCAATGGATGGTATTGTAGCGCTCCGTGTATCAGAAACAACGCTCCAGCCACACAAACGTCAATTGTTTAAACTATAGGCAGCAGCTGAACTGTAACTTAGTGACATCGCATTTAAAAAAACAACTGCTATTTACATTTGTTTTTGTTTCTATTGTTGGTTAGCTCTCGTGTGGGCCGCGAAACTATTGTCACGGTTTTGGTGGGCAGTAAAACTATTGTCACGTTTTTGGTGGGCTGCGAAACTATTGTCATGGTTTTGGTGGGCAGTAAAACTATTGTCACGGTTTTGGTGGGCAGTAAAACTATTGTCACGGTTTTGGTGGGCAGTAAAACTATTGTCACGGTTTTGGTGGACAGTAAAACTATTGTCACGTTTTTGGTGGGCTGCGAAACTATTGTCACGGTTTTGGTGGGCAGTAAAACTATTGTCACGGTTTTGGTGGGCAGTAAAACTATTGTCACGGTTTTGGTAGGCAGTAAAACTATTGTCACGGTTTTGGTGGGCAGTGAAACTATTGTCACGTTTTTGGTGGGCTGCGAAACTATTGTCACGTTTTTGGTGGGCTGCGAAACTATTGTCACGGTTTTGGTGGGCCGCGAAACTATTGTCACGGTTTGGTTTGGTCGCGAAACTATTGTCACGGTTTTGGTGGGCAGTAAAACTATTGTCACGGTTTTGGTGGGCAGTGAAACTATTGTCACGTTTTTGGTGGGCTGCGAAACTATTGTCACGTTTTTGGTGGGGTGCGAAACTATTGTCACGGTTTTGGTGGGCCGCGAAACTATTGTCACGGTTTGGTTTGGCCGCGAAACTATTGTCACGGTTTTGGTGGGCCGCCAAACTATTATCCCGTGTGTCTGTGGGCCGCGAGACTATTGTCACGGTTTTGGTGGGCAGTGAAACTATTGTCACGGTTTTGGTGGGCAGTTAAACTATTGTCACGGTTTTGGTGGGCAGTGGCTGTAAAAAAGCTGAGGATCACTGAAGTAGAGGCATCTTTTGATACCTTACTTGCTTCAGGCAAATGATACAAGACGCCTTTTTTTTGTATACCAAGCCGATAGGCGTTACCAGCGTCACACTTGCTGCTTCTCATCTAACGACATTATTCTGGTACTCATTGTAGGTCTGGTCGACCTTAGAGCAGGTCGTCATCATGTAGCAAGACCTTTGCAGAACGTCGCCCTCAACAAGGTTTGCCTGGGAGATCTGGATTTTGTAATGCTATTGTCTGCGTCAGATAAAACAGCCAACAGAATGAAATGATAATCGTGGTGGTAGTCGTGGTGATGGTAATAGTAGTGGTAGTAGGGGAATTAGCATTAGAGACAGTAGCAATAATAGTAGTAGTGGTAATAAAGGTGGTTGAATGGGACCAGGAGGAGGAGGAGGAGGAGGAAGAAGAAGAAGAAGAAGAAGAAGAAGAAGAAGAAGAAGAAGAAGAAGAAGAAGAAGAAGAAGAAGAAGAAGAAGAAGAAGAAGAAGAAGAAGAAGAATGACGAGGATGTGTAGGAAGAAAAGGAGAAGGAGTAGGAGGAGAGGAATACTAATAAGAAGATAAAGAGGGGGAATAATAATAAGAAGCGGTTACAACGTCGGGTTCTCATGAGGGAGACCCAGGTGATAGAGTTTTTTTGCCTGTGGAAAAATTAAACATTTCTTACCGCACAGTCCGTGGCGACAGCACTAGCAGTGTTGCCCTAAATCCCCAGCCTCACGACCCCTGTCTTCACCGCCCAGAAAACGTGGTAAAAACAGACACTAGTGACAGTAATAGTAATAATAATAACAACAACAAGAAGAAGAAATGGAATAATAATAACATAGTGCCGCTTATTTTAAAGGTGATTATGTGTATAATGAAAGTGTCTTATGATGAAAGTGTCTCAATATAAAATCCATATACATTACAATTTTGAAAACATGTGTACAAAGTGATAAAACAGAAATTACGGAAATGAAGCCGATCAGAAGGTTTACATCCGACACTATAAAGGATACACCAGTCTTACAGTTTACTAGAAAATAAAAAGAATCGGTTAATTCTCAAAGTTAATGCAAAAAACACTTATGATATAAATGTTTCGTTATCCAGCTACTAAGCTGAATGCTCAGTGCGACACTGTGAGCTGGTAATTTATTGCGTAATGTACGCACGCGAGTGTGTATATGTATGTGTGTGTGTGTGCCGCGACTGCTTGCGTTGTGAACTGCAATAATAATAAAAGGATGGCTGACTGCTCTTCTGAATAGCGTATACTTATTTTGTACTGCGTGTGCTAAGCCGACTTTCATAACTGACTGCTTGCATCAGCAGTGAGCTGCAATTCTGGCGTGGGATTGCCAGTGTTGGCATAGCTGACGGCTGCCTTATGCATTTACTTTGCGTATGCGAGCTTATACATTTTGGTAGGGACTAAGTGATTAATGATGTGGTTTGCAAGAGCGTTGTGTGTTTTAAAGCCTCGCGACTGTTGGCAGGTCATTTGCTTTGATCTTTTCTATTTTTCATTTGGAACAGTAACATGTTTCAAAACTGAGATCTCAGGAAGTTCGCGAAGGCCATTTCTCAAGTCTCTTTTCATTACATCGGTGTCCTGAACGACAGTTTCCACAACCTGACTTATAATTTGGTAGAACACGTCACGAATGCCTGACACTATACTTCCAGAGGATACTACATCTCCACTGAAATATTTACTCTTTATGTATGTCGCAACTCTTAAAATGTTTATTACTCTGTGCCAGAGGTTTTCAAAAGGGTTGGGTGGGGGCAAGAAAGTCTCAAGGGGGTGTCAATTAAATTTGAAATTTACTTGTAGCAATCTGTCATATTACTTGTAAATTATTTGTGTCCAGTTTAATAATAAATTAAATTTACAGAACAGCGTTGATAGCTTATTGTGGCGAATGTTCTCCATTTTGCATTGCCTACAGTCATACCAAAAATGACAGATATGATCATGATAAAACGATCAACAATCATGTTCATCTTTAGAAACCAAATTCTCAGTTATTGCTGATCTTTTTTTTTACACTTTTATATGTGTGTCTGTCTTTCTCCAAGTTCTCGCCTATGATCAGACCGAAAATAGCAGATATCCCTTTGACAAAACAGAGTTAATCATCATGTTGATATTTGGACACCAAATTATCAGTTGTTGCTGATTGTTTATTTGATTTGTGTGGCTCGCTTTCTCAAAGTTTGTGTTATGATGCTTAATATTTTTAGGCGTGTCTCCACTTTTCTCTATTTTGTTAAAAATTGCTTAGTAGGGGCTGGGGGGGGGGGATGGGGAGGGGGAAGCTTACTTTATATTCTTCTTCTTCATAGCGTTCACCATCTGTAAACTCTGAAGGAAAGTTATGGTTGTTCGTCCACTTCTGTTCCAGAACTTGAATTCCGGCGGTAAGTCGCGGTTGTTCGTCCAAATGGACTTTTGGCTTTTACCTTGACCTGAGTTTTGCGTGTACATCCGTTTTACTGGCTAAAGAAATCGAGACCATTTATTTAAAAAAAGCGCATTGAAAAAAAAATGTATTTAGCTGGTTTCTCTCTCTCTCTACCCTTCCTCTACTGCATTCTTCTCCTTTCTTTCAGTAACATCATTAATTTAACTAAAGGAAAATAAAGGACGGAGAAATAGTAGTAATAGTAGCAACAGCAGCAGCAGCAATAACAAAAGAAAAAGAAGAAGAAGAGGAGGAGGAGAAGAGGAAAAAGAAGTAAAAAACGGAATGCAGAAAATTTTACAAATTCCGCTAACAAAATTGTTTGCAAGAAAATATTTGCAACAGGCAGATCACGAAAAGGTAAGGCTCCAATAAACATTTACACTAACCATTGCATGACAAAACATTTGAAAGCTCCCGAGGCGTTGCTGTCTGGGTCAAAGTACATCACAGTGTGTGCGTTGAAACAGAACTTGAATACTGATAATGCACTGATAAAGACATCTTTTGGCATGAAGCAAAACGCTCATCTGTACAAATCGAATGCTGGGAGAGAAGTGAGATTAAAAAGTTTATTAAATTGTGAAAGTATTGCCTTTGTTAGACGAGGTTCCATCCCAGTTGGGTTCGGGATCTGCCTGCCTAGCGACTATGATAGAACGAAACTGAACTGGGTAGCTCCATCGACGAACCCTGGAAATCTTTAAAGCACCTTCACCTAAATCATTGTATTCATAATGTCTTTGCCATATGTGATGTTCCTAACTTTCTTTCAGTGACAAGTTGGCATTTTCTTTATGTACACTAGTTTTAATACATCATACTTCTAGCGTGCATTTTTATAACAAAAGGGTTGCGATCGAAGCTTATTTCGTCACCAGGATATGATTTGGAATTCAAAATACTGCTTTTAAATCTGTTTCTAATCTTAACATAATAAAAATAGTTTGTACTTCTTTCTCCAGGACTTTTCAATATATACAGTTTCCTAGGTGGATGTTGGAAATGAAAAGTATTACAAATAATAAGCTCGTTTTCCTCAGAAAACTGTGTCAGCCTATCTCCTCTTTCTCCTCACAAAACTCTGTCAGCTTATCTTCTCTTTCTCCTCACAAAACTGTGTCAGCTTATCTTCTCTTTCTCCTCACAAAACTGTGTCAGCTTATCGTCTCTTTCTCCTCACAAAACTCTGTCAGTCTATCTCCTCTTTCTCCTCGCTAAACTGTGTCAGCCTATCTCCTCTTTCTCCTCGCAAAACTATGTCGGCCTATCTCCTCTTTCTCCTCACAAAACCGTGTCTGCTTATCTCCTCTTTCTCCTCACAAAACTGTGTCAGCCTATTTCCTCACCTAAATGTGTCAGCCTATTTTCTCTTTCATTTCTGATTCCAATGCCATATTGTCCTACAATCTGCTTGTTTCATGTTTTCTACTGTTGCATTTATATTTCCATGACAATTAAGAACTCTTATGATTTTATCACTTTTAGAGGTTGTAAGTCTGCGTAGTATTCTTTCACCTATTCATCATTTTAGTAAGTTGCTGATGCCTCTTGCTAAATCAAAGGGTTTTGCTTTAATTCTGATTAATATATCTTTATAAGCATTGAATCCACTAATATTACGTCATATTAGAAGTCCTACTCCACGCTCAAAATGATCATCTCCAAAATTAATGAATATATAATCATCCCTCTGTATGTAGATGGCAGCAGTCCATCTTGTTTCATGTACTGTTAATATATCCAGATTCATATTTCTCGCCTCAGAAATTAGGCAGTCAAACTCTCCTTATTGTATCAGGGTACGTACATTCCACGTGCTAGTACGTAGACACGTCCTTTTGCTTTTTAGACAGGTGTTGTCAGAAATCACCCTTTCAAAAGAATTTGGGATGCATTCGTCATTATACTCTATCCTCGTGACCATAAGATATAACTCTTCAATGGTTCATCTACAAAAGGCGTATCTCCAGGGGTCGGCGTCTGTGGTTTAGGCGTTGCAAACGACCTTTGTAATGCCGTGGTTTCGGGTTCGATCCCAGCGGCGGGCCTTGCTCCATGCTTTGTTTTCGACAGCGGTATCGAAAAGCCGCTCGTCCAGAAAGCAGTGACATACTTCTTCTTCTTCTTCTGCCTTTCTATCCCCCAATGGAGCATAGGCCCTCAACCAACTCACGCCAATTCATTCTATCCTTCGCCATTGCATGGAGCTCTCCCCATGTCCTCCCAATCTTTCTAACCTCGTTCACCAGCTCTCTTCTCCATGTGTTTTTTGGCCTTCCTTTATTCCTACGCCCCTGTGGGTTCCAATGCAAAGACATTCTAGTAATGATGTTCTCCTGTTTTCTCAGTGTGTGTCCTATCCAACACCAGCGTCTTTTCCTCACTTCCTGATCCACTGGAGCCTGTTTAGTTCTCTCCCAAAGTTCTACATTAGTTATTCTATCATACCATTTTATTCCCTCTATTTTGCGCAGGCACCATTTAATGAATGTCTGTAATTTATTAGTAATTGCCTTAGTTGTTCTCCATGTTTCCGCCCCAAACAAAAGTTCTGATTTGACATTAGAATTAAAAATTACTGGACGTAAATTTGCACAGAAAACCCACAATGGCTAGAAAATGCTGGGACCGGTTCTGCAATGTCCTGTAGAGGATACCCAACTAACTTTATATATCCAGGGGGCCGATGATTGCCTGTATCGCTGTGTTTCTTTCGTTGTGATTCCATTGTTAACTTGTTGTGACACATGGTAAGGTCCCAATCTCTTCCACGATGACCAGCCATGTTCTCGATTGTGTCATCTACACGCCTTATGTGTTCCATGCACTCTGCTGTTTCGCTTTACAAGCTGTTGATCTTTATAGATTCTTCCACCCTGTTCATCACCAGAGTCTTCGTGTACTAGGTATGGACATTCCCTTATAGTAGGATATTACTCCCATTTCACTCTTGTAGTTTAGCCAGTCAGCCAAGACCTTTGCCAGTGGTTTGGCCACCGCCGTACACAAGTGGTAACGCTGGAGCCATACATGAGCTAGGTAAAGAGATAAGGACCAAACATAATTATGTACTATCTGTTGGGATATGGCTGCAACTGACCTTAAGTTACTATCCATCTCTCTTTACTCTAAACAGGTGCTTTACAGAGCCTCGTTCTAATCACAGCCCGCCTAAAAGAAAATCCGTCCTTCGCCAGCTCTCCTGCCTCACTCACCTTTCTGCTGAATGTGTCCTTGGTACTGACCGACCCTTACCTTTCTTACCCGGTACGATGCCCCCCACAAGTGTTGATCCCAAACCTTTGCAACACTTAATGCGGCCAAAGTATTTCAGTTTCCGAGACAAGATGCTGTTTACCAGCCAGTTTTCCCCGATGGTAAGATCTTTGAGAAAGTCAATATTTCTTTTCTACTTTGTCCGTGTATTCTAGGAATATGTCTGTAGCATTTCCACTCAGACGCCTCAATTTTCTCCATTAAAGATTGCGAGACAGTCCACGATCCGTTCATTGCGACAGGGAAGAAGCGTGCTCTAACAAGGGCCCCATTGTGGTGAAAACAATAACAGACCCACCGGATGTCGTAGGAGTCGACTAAGTGGGTTTTTTTTCGAAGTTGTGGTGAATCTGCTCGAGCGGCAAGGAACAACAAGCTATGCACAAATAAGCCAGTGAAACGTATGTACAGCCAAGACTTTCTGCAGGAGTTAACAGTCGGTGAACAAAGTAGAAAGGATAGAATAAAAAAAAAAAAAAAATTGTTTAACCAAGAAGGAACCGGTATGTCCAACCAGCTGTCTTCTAGTAAAAGGAAGAAATCCATATGGGTTGCCTCCATTGACAGATATTGAACGGTGAAATTGGTAACCATATGAGAGACACTGCCGTGGGCGTGTGAAGTGATAGTACACAACAAATATTGAGTTACCCAATTTTTAGGTGGCGTAACCCGTTCCTCCCAGACAGCTCATAATTCCCGGAGAAATCGGGTATCCATATATGAGAGGCGGGTAGACACCACAATCAATTATCTAGACCAGTGAAATTCAGCTTTATTTTCATGTGGTACCACCTTTAATATATGGTAATGCCCCCCCCCCCCCTTTTCGATACCAATAAAAAATAAATCCCAAACACTGTTAATGGGAACTCTGAGAGAAACATCTAAATAAGTCACTGAGAATAATAAAATTACACTAACGACTTTCTTTTATAAGTAAAGTAAAAGAACCTTATCCATGCATACAGGGATAGCCCCATATTTTTATAGAGCTATTGGCATTTAATGGGTGATATTGTCAACATAACACCGTCTGCCATTACTTCCCAGGACCGTAGCTGGTACCTATTTAAGATTGGGTCGACCTGAAAAAAAAAAGTCCGGCTACGTCAACTCCTGAACCCGCGAGCTTCAGATTCGAAGGCGAGCGTCTAGCCGCTACACCACGGCAACTGCACTTCTATATATATATATATAAAATTTATGATTAAGCTGAATAAATGTTGCAATACCAGATTATTACAAGTTTAAATGTACACAGTTTCAAAGTTTTCTGACGTCGCCCTAAAACTTCTTTGCGACCCCTGTAAGGTGGGCGCACCCAGGTTAAAAAGCTTTGGTCCAAACTGATGGGTAAATAATCATGGTCAGTCATTCTCAGTCCTCACCCGCTCAGGACTGCAGGTTATAGAAGGCTACTGTGGATGTTAGGGGTGCTCTAGTTATACATTCTCTAGAGGTTGAAGGGGAACATGGACTTGCCTTGTTGGTATGCCATCAGCTGTGAGATGTTTTAGTCTGACAGTGTCAGACCTTCAGGTCCTGTTGGTATGCCATCAGCTGTGAGATATTTTAGTCTAACAGTGTCAAACCCTCAGGTCCTGTTGGCCTGCCATCAGCTGTGAGATGTTTCAGTCTGACAGTGTCAAACCCTCAGGTCCTGTTGGCCTGCCATCAGCTGTGAGATGTTTCAGTCTGACAGTGTCAAACCTTCAGGTCCTGTTGGTCTGCCATCAGCTGCCAGATGTTTTAGTCTGACAGTGTCAGACCTTCAGGTCCTGTTGGTCTGCCATCAGCTGTGAGATGTTTTAGTCTGACAGTGTCAAACCTTCACGTCCTGTTGGTCTGCCATCAGCTGTAAGATGTTTTAGTCTGACAGTGTCAAACCTTTAGGTCCTGTAGGTTTGCCATCAGCTGTGAGATGTTTTAGTTGACAGTGTCAAAACTTCAGGTCCTGTTGGTCTGCCATTAGCTCTGAGATATTTTAGTCTGACAATGTCAAATCTTTAGGTCCTGTTGGTCTGCCATCAGCTGTGAGATGTTTTAGTCTGACAGTTTTAAACCTTCAGGTCCTGTTGGTCTGCCATCAGCTGTGAGATGTTTTAGTCTGACAGTGTCAAACATTCAGGTCCTGTCGGTCTGCCATCAGCTGTGAGATGTTTTAGTCTGACAGTGTCAAACATTCAGGTCCTGTCGGCCTGCCATCAGCTGTGAGATGTTTTAGTCTGACAATGTCAAACTTTTAGGTCCTGTAGGTTTGTCATCAGCTCTGAGATGTTTTAGTCTGACAGTGTCAAACCTTTAGGTCCTGTTGGTCTGCCATCAGCTCTGAGATGTTTTAGTATGACAGAATCAGACTTTCAGGTCTTGTTAGTATGCCATTAGCTCAGATGTTTCAGTCTGACAGTGTCAAACATTCAGGTCCTGTTGGTCTGCCATCAGCTGTGAGATGTTTTAGTCTGACAGTTTCAGACCTTCAGGTTCTGTTGGTCTGCCATCAGCTGTGAGATGTTTTAGTCTGACAGTGTCAAACATTCAGGTCCTGTCGGTCTGCCATCAGCTGTGAGATGTTTTAGTCTGACAGTGTCAAAAATTCAGGTCCTGTCGGCCTGCCATCAGCTGTGAGATGTTTTAGTCTGACAGTGTCAAAACTTCAGGTCCTGTTGGTCTGCCATTAGCTCTGAGATATTTTAGTCTGACAATGTCAAATCTTTAGGTCATGTAGGTTTGTCATCAGCTGGGAGATGTTTTAGTCTGACAGTGTCAAACCTTTAGGTCCTGTCGGCCTGCCATTAGCTCTGAGACGTTTTAGTCTGACAGTGTCAAACATTCAGGTCCTGTTGATCTGCCATCAGCTGTGAGATGTTTTAGTCTGACAGTTTTAAACCTTCAGGTCCTGTTGGTCTGCCATCAGCTGTGAGATGTTTTAGTCTGACAGTGTCAAACATTCAGGTCCTGTTGGTCTGCCATCAGCTGTGAGATGTTTTAGTCTGACAGTGTCAAACATTCAATTCCTGTCGGCCTGCCATCAGCTGTGAGATGTTTTAGTCTGACAGTGTCAAACATTCAGGTCCTGTTGGTCTGCCATCAGCTCTGAGATGTTTTAGTCTGACAGTTTCAAACCTTCAGGTCCTGTTGGTCTGCCATCAGCTGTGAGATGTTTTAGTCTGACAGTGTCAAACATTCAGGTCCTGTTGGTCTGCCATCAGCTGTGAGATGTTTTAGTCTGACAGTGTTAAACCTTCTGGTCCTGTTTTTCTGCGTAGGTAGAAGAACATGAAAATAATTACGCAAACGGGCTGGAGAAGACGAGAAAATAGGGAACGGTTAAAGCGTTGACAGTGATGAAAACATGACACCCCCACAACATAGGAGAGGTCCTGTCACCTTACACGGCATGAATGGCAAGGGAAGTCACTGTTATCTTGAGCCCGAGTTCGTTTCTGGAACCAGAAACAAATTTATGAGGTTTGACCAGGAGATTTATGGTTTGCGGCACAAGTCGATCGATCGATCGATTTGTTCCCTCCAGGCTGCTACATTAGGGTTTACCGATCCACCCTGAGATCTAAACATCTCAATCTGGACGGCAGACCAACTAGATAGATCCCAGATACCTAGTTCAAATCCCAGATACGTTTAAACTAGGTCATCCGTAACGACTACAGCAAGCCAGGTGTATATGGTCCAGTACTATTCTGTGTATGTGTTTAATATTATCGACCATTTTCATTGCATTACTGCAAATGGTTACCGTAGGGGTCCCAGCACACTGGTTTGTCTGGAGATTGATAATGATCTTAAGACGGCTCTGCCTGCAGTCTTCAGTAAATAAGGTACCAATGTTTGAAGAAGAGGGCTGTGATGAACTTTGTCCCCATTAAAGGATATCAACATCCCCCCTCTCTCTCTGCCACAGCCCAATGTCCCGGCTCCCTTGCTGTCTTGTGTTAATCACTAGCATTCTTGATAAGAACGACAAGAGTTATTAGGACGCACACTCTGGAATGTGGATGGGGAGGGAGTGGGGAGGGGGTGGGGTGTTTGAGGTGGGAGCTCTGTGGTAGCACATTTGGCAGTAGGATACCGACCAGGCCATTGGAGAATCACCTGTGAGGAAAGATTTTGTTTTCACCGACTGTATGTTGGCACCTTTCCGTATTTCCAAACTTCTTTTTTCCTACTGCTAATGTCGTAAATCATCAATTAGATATGAAAGTTCAAACAGCAGATCAAAATCATGGCACAAGGTTAGTAACCCATAAGTGCTCCGTTCTACTTCTAACTGAAGTCTAATTTCGAAGAATCTCAGCTGAGTGCACGAACTTCCTGACACCGGCGACGATCCTGAAATACTTTGGGTAGAGTTTTGTCTCTAAATTGTGACCACACAGTGCCGTTTAGCTACTTTTTTCGATTTCCAATTACCAAATGATTTTTTTTTTTTTGCGTGCACAACAATGCATACGGGCTTCCGATCTTACTACCCATAGACCAGGGGAAATTCCTAGAAGTTCACGAGAAAAAAAAATCCCAGCCTTCACCGGGGACCTCCAGCACTTAAGGCGGATGCCATGCTTCGAGATCAAGCAACCCCCTAAAAATTCGTCAATTAGATGTAGTTTCTCGCTTTTGATCGGTTGAATAGCTTAGGTTATTGTCAAACTACGTTTCTGTACTGTCTTCTCTATCCCATCGACCCATCTCTCTCTTGGCCTGCCTCTTGTCGTGTATCCTAATGTTCCCATGTAGTTTAGTATGTAGGGATCAGTGACCAGGCCTGCGTGTATCGGCTCCAATAGCCGCTGACACCTTCCATTGCCAAAGAAAAAGTATTCTTTTTCTTCTTCTTCTGCGTTCATCCGAAGATGTAATTGCGTTGTGTCCGTTTACAGCATGGCTGCGATATTTGCACCTTTCGGCCAACACGTCCGACTTCTGCGGGCATTTGTTGACCGGGTTAGCCTTCCGGGTTATAATTCTGTTTAAAAAAAACGTTAATGTTTACAGTTTTTTTTACAAACAGGCCACCCGGTTTACGCATTAAGCATAGCTAAAAGGACACTCGCTGCGTGGTTACGCCAGTGATTCGGAAACTGTAACGCGGGAAAGCTACCTGTTAATAACGTTTACAATGCTAACTGCACATTAATATTCTAAACTGTGAATCTACAAGGAGGAAAACATCACGTGATATCCTTTGCAGTGTAACCGTTACCTGCTAAGCCTTATACGTGCGATTTGACCACACCCCCTCATTGGTATGTATATATGTTTGTATGTATCTATGAGTGTGTACCCGTCTTATATGACTGGATATTTGAGTGTATGCATTTATCCCCCATGTTTGTGTGTATTGTACTCGTAGTATGTCATGTTAATATGAACGTACCATGCTTTTTAGACAAATGCAATTTCAGGAGAAACGGTGAGTGTTTGGAATGGCTGCAATGTAAAACGGATATACGTGCCCAATTTGTGGCACTCTGAAAACAAAGTTCGTTCATTCATTCGTTCATATCTCCTGCTTTCTCTGCCCCTCTCTCTCCTTTCTCTCGCTCTTTCTCCTCTGCCCACTTTTTCTTTTCCCGTAACTTGCTTAAAAATTAATAAGCTAGAAAATCTATAGATTACCCGTAATAGACAACTAACAAAACAGAAAAAGACCCATTCTTTTGTATTTTTTCTTGGTATTCACAAAATGCATATTTTTTAAATATAAAATGCTTTGTTGATAAAATAACTGCTGTGTGAAAGACGGGTGTTTTGGAAGGGTCCAATGTAAGACGGGCCTGCGTACCCAATTTGTGATCATTTGAAGACATCGTTCGTTCGTTTCCGTAACTTCCTAAAAAATCAAGAAGCTAGAAAATAAATCTACAGATAAACTGTAATAGACAATTATCAAAACAGAAAACGACACATTGCAGTCTACATCTTGCCAGTTTGCCTTCCTCTTTTCTCTATAAAAGGGCTCTATAAAAAAGGGCCGTGCGTCCTCTCTTCGGGGACTTAGTGGCCGCTTCAGGAAAATTAATGAAAATTGAATGAATAAAAAAAAAAAGTAGAATACAGAAAAGAAAACTATACATTTTAATACTGTACGGAAATTGAATTTCGCGCGTTTTGTCTGAAATATTGTGTAAGAAAGCAACATTAGCATTGCTACCTTTCTCAACTATGTATCTATGGGAGGTGGGATTTTTCGTGTATAAAGCTATCAAAGCAAAATACAGAAGTAATTTGGATTTTTTTTAAAAAGCTGGTAAAAAGACATCAGATGTGTGCGCACATGGTATGATTGTATATTAGATATATTATTTAATGGACCTTGCTGTTACTTGCCGCACCAGGGAAAAAGCTATTGTTACGTAAATTACTTAAACCCATGCCTCAAAATGTTTAAGAGGACAGCGGCTACCTCTATGGTTTCTTTGTGTCGGCACCAATGACATAATCAGCATTGGTTGAAAGTCTATGCTCCAATGGAAAATAAATAGTGGAAAAACAAAACAACCAAACACACACACTCCTATCAGATGCGGTAATCGCCATACGTTTATTCAAGTGACTGCGCAAGCATTGAGACCGAAGTACTAGGCAATCATACGGATCGTTAGCCTTTACGATTTATAGTTTCAATTGAAAGCTTCGATTGATAGACCTGAAATTAGCAACTGATGAAGTGCGTGCATTCACACACTAGGCGATACGATTCATTACCTTTGTGACACCACAGTGGGTAATCAGAAAGATCAAAGACAATCTAGAATCAGCTGAGTGTGGACAATACAACGTGGGTAGATTAAATTATGCGTAGACAATAACACAAACCTTATTTATTTACATATTTTATTTTAAATGATTCACAAATTGGACACGCAGGCCTGTGTTACATACGGCCCTTTCTAACACTCATCGTTTAAACCGCATCTGTTTTTTACCAGTAAAACATTGTATGGTTATAAAACAATACACAGAATATAAATATAAAGCAAATAAAACAACAACATGGATAGTAAATTCATGCATTCAAATATACATACGCACACACACACAAATACATACATACACGCATACATACACACTTACATGCATTGTTACACGCATACACTCATCCCCGTACATACACTCGCATAAATATCAATACATGTGCTCGCATCAAAAAGACATATACATATGCACACTCATGCATACATGGGTACACATATACACATATACTCTTGCATACCCATACATACACAGGCCTACACACAAACACAGACTCATACATAAATATCAGGGTTGCCATTCTATGTGTTATAGACCTAGCTGTTTTTGCTTGCATCAACAAGTTGTTTTTGACATTTAGATAATATATGTTATTCTAGAAGTTTTTCATCTGGGGTTAGATAAAGATATTTTATAGATTTTTTTTTCTATCAGTGTCAATTTAATGATTACTGTATAAAATATGTATTATACATTGTTTGTTTAGGTCTGGACACGCGTAAAATATAGTAACTGGCCATTTCTAAACGGACTGGTGTCATCGCTCAACAATGTGGCTTGATGAGAATAGGAAAATTGTGTGTTCAACTTATCAGCTCCCTGATCGTGTGTTAAGAGAAGCTGGAACATCTAAGGCATAGAGAAGTCATTTTAAATTTGTAAATCTTGTGAGACGGTCATCACTGAAGAGGAGGGTGTTTGTAAAATCTCTTTACACTCTGTATGCAAAAAAAAAAAAAAAAAAAATGAAAAAAAAAAAAAAAAAAAAGCAAATGATTACTAAGAAAGTCATCAAATTAGTTACAAAAGCTACCGCTTTTATCTAATGCTGTTTTGAGGAAGCTGGAAAATACCATTCTGTTTTGAATCCACATCATCACTCCAGCAGACGACAGCCAGTCTCTGGTTATGCTTCGCTATAGACGGGTGGAGCGTATTTTGTAATGCCATCATTACATTTTTTTTAAAAGATTTATTCTATATCTAAAGTTTAGTGAGACTTTACAAACACCCTGTATATAGTAGGTCAGATAAATATCTATGTATTTTTTACTTTTTTTTTATCTGGAATTTTGTTAAGTTTTTAGGTGTTTCATCTGTACCATATAGATATCTCTAGATATCATTGTTTCATTTCTAGGTCCTTTCTTTCAAATAAAAGTGGCAGCTAGGATATACAGACATGTACAGAGAGAACTATAGCAGTATAGTCGGTAGGACGCTTGTCTTGCAAAATAATTAAATTGGTTCAATCCACACCAGAGACAGTTCCCACCCAAACCAGTAGGAAGCCGCCGTAGAGTAGTGGCTAGACGGTCACCAGCCGAACCAAAGATCGTGGGTTGGGATCCACATCGCGGAGGATCTTTTTAGTCGTCACTATTCCGAGCCCTTGAGGTTTATTGCTGCAGATTTCACCAGCCTCCATTCATCTCTCTGACTGGCTTTTCTCTTTCCAGTTGTTGACACTAAGTGTTTGCAAGTCTGACATACATTTTCTCTTCATCGCCTTCTTGGTCTGCCTCGTCGTCTACGACCATCCAGCTTTCTTACGTATACAGTTTTTAACCAATCTATGATTTCATATTCTCTCAGTATGCCCCAACTATATAAATCTATTAGCCCTAATGATGCCAGTGATCAATGGTAATTTAAACACATTATGAATTTCTTTGTTGCTTCTTCCTCTGCATTGTGGCCGGTATTTTTATTTTATTTTTTTCTTCAATTTCTTTTTTAAAATTTACTTTAGTTTTCAGGTTTATCCAGCCTAAAAGGGATACCAGGTAAAGTTAAGGCGACCGGGTGATGTTGAGCACATCAGCCACCTAGTACCGGTTGGTCTTTAAAACAAGAATGTAGAGTCAAATGCCCCATGCAAATGTACTTCTACTGAAGATCGTTAAAAAAATCGTAAATAGAAAAAACATGTACCATACATTGGAAATATAAGATACTTGTATTACAGATCGAAAACAGAATTTACTTGTACGAAAGATCAGCAGTGTACCGTACTTGTACCACAGATCAAAAACAGACTACTTATAACGTTGATATGGTACAGAGTCTTTCTATCAGAGATGAAAACGGAATATACTTGTACCAAGATTGAAGTAGTGAGCCACGGTGGTGTAGAGGCTAGATGTTCGCCTGTGGATCTGAAGGTCGGGGGTTCAGATTCTGAAAGAAGCGGACAATTTGAATTAAAAAAAAAGCTTTTTTCTCCTAGGTCAACTTAGCCTTAAATGGGTATGAGGTAAAGTCATGGGAAGTAAAGGTGGCAAGAGTAATGTTGATCATATCAAACAGGAGTGCCATTTTGTCTATAAAGTATAGGTCTAGCTCTATTTGTCCATTACACACACAGGCCTGAAAAAGGGTCTTTCACTTGTTTATACTTTTTACTAGATCCAAATAGATTACTTCGATCAAATATCATGGAAAGATATAAAACTGAACAAAAAAGTAAACTAGCAAGCTTCATACACACAAAACGTGAACATTGCGGCTATAGAGCCTTCATCAGCACATACACGAATCAAACAAAACCACAGGAATACACAAAATCCCTCAGCTGAGGTATAGAACCCAAGCGATAGAGTAAAAATAACACTTTTACCAAAGATCCTTATCAGCTGGACAAACTACAGAAGAAAAGAATTACATAAATCTTACTTCTTTCCGGCCCACTGAAGCGCCTGAAGTACTTGCTTTACAACCTTGCGTTTTCTCTCACCCACAGAGTTGGACACTTCGGAAATCAATGAAACTTAGACTATTAGCTACTACTGAATACTAGACATCATAACCATTGATTTCGTGGGCACAGTGCAGCTTTCTGGAGTAGTTGTCAAGTACTTCAACGATTTATCCGGCTCACACCGCTTAAACAAAACCCACTCCGTTGGTTCATTTGAAGACACTGGTTGTTAAACGTATACCTGCTGCAATGATTTCTAATGGATCTTTAGGTTTCATATACGTACGTAGATTCTTTGTCGTTGATAAAGTGGACGATGGTTAAAAAGTATAGTTTAGAATGTCTTCCATATGTTTCGTGTCCTCCTCGTTGTGTAATTTCTTTGCGCTTTTAATGTCAATGATAGTTTCAAATTCATAGCGTATGTTTCGTTTCCACAATATCTAATTTCTCTTTGTCGCTTTTGATGTGGATGGTGATTAACCAAGTATAGTTTATAATTTCTTGCTTATCTTTAGTTTCGATTATATGTAATTTATATGTCTGTCATTGTGGAAGGTAATTAATCAAGTATAGTTTAGAATTGCTCGTATGCGGTCTGCTTTGACGAGACGGAGTTTCTGCCACTGATATAGTAATTAAGTTAAAATAAAGGACTTGTTTACACATATGACACATGGAATGTGTGGCGCTGAGATCATATTTACTTCGTTGGTAACGGAGTGAGCACCACGCGGTCGTCTTTACTTCCAAGGACATTACCTGGTACCCTTTTAGCTGAGTCGACCTGGAGTTAAGACCAATTTACTATTAGAGCAGATGGCGATTAATAAGGTATGGTTGAACATTTCTCTCACATAGACTGCTTCCTTGGTAATCAAATTCTCGTGGCTGTTAAATCAGTATATTGCGATTGATGACACATAGTTCTGAATTTCTTGAAGAATTTATTTAAAAATAATAGTGGACAACAAGAAAGATCGGCTAATAAACAGCATCTTGTCTCGCAAGCTGAAATATATTTTGGTCATATCAAGCGGCGCAGCGAATTGGAAAAAAACTAATAATAGCAGAAGGCATGGTACCCGAAAGGAGGGGGAGGGGCAGGGGCCGACCTACACGAAGATAGGACAGGATGTAAGTTACTCCTTAAATATGAAAGTTCACAGGCGGGAGAACTGGCGGGAGACCGAGTTTCTTTCAGGGAAATCAAAGTTAAAATTTTTAGAGCAATCATCTTCCCTGTAGCAACATGAGGCATCTAGTTCGAGGTTTATCTCCCAGTCCTTAAGAAATAAAATAGTCTTTTGAGCTGAAATGATGTAGAAAGATTATCCGAATACTATGCACGAAGAGGAGAAGAAATATAGACATTCTTAAACATCTGAACATTGAGGAAGATTATTGGCTAAACAGCACCTGAAGGGTTAGGGTTAGAATGCTTCAGGTCAAAATTGACGCTAGGAACGGCTACTGTTTTGAGCCGTTTCAAACTTTTTTGCTTCTGCCATACGGTGGCCGTTGTATTTTTGCTCCCTTTGTAGACTGGAAGGATATAGTTTCTGCCCAGCTTCTGAGCTGAGTGCATGGCGTGACACTGTGAGCTGTGGATTTCATTTGGAATGTTTTTCGTGGTGGTATGAATTGTAGATTAAGAAAATTGCGCGATGCCGATCATCACAATACTGTTGGTGCGATTATGTGATTAAAATTGATCGCGTGTGCAACTGCTGATCTGTTGGTGACTTCTACTAGCCACTAGTGCTACCATTCACGATGAACTGCATTTCTAAAGTCGGACTGCTTGTGTTAGCACTTCGGATGGCTACCGTATGCTTTTAATGCGTGTGTATGCTAGTGCATATGTTAAGGCAGCAGTCTGTCAATCTTTCCACAAGGGACTGTGATAAACATTCTGTGTGTTTTTCGTTGGCACAGGAGCGGGGCAGATATGGGGTGACCGTTTTGCTATGAAGCTGAAACTAAGATTACCAGATTACCAGATCTAAACATAATACAGCAACAACACTCTCCCAGAGTGCCAGCTATGTAACGACCCCTCTCTTTGAATGCCCAAAACTCAGCGAGACTAGAAGAATGCTACACCCTCTGAAACCAGACAATTAGAACAGCTTGTGACAACATGCAAATTCCATTACATGACATTGGGCCAAATGGCGAAAGCTCAGGCGCCGCTGGATCGATAACAACAACAATAACTGAGAAGAATGCAAAACATATCATTGAAGGATAGGAAAACAAACGGAGCAGTCTTTATCCAGACAGATGAAAGTCGTAAACCTATTAGAACAATCAGACGAAGACAGTCAATATTTGTAGACATATTATGAGAAGGAAGGGACTAGATAACTTGGTAACCACTGGCAAGATTGATGAAAAGAGAGCAAGAGGGAGGCAAAGAGATAAATACATGGATAGTCTCGCCAGATTAATAGGGTTAGACAAAAACATTGGTCTGATCCGTAATTCAGGTGATCGTGTGAGATGGCGAAACATGACAGTTTGCACTTACTTGCACGGCACACGATAATGATGATAAGTTGCCTTGTAGCCGTACAGGAAATTTCAAGCATAACAACATAATCAGGATCAAATAATAATCCAGTTTTGGAACCAGCAATTGTTTGCGATGGCTAACAGTTTTTCATGAATGTTTCGTCGAAGGCGTTTAGTCAGCATGTCATATTGCATCGAATCTTTCATCTACCTCGAACATGGAAACGAAACGGAGCGCTGATGAACTGTTGGAGACATGCATTTGTTTAATGTCCAGTATGTCAACATTGAGAACATATCTTGTGCTTTTCCAGGTTTACAGAACAACGTTCCGCTATTTACGCTTTTACCGTACAAAGTTTTTCCATTTGATTACCAATTTTGGACATCGCCGTCTCTTTGATATGCGTGTTTGAGGTTATTTGTCTTTTTTCTATTTGTTGGGTAGTTGGGTGTGGGTGTGGGGGTGGTGGTGGTGGGGCGGGGGAGGGGGGAGGGGGGGGCGGGGGGTTGCTGTATTCTGCAGATAGGCGCAGTGATGAAGGTAGTTTCGATACGGAGAGGGTGGTTCAGATTCTACGCCTTCGATTCATTCTGTCTTGTGCAATATTTTCAGTATCGTGGATACAATCCGCACTCTTGGCGCCACTAATTATGTATGGGTAAATATATGGTTAAGCACCAGCAGGCAGATCAAAATAAGAATTTTGAGAGCATGCATCTTCCCTGTAGCAACATATGAATGTGAGTCGTGGAAGAGAATAGGGGGCTTTTGAATTGAAATGCTATAGAAAGATTCTCAGAATATCTTGGACAAAGAAGAGGAGAAATACTGACATCTTGAAAGATCTGAACATCAAAGAAGATTGGCTAATAAACCGCATCCTGTCTCGGAAGCTGAAGTATTTTGGTCACACCAAGCGTCACGGCGGATTTAAAAAAAAACAAGAGCAGACGGCATGGTACCAGGAATGAGGGGCAGGGGCCGACCAACACGAAGATGGGCACAGGATATAAGTGACTTCTTGAGTATGAAAGTACATGAGGCAAGAGAGCTGGCAAGAGACAGAGTTTCTTTCAGGCGGACCGTGATGAGAGCGACGTTCTGCAAAGGACCTGCTACACGATAATGATGAAGGTGTAAATCGTAGACATGTAGTCTTCATAGACGGTTGAGCTGGAGGCAATTAGACATTTCATGCATATACACCAGTCCAGCACCCCCTTCCCCCTATTGTTATGGCCTGGAGAGAATGAGGCACCTATATGTAACCAGAGGGACTGGCCGGCTCACTACACTCAGAGTAAAGGCAAGACGGACATATAACCAGATTGTGACCGGTACCATCTGTACTGGAACTCTGTGCTGGCTGATGAAGATGAATACGGAGCACGCATGAGAATACCCCGAGTGCTGATATGTCACTTCTTGACTCAGCTCAGCTCAACTCAACTCACTCCCCCTCCTTTTTTTTCTTAAAAATAAAATTCAAATAAAATAAAGATTTTTTTTTTTTAATCTCCGAGCTTTATCATCAAACACGCCATTGCTCAGGTATGCCGTAGAGTTGCAGGAAGTGTTGACATAAACACCCGTTAATCTATAGTCCATTGTTTACTCTCTGGTCTTCGCTGGCAGTCCATGATTGCCTGGGTAATGAGAAATTAATTTCTCTAGCATCCCCCCGACACCAAACACATGGCTTGTCCGTGCCTAGTCTCAGCTGTTCATACGGGGGTGAAATAAACCAGTGTTTCTCAAACTTTTGACATCCACGGCCCTAAAAAAACATTGGTAATTCTTTCGATGCCCACCTAAGGCTAACCAAACACGAAACGAAAACAAATGTAGAAAGCAGTGTATTTGTAAAATCCTGACTCACAGAGTATGTTGAGAAAGGTGGAGACAGACATGCTTCGTGCAGAGTGGCAAGCATCAATTTAGAGTTAGATACTTAGCGTCCTTTGGATATTTTATCCGGCTAATGCTAGTGTGTTGGGAAACGAACAGGCACTTAGACTGGTCGGTTCTGCATCCTTTGGTGGGGAATTGATGTATGAAAGGCAAGATGCTGTTAACGCCCTTTGGAAACCAATGGACACTGCAGGGGCACAAATAGATCATTACGGTCTGAGGAGAACAGCACTGCCGGGGAGTTACCAGGGGATCCGGCCGTGGAGTTACCAGGGGATCTGGCCGGGGAGTTACCAGGGGATCTGGCCGTGGAGTTACCAGGGGATCTGGCCGGGGAGTTACCAGCGGATCTGGCCGGGGAGTTACCAGGGGATCTGGCGGGGGAGTTACCAGGGGATCTCTCCTTGGAGGTACCAGGGGATCTGGCCGTGGAGTTACCAGGGGATCTGGCCGGGGAGTTACCAGGAGATCTGGCCTTGGAGTTACCAGGGGATCTGGCCGGGGAGTTACCAGGGGATCTGGCCGACGCTCAACACTCAGGGGAAAGACGAGACGAATATACAATCAGTTACTGGTACCATCGAAATTGTAACTCTTTGCTTGCTGCTGAAGATGGGCCGTGGCGCTTATGGGAGTGTCCCAATGCTATGATGTCGATTCCTAATTCAACATTTGTGTGTGTGTAAAATCTGATGTCACAAATTACTATTTTCAGCTAATGCAACTTCTGCTGCTGTTTACATCTTCGAAAAAAATTTGATGTATGTGTCTGGAGCGTTGTTTCTAATACACAAAGTGCTACAGTATTACCCATTCGATGTATTTCTTTGGTTTTAGTCTTTTCACACAAATAGGAAGTCCTTGGGGTGTTAACCCCATCGACTGGAAGAAAAATCCACCTACCCTATCTCGTTACATCATTAACCAGAATTTGATCTAAAGCCCATGTAAGCAAAATCACCAACTGCGAGATGAGGTGCTTAAGAAAAGCAGCCAACCTAAACATTCGAGATCGAGTGAATAATGAAACTTTAAGGCACAATGTGGAAACGACACCTTGTACTAGATTTATCGAAAAACAGCAGATCAAGTGGTTTGGCCATCTCGTTAGAATGCAGCAAGATGAAATACCATTACAAGCATTACATCTCAGAAGATCAGCTACAAGAGCAAGAGGATGGCGCGGAAAATATGGATCGACAACATTAAAGACACTCTACGCCTTCACGGCATGACAATAACCAGTGGCAGCCAGCGTGCACTGGACCGCAAATTTTTCCTCCCGCTTAACAGCCGAAGTTTTTTTAATGATGATGATGATGATGATGGCGATTCACAGATACTGTTCCCTGGTTTTCTACAGGTTGAAGAGCACTGCATTCAACTTCATCAGTTCGCAGTGTGATGATGAGACTTCTACGCTTAAGTGTAACTGTACAATATAAGGAGCCAAACACAAGCTTATACTGAGAAACCAGACAACAATATAACTAAAATGGCTCTGCACTGGAACATGCAGGGTTAATAATAAAAAAAAATTGCAGAAAATTATTGCAGCCGAGGATTAGAGATGCAAAAAATTGACGGGATTCGAGGTTTAAAAAAAATTAGGCATGATTAGAAGTGGAAAAGATAGTCAGGATTAGTGGTTGGAAAGGTAGGCGGGATAGGAGGTGGAAAAGATAGGCAAGATTAGAGGTTGGAAAGGTAGGCGGGATCAGAGGTGGAAAAGGTAGGCAGGAATAGAGGTGGAAAAGATGGGAAGGATTAGAGGTGGAAAAGATGGGCAGGATTAGAGGTGGAAAAGGTTGGCAGGATTAGAGGTTGGTAAGGTAGGCGGGATTAGAGGTGAAGAAGATAGACAGAATTAGATGTGTAAAAGATAGACAGAATAGATGAAAAAGATTAACAGGATAAGAGGTGAAAAAGATTAACAGGATAAGAGGTGAAAAAGATAGACAAGATGAGGTGGAAAAGATAGGCATGATTAGAGGTGGAAAAGATTGACATGATTAGAGGTTGGAAAGGTAGGCGAGATAAGAGATAAAAAAAGAAAGACAGGATAAGAAATGAAAAAATATGATATGCGGGATATGAGGTGATATGCAGGCAGTGCGTAGTTAAGTCATAAACTAAATAAGCCTCAGCTTATGGCCTCACCATTTGCGGGGCTTACACAGAAAAATTATTTGTATGCGAGTATGTTTTGAAAACACTTTAAAAAAAAAAATTTGCAAATGAATTTAAGAAAAAAAAAAAAATAGTTCAAGTTATAGCTCAAAGTCTCTTAGTAAAAACTCTAGTTCGACCCCCGGTAAGGCGATGGATTTATTCTGTTGGGGGCAAAATTAAACATGCTAGCGTGAACAGTCAGTGGCGACAGCACTAGCCAGGCGGCCCTAAATGCTCAGGCTCAAGGCTCCCTCTCTCCGTCTACACCACCCTAAAAAGGGGTAAAGCAGACAGTAGTGACAGCTTATGTAAAATGATGAATGTGACTTTGCAAACACCAATTTTTTTTCTCTCAATGAACATTAAATGGAATATGTTTCCATTATCTATCTGTTTAAGAGGAGTATATATTAGGGGAGGGGGGGGGGGGAGCTTTCTGACCTTCTGCCTAGCAGGGGGAAAATCCAGCTTTCAAATAATTCCTTTACTTAAATACTGCTAGAGCATTCCGACTAATTTTGTCTTTGTACCGGGTTAACCATAAAAGATGATTCGCTAGAAAGAATTTAAGTCTTCATTTTCCGCGATTTCTATTAATTCTCTTGCAGCCCTCCCTGAATTAAAGTATTCGGGCAAAATTTTTGTACAGAAGTAACTTTGTTTGTCTGTGCAGGTTGAGAACGGCTGCATTATATAGTACGCATTTCTTTACTATTTCCGTAAAATATCCCTGTTACTATATCTTAGTTGTTACCGATACTTCTTTTCTCCCAGAGCAGTATCTGTCAATTGTAAGGACTGAAAATTTGTTGCTCCAGGCAACAAACACATCAAGACAGACAAAGCTGAAGTAAAAACTACTTGGGACTTGAAGAGTTAAAGGCAATGTGTCTGTTTCCCGACCCGGGTTGCTAGCTGCTAGCCCGTTTGACTCTTGAAAATTAGGTTTTGTTCGTTTGTTCATCTGTTCGTTCGTTCATTCGTTCGTTCGTTTACAGCTGAAGTTTTGGCAAACTCAGTGAACTTCGCTTGGCGACTTAGATAGCAATACATTGAACGTCTAGGAAGTTATAATTAGAGCATTCTTGTAAGCTGCATGCGGATATGAGATGTTGAAAGTAAATTAAACACCGGTACTCATCTTGTGAGTTCCTTGGCCCATTTTGAGGAAGGGGAGGGGAGGCATGGGGAGTGGTAGATTCATTGCCCTTCAGTAGGCAACAATCAGTCCCTGGGGACAACGGAGATGTGTCGCTGGTTTTGGGAGCAGCGCCTGCTGTGACTGTAAAGTCCAACGCGGGACTGGCAGTCGATACTCTTGTCTTTCTGGTGCTGGTTTTCTACCTCAAGGACATTCTAGTCAAGAGTAGGTTACGCCCCCCGTCTGAGCCTCACTTAGGTACGGCTTCTTGCCATAGACCTGTATGCAGAACCTGCCCGTATGTGGTCCAGGTGGCTAGTCTAGATCCCAGTTATGGCCCCTGATATTCCACAGGGGGGTATTTATTCCCCCAGCTGACACGCGTGGTCATTCTGCTGAGCAACAACCAACCTGGCCGCATCGAGATACCAGCTAAGTGATTTTGTGTATCTATATAGTATTGTTTAATTTGTATATGCTGATGAAGGCTCAATAGCCGCCACTTTCACGTTTTGATTGTATTTGTTATATTGTGAAACTTACCAATATACTTTTCGTTTGGGTTTAAATCTTTTCTTGGTTTTCTCTTACGTGCCTCCTCTGGCATCTTTCAATCTGCGATAATCAGTCTTTCACTGTCTGCCTCCAAAGGAGTAGGTCTTCAGCTGATCTCTCCCCAGTATCTGTGCCAGTGTTGATATCTTTCAGGTCGCATTTGCATATGACCTCATAGCGTCACTTTAGCCTTCCTAGAGGTCTTATCACTGTAATCAGTTCACCATAAGGAGATCTTTTGCAATGCGACCGTCAAGCACGCGAGAGACGTGTTCTAATACATGCTTCAGTAGACAGTATGTTATTGGCATTCCTGCTCTTTTCAGTACACATTCATTGGGGACAAAGTCTCGCCACAGCGCATTTGGAAAGTTGCGAATAACTGAAGTTTTCCTAAAAATCAGATACGTTGGGTCGAAAAGTTCAGATATTGCAGCATCGCTGTAAACCACAGCACAACGTTACAACTGCCCTTTTGAGAGCAAATGAAGAAAAAGCAGAAACAGACGAAGAAGAAAAAGAAGAAAAAGAAGAAGAAGAAAAAGAAGAAGAAGAAAAAGAAGAAGAAGAAAAGAAAAAAAAAGAAGAAGAAGAAGAAGAAGAAGAAGAAGAAGAAGAAGAAGAAGAAGAAGAAGAAGAAGAAGAAGAAGAAGAAGAAGAAGAAGAAGAAGAAGAAGAAGAAGAAGAAGAAGAAGAAGAAGAAGAAGAAGAAGAAGAAGATATAATTATAATTAAAAAGAAGAAGAAGAAGAAGAAGAAGAAGAAGAAGAAGAAGAAGAAGAAGAAGAAGAAGAAGAAGAAGAAGAAGAAGAAGAAGAAGAAGAAGAAGAAGAAGAAGAAGAAAAGAAGAAGAAGAAGTAAAAGAAAGAAGAAGAAGAAACAACAACAACACAGAAGCAACAACAAACACTTTTACAAAGGGACAAAGCTTCCCGGTCATATATTTTACGCATGAGGAATCCTTAATGACATTCCCTTCATTACTGTCAAACCCAACGCATCCTCCTCCACCGTCCTTTTGTTTTACAACATTCTCATTTGTCACGTTCCGTACGCGAATCTATTTTCTTCTCCTCACTTTATTCTTCCGTCTAGACCGGTCAAACTGGCCACGGAGATTATCGAGCCTAAAACAATCAATCAAACCTAATTATAAAATGGCCCAGAGCTTAGCACGCTCATGGAAATCTGGATGATTGTCGCCCAAAAGCATTTTGTGTAAAACCGACCTTTTGTTTTTACAGAGCTTCAATCTTGAAAGGGGCAGTGACTCCAGGCTTGGGCGGTATGTCAGTTTTATAATAGGAAAGGGAGACAACTTGGGAAAGAGGTTTATATATTGGTGGGGTGAAAATGAGAAAACGAACGAACTTCATTTTTAAAGGGTCACAAATTAGGCATGCAGGCCCATCGTGGGGCTGGGAAGGAGGTAGAGAAAGACAGAAAGATAAAAAAAAAAAAAAAAGAAAATGAGACAGCTGGCGAGACAGAGAGAGAAACAGACACAGAGAGCTAGTGAGAGACAGATCTAGTGACAGGCGAACCTCCTGTGCAACAAAGTCCTGTCTTATTTAAACGTATCTCACACTTCTTAAAAGATATAAACAGATACAACAATTGGGATAACATAAGAAATGTGAAGAATTGACCATATAAGTCGTCGACATCATCTACGACCATTTAATTTGTGTAAATATATGAAAACTACGGAGATAAGGTTGTACAGGCGAATGAGAACAACATGATCAGGTGGAAAAAAAAAATAATTGAAATTTCTTGAAAGAAACTAAGTCACGGAGAGAACTGATTGCCATATAAGAAGGAGAAAATGTACATTCAGTGGTCATGTGATGAGAAGGACAAAGAAGCACACCCTGATGGTGGGCAAGTTGAAACTGAACAGAGGCAGAGGGGGGCCGAGAGAGAAGGTGCTGGACAGTTTCACATCATGGCATGGAAGATTATCTGTTTTAGAAGTATACCAGACAGAAGGCTGTGGATAAAGACATGACTAGGCTGTGGATAAAGACATGACTACCAACCCCAATACATCAAACTGTCCAGCATTTTCCCACTCAGGCTCCCTATGTCTCTTTTCCCCTCCATCCCCCCCCCCTCCCCACGGTCACGATGAACTGCAGTTTTCTCCTTTTCATGACATGACCAAAAAATGTAGATTGTCTCCTTCGAATGTGGGTAATTAGTTCTCTTCGTAAGTCAGTTTCTTTTAAGACATCTTCATTACTCGTTTAACTATTTGACCATGAAGTTTTCTTCATTCGTCTATAAAACCACATCTCTGTCGCTTTCACATAAGTTTTTACTTACTGGTCGAATATCCACGATTCACTTCCACATATAGGATAGGCTTTATACAGTTCTTATGTATTATCCCTTTCACCTTAATTGAGAGTGACAGAGCTGCATATATTGTTCGTATATTAATCGATATAAATTCCTATCTTTATCTGTGTTCGCGTTTCATTTGCAGATTGATCAGTGTTGAAATCCGTGTCGTTGAGAAGTGAAGATTTCCATTCGATAACACACCACACAACATAGACCTGATCTCAATATTACCTCAGGGTGAGATATGAAGTCTAAATTACATAAGTGATTCCTCGTGTTTTTGTGTCTGTGAAAGTGCAACGGTTACCTCATTAACGTCAGTTAAACGTGGCAGACACGGGTAGTTATGCTCGACACTTCATGACAGCCGCAGGACCGAGGAAATCTCCAGGATAAATTCTGTAAACACACGGAAAGTGTTTGCATTAATCCAGCATTACGTCTCTTTGACAACAGGGTCACAGGAACCTGGATTTAGGCACACCGAGGACTCTCCGACCCCACCCCCACCTTTCTGAATCATGCACAGACGTTCTCTTTATTAAAATGTGTTTATCTTTTTCTTCTCTTCTTCTTTTCTCTACTCTTCGAATGCCTAGTTACATCAGGGCAACAAGCTATGTTATGTTATTTTATCACAATTAACGTCTTTGCCCATTAGGTATCACCATGCGTGCTCAGTCCTCCGATGCAGCAGCCACTTCAAGGTACCTATACTTATTGTTCCCATGAGGAGCTGGTTTTAGTATTTCCTGTCTTTACCTCTAGGATGGCATAGTCGTGCTTCACCAAACTTAACTTCTCGGTCACGAAGTCGTGTCAGAGAATCGCCATTATCTCTCAACCTAATCTGTACGGCGTTGATGATATCAGCTCTGTCCATGCTTTTTTCAATTTGCATTGGTGCATTACTTGCTAGCTGGTCAGCTCTTTCATTACCATTTACTCCTGCGTGCCCTGGTGTGTAGATACAGATGATTGAGGTTAACTGCGACTTTCAAATGCTTTCTAACCGTTCAGAGCGGAGACTACCTGTACCGATTTTCTAAAGCATGTTCATAGAGTCAGAAACAATCACCGCATGTGTGGCCGCTTGTTCTGCTACCCACATGAGTGCTCTGGTAGCAGCAGCTATCTCCATGGTCATGCTTGACGTGGTCGTCTGGTAATCGCCGCTATGCTCTTTTATTGTTCTCCCTATCATTTGTGCTGTGTATGCACATGCTGATCTTATCCCGCGCTTCACTGACCCATCTGTGTAAATGACGACGTCTTCTGGGCTTGAGTGCTGATCGATAAGTGCTCTAATCTCGGCGTCTACGGTGGCAGGTATCTAATTCCTGTCGTACCTCCCCAGTGTTATGACAACCTTAGACAAGTCACGCAGGTCTACTGGTGTATCCGTCCATTCGTTTCCGTGGCTGATCTCGTCTAGGGCACATATTTGCGGGTTTATATTTTCTGCCTCGGCCATCCAGGAGGAGCCTCTTTTGAGACGCGTCCCTTTTGTATCATTGATAGCGTTGTGTAGTGGGTGGTTGATGTCTGCTGATATTCTCATGTAAGCTTTTACCTGTGCCACTTTATGTTTGGTGGCCATAGTCGGCAAACCCAGGACATACCCTGCATGGCATGGCAAAAGGTGTCTTTTGTGCAGCCGAGTATGAGTCTCATGGCCTCATCTTGTACACTGTCCAGTCTTTCTAGCTGGGTTCTGCTGACACTGAGGAGGCCCAGACCCTATTCTATAACACTCAGTTAGAACAAGTCCCTGATAGAGCAGTAAAAATAGGCGTTGTTCAAAGTCAGCGTATGCCATCACCTTCAGCGCTGTCAGACCTTTCCTGGATCTAAGTATGATATTGTCTACATGATTCTTGTATGACAAGCATCGGTCAAAAGTTATGTCAAGGTATCTCATTGTGTTCGTTCTATCGATGTCTATACTGCACATGCTCACGACTGGCTTAGGTGTACTGACAATGTGGGTATTCATGGAAAACCATGTTAAGGAAGCCTTTGCCGGGTTACCTGTGCGCTTGATTCCTGGCACCACTCACTGGGTCTAATTCATGCTGTAGCGTTGTCGTAATTTCATCCCTGTTGTTTCCTCGTCGGTACACCAGGATGTCGTCTGCGAACGATATTGTTCTGCCCAGACCTACTGTATGTACACTGGTGACTAATGATGTGTACACATTAAAGAGAATAGGAGACGCACCGCACCTCATCGACACTGTTATATGTGTCCTTTAGGTCAATGGCGGCTGCGACAGTTTCCATTCCGGCTTGGAAGCCCTCATATGTGTCGTAAGCAAATACTGCAGCATTGCACCAGGTATCTCTGACCGGGCGGTGCCCACTTAGTGTAGGGTACCAAAAGACCACTTGACTCTAATTTTTGGGTCAACTTTTTGGCCACGTTTTTTTCCATGAGTTTTCCTATGGTGTTCTGAAGTGTGATGATTCAATAACCATTTACTTTTTCGTGATCTTTCCCGGGCTTAGAAACTGGTTTAAGATAGCTGTGAAGCCAGTCATAGGGGACAATGCCGCTTTTAATGCTCTTGTTAAATGCCCTAGATAGTTCAGTCGTGCCAGTTTCCTCGAGGCATTTGAAGTCACTGTATCTTATGCCATCGAGCCTTGTGGCTGTGTCGGTACAGGTCTTCAGTATAGCTCTGATGTTTGCAATAGAGATGTACACTGCGTCGGGACAGGTCTTCAGTATAGCTCTGAGGTTTGCAATAGAGATGTACACTGTGTCATCTTCTCCATCCGTTTTAGCGATGTGCATGTCGTGGACTATGTTTTTAATCTGCTTCCTTCCTCTCGTCTCTGTCTGTCTTTTCGGTTTGTAGGAGAAATCTGTGCAGGAGTGTCTCACCTGTGTCTTCGCCAGGTCTGAAGATAACTCCACTGTCCATCTTTAATTCGGGCATATTACAGGATTGTTTGCCGCCGTTCATACTCCGGTAGAGTCGCCATAATTTTATGAGAGATTTTTTCGCATCCTATTTCATTGCAAAATGTCTCCCATGTTATTTGCATAGCTTCCCTCGCAGTTTGCTTGAAGTGTTCAGTGAGATAATCTTTTCTTTCTTTCATAGCTTGCTTGTTAGTATCAGACAATCTCGAAGACTTTCTGCATTTCTCCCATTCTTTAGTGGCTCTTTGTTTCTCTGTCAATAACTTGGCGACTTCAGGTGTCCCCCATGGGGGTTGTTGATACACATCTTTTTTCATACCCGGTGTTCTGCGTACCCTGTGTCTTAGACGCCTTACTACATCAGTCTGGTGTGGCCCGTATTTAAAAACGGCATCTGGTTTCTGGGACCTTGTACGTGTCGTTTTCTTGACCAAATTCGAGCATGGAAGGTGGTGGCTTTCATGATGTCCCAGTACTCCCCACTGGCACTCATGCTGGGGGAGACCAGAGCAAGATCAAGGGCGCTGTCCGTATCGCCTTCTCTGTCAGGGATTCTGGTGGGTCTACCATCGTTCAAGCTCCCTGGAACAGGCCCTTCCGTTCGTTTCGTATATAGTACTTTTCTGCACCTAATATAATTAACACAGCAAGCGCCGACAGGTCAGCTGCCGACCAATGAAAACCGGTGTGTCATCTACGCCCGGCCACACGCCTGGCTCTGATAACTTGTACCTCAACACAAGTTAAAGTGGCCGCGTTAGCGTAGTTGATAGGAGTCTTGCTGTCAAATCCAGCTGCGATTCGCTGCAGCACTCGGCCGGTTTTTGAAACCGGGCGGTTCCCGGGGTTCACCCAGCCTCTATGTAACACTCTTGGGTAAATGGAGGAATGTCGCTGTAGCCACGGAGTTGCGTGCGGACGGCGACACAGGCGGACAGTTTCTCATCAGCTGTCCATACTGGTGGCAGAAGATTTATGGTTTATAACCGTGGGCAATGACGCTGGTTCACATCTCCCGACTATATATTTTCTTCATTAAAAAAATTACTAGGTAATCAACGCGATGATTATTAATATTTAAGTGTGTTTCACGCAACATTCACTTATGTGTATAACAAACAAAAATAAAGTAACGTAATGATCCCTTTATTATTACAGATGTGAAAATAGTTTATGCATTTAATCAGGGCTCTATTTTTTTATGAAACTATAAATAGTGTTGACTTTGTCATCATCAGCTAGTGCTCTGCCAGCTAGCGTGGGCGTAAATCCATCTCCAGACCTGGCTCCTTGGTGAATATGTGGGTGTGTATAGAATATGTAGGTATGTATGGAATATGTAGGTGTGCATGTGTGTGTGTGAGTGAGTGAACGAATAGGCTGGCGTATGTATATGGGTGTGTGTGTGTGTCTGCACGCGCGCGTGTGCCCATGCATTTTACCACCCATGCCTTTGTGTTTTTCTTGGTTTTCATAACATGACTAATATTATACAAACATAACATGCTTTATTGATGATACAGCTGCTGTGTGAAAGATGGGTGTTTGGAAGGGTCGAATGTAAAACGGGCCTGCGTGCCTAATTTGTAACCCTTTAAAAATAAATTCTGTTCCAGTAAATGTCTGATAAAATACTCGTGGAGAGCTAATTTCTACAGCCCTTCTGGGTTTTATGTTAGGTTTATTTTGATTGGTTGGACTAAGAGAAAACTGTGCTGAGACAAATAACTGACTCTTGGTTATTGAGTTTGCTGAAGAGTTTGCTTGATTATCCCGCTTCTTTAAGTTCCAGCATTGGTTTTGGTGGCATTGTTGTTTATTATTTACAGTGTAGTTTGTAAACGTGTTTTATGTTCGAGTGGTAAAAGAGGCAGCTGTGTTTTAATTTAATGTTTGCCTAGTGCTTTAAATAGCTGGTAATTGTAGTAATTTTAGTTAGCATTA